>JAODUO010000224.1:422500-507600 GCA_025642075.2 Ridgeia piscesae | reverse complement strand
TAAAATTTGTAATTTGTAATTCTCCGTTTGACGTTCTGTTAACGAGATAACGGATGCTCCGCCTAAAAATACAACGCTTCTTGCCCGACCAACAAGAGCCTACTACCAGTCTCCCATGTCAATTCTCTCCGTCCCTCCCGTCATCTATTCTCTATGGATATGTACTTTCCAATCCTGGGTATATGGGTTCTGAACTGCCCATGTTTGCCGAACTCGACGCCCCCTCCTCACGCTGCTATCTCTCTACTAGCTACTACCAGTCTCCCATGTCAATTTTATTTATCATTCCGTCCCTCCCGTCATCTATTCTCTATGGATATGTACTTTCGCAATTACTAAGTTTATTAACAAGATCCTGCGTAATCAAATACAATACCGGTACATATCAACACGGGTTGTGTCTGGCTGAGTGATGCCGAGCGATCATATTGATTGATGGTGACTGTCAACTCAAACTGGCTTGCCTTGTCAGCGACACTGATAATCTTACAAGTTAGAGAATCCGCGTCGAGTAGACGTTCACAAGAGTGGATTAGCCCCCGCCTACTCGCTCTTGTTGCTAACTGCGATAATGCACTTAATGCGTACCTTCATAGAAGAATCACTTTGTCTTTGGAATCTTAGTCATGACGCGCAAAAGCACGTGCGATTTGTTATTGTGCCGCAGTAGGTCGATCTCGCATAAAGCACGTGACCCAAAAAGCAAAGGACGTCGGCAGCTGCTGATTGTTTCGCCAGTTATACCCGGTGTAACGGCGATTCTTTTTTTACGATAAAAAAGAAAAGTACGCATTTTAAAAATTAACTGACTGTGCATACAATTTAAACTATTAACACATTACACATCCGGTAATAAAATAACCGGTTTGGCGATTAGCAAACGAGTGGAGGGAGCAGCTTTAAGTAGTAGTCTTTGGTGTGGCACTTTGTCAAAGGCTTTTTTAAAATCCATTATTGTTATTGCGGATGATGATGCCCAGACCGGAACCGCGACACGGCTGACCGCACGGCATGGGAGATAAAGCAATTTTGGTAACCGGAGCAATCGTGTCTGTTGGAATATGAATCAGAATTCTTTTTGATTGTCGTATCCATGTCAAGATGATACGTGACTGGCGTGCTCTTCAGTTAGTCGTTCTTCTGATTGTTGTTAGCCATGTCAAGATGATACGTGACTGGCGTGTTCTTCAGTTAGTCGTTCTTCTGATTGTCGTTAGCCATGTCAAGATGATACGTGACTGGCGTGTTCTTCAGTTAGTCGTTCTTCTGATTGTCGTTAGCCATGTCAAGATGATACGTGACTGGCGTGCTCTTCAGTTAGTCGTTCTTCTGATTGTTGTTAGCCATGTCAAGATGATACGTGACTGGCGTGTTCTTCAGTTAGTCGTTCTTCTGATTGTCGTTAGCCATGTCAAGATGATACGTGACTGGCGTGTTCTTCAGTTAGTCGTTCTTCTGATTGTCGTTAGCCATGTTAAGATGATACGTGACTGGCGTGCTCTTCAGTTAGTCGTTCTTCTGATTGTCGTTAGCCATGTCAAGATGATACGTGACTGGCGTGCTCTTCAGTTAGTCGTTCTTCTGATTGTCGTTAGCCATGTCAAGATGATACGTGACTGGCGTGCTCTTCAGTTAGTAGTTCTTCTGATTGTCGTTAGCCATGTCAAGATGATACGTGACTGGCGTGCTCTTCAGTTAGTCGTTCTTCTGATTGTCGTTAGCCATGTCAAGATGATACGTGACTGGCGTGCTCTTCAGTTAGTAGTTCTTCTGATTGTCGTTAGCCATGTCAAGATGATACGTGACTGGCGTGCTCTTCAGTTAGTCGTTCTTCTGATTGTCGTTAGCCATGTCAAGATGATACGTGACTGGCGTGCTCTTCAGTTAGTCGTTCTTCTGATTGTTGTTAGCCATGTCAAGATGATACGTGACTGGCGTGTTCTTCAGTTAGTCGTTCTTCTGATTGTCGTTAGCCATGTCAAGATGATACGTGACTGGCGTGCTCTTCAGTTAGTCGTTCTTCTGATTGTCGTTAGCCATGTCAAGATGATACGTGACTGGCGTGCTCTTCAGTTAGTAGTTCTTCTGATTGTCGTTAGCCATGTCAAGATGATACGTGACTGGCGTGCTCTTCAGTTAGTCGTTCTTCTGATTGTCGTTAGCCATGTCAAGATGATACGTGACTGGCGTGCTCTTCAGTTAGTCGTTCTTCTGATTGTTGTTAGCCATGTCAAGATGATACGTGACTGGCGTGTTCTTCAGTTAGTCGTTCTTCTGATTGTCGTTAGCCATGTCAAGATGATACGTGACTGGCGTGTTCTTCAGTTAGTCGTTCTTCTGATTGTCGTTAGCCATGTTAAGATGATACGTGACTGGCGTGCTCTTCAGTTAGTAGTTCTTCTGATTGTCGTTAGCCATGTCAAGATGATACGTGACTGGCGTGCTCTTCAGTTAGTCGTTCTTCTGATTGTCGTTAGCCATGTCAAGATGATACGTGACTGGCGTGCTCTTCAGTTAGTAGTTCTTCTGATTGTCGTTAGCCATGTCAAGATGATACGTGACTGGCGTGCTCTTCAGTTAGTCGTTCTTCTGATTGTCGTTAGCCATGTCAAGATGATACGTGACTGGCGTGCTCTTCAGTTAGTCGTTCTTCTGATTGTTGTTAGCCATGTCAAGATGATACGTGACTGGCGTGTTCTTCAGTTAGTCGTTCTTCTGATTGTCGTTAGCCATGTCAAGATGATACGTGACTGGCGTGTTCTTCAGTTAGTCGTTCTTCTGATTGTCGTTAGCCATGTTAAGATGATACGTGACTGGCGTGCTCTTCAGTTAGTAGTTCTTCTGATTGTCGTTAGCCATGTCAAGATGATACGTGACTGGCGTGCTCTTCAGTTAGTCGTTCTTCTGATTGTTGTTAGCCATGTCAAGATGATACGTGACTGGCGTGTTCTTCAGTTAGTAGTTCTTCTGATTGTTGTTAGCCATGTCAAGGTGATACGTGACTGGCGTGTTCTTCAGTTAGTCGTTCTTCTGATTGTCGTTAGCCATGTCAAGATGATACGTGACTGGCGTGCTCTTCAGTTAGTCGTTCTTCTGATTGTTGTTAGCCATGTCAAGATGATACGTGACTGGCGTGTTCTTCAGTTAGTCGTTCTTCTGATTGTCGTTAGCCATGTCAAGATGATACGTGACTGGCGTGTTCTTCAGTTAGTCGTTCTTCTGATTGTCGTTAGCCATGTTAAGATGATACGTGACTGGCGTGCTCTTCAGTTAGTAGTTCTTCTGATTGTCGTTAGCCATGTCAAGATGATACGTGACTGGCGTGCTCTTCAGTTAGTCGTTCTTCTGATTGTCGTTAGCCATGTCAAGATGATACGTGACTGGCGTGCTCTTCAGTTAGTCGTTCTTCTGATTGTTGTTAGCCATGTCAAGATGATACGTGACTGGCGTGTTCTTCAGTTAGTCGTTCTTCTGATTGTCGTTAGCCATGTCAAGATGATACGTGACTGGCGTGTTCTTCAGTTAGTCGTTCTTCTGATTGTCGTTAGCCATGTCAAGATGATACGTGACTGGCGTGCTCTTCAGTTAGTAGTTCTTCTGATTGTCGTTAGCCATGTCAAGATGATACGTGACTGGCGTGCTCTTCAGTTAGTCGTTCTTCTGATTGTCGTTAGCCATGTCAAGATGATACGTGACTGGCGTGCTCTTCAGTTAGTCGTTCTTCTGATTGTTGTTAGCCATGTCAAGATGATACGTGACTGGCGTGTTCTTCAGTTAGTCGTTCTTCTGATTGTCGTTAGCCATGTCAAGATGATACGTGACTGGCGTGCTCTTCAGTTAGTCGTTCTTCTGATTGTTGTTAGCCATGTCAAGATGATACGTGACTGGCGTGTTCTTCAGTTAGTCGTTCTTCTGATTGTCGTTAGCCATGTCAAGATGATACGTGACTGGCGTGCTCTTCAGTTAGTCGTTCTTCTGATTGTTGTTAGCCATGTCAAGATGATACGTGACTGGCGTGCTCTTCAGTTAGTCGTTCTTCTGATTGTTGTTAGCCATGTCAAGATGATACGTGACTGGCGTGCTCTTCAGTTAGTCGTTCTTCTGATTGTTGTTAGCCATGTCAAGATGATACGTGACTGGCGTGCTCTTCAGTTAGTAGTTCTTCTGATTGTCGTTAGCCATGTCAAGATGATACGTGACTGGCGTGCTCTTCAGTTAGTAGTTCTTCTGATTGTCGTTAGCCATGTCAAGATGAATACCGTGACTGGTTGTGTCTTCTTAGTGTTCTTCTGATTGATTGGCCATGTCAAGATGCAATGACGCTGATGGTTCAATAGTACCTTTATGTATGCATTTGTATATATAAGCGTATACGCTTGCCTCCCTGCCCCCTCCCTCTTTCCTCCCGCCATTTCCCCTCCCCCGCCACCTCCCTCCTTTCAGTTTCTAGTAATGTTTTCATTCCGTGTAAGACGGTGATGCTACTGGACAGCGACACAGCAGAAAGGTAGGGTCGGGAGGAGAAAGCATTGATGAATTGTTACCACGAGGCAGTCGGGGAGATCTGTTGGTCTTCAAAGGTACTACTACAAGTACATTATGTAACAATTCACCGTTCAGCGCGTTAACAAATGCTCGATCCAATGAATGAATACTACTACTACTACTACTACTACTCCTACTCCTACTCCTACTCCTACTACTACTACTACTACTACTACTACTACTACTACTACGTCTCCCATGTCAATTTTATTTATCATTCCGTCCCTCCCGTCATCTATTCTTTATGGATATGTACTTTCGCAATTACTAAGTTTATTAACAAGATCCTGCGTAATCAAATACAATACCGGTACACATCAACACAGGTTGTGTCTGGCTGAGTGATGCCGAGCGATGTTGATGGCGACTGTCAACTCAAACTGGCCTGCCTTGTCAGCGACACTGATAATCTTACAAGTTAGAGAATCCGCGTCGAGTAGACGTTCACAAGAGTGGATTAGCCCCCGCCTACTCGCTCTTGTTGCTAACTGCGATAATGCACTTAATGCGTACCTTCATAGAAGAATCACTTTGTCTTTGGAATCTTAGTCATGACGCGCAAAAGCACGTGCGATTTGTTATTGTGCCGCAGTAGGTCGATCTCGCATAAAGCACGTGACCCAAAAAGGAAAAGGACGTCGGCAGCTGCTGATTGTTTCGCCAGTTATACCCGGTGTAACGGCGATTCTTTTTTTACGATAAAAAAGAAAAGTACGCATTTTAAAAATTAACTGACTGTGCATACAATTTAAACTATTAACACATTACACATCCGGTAATAAAATAACCGGTTTGGCGATTAGCAAACGAGTGGAGGGAGCAGCTTTAAGTAGTAGTCTTTGGTGTGGCACTTTGTCAAAGGCTTTTTTAAAATCCATTATTGTTATTGCGGATGATGATGCCCAGACCGGAACCGCGACACGGCTGACCGCACGGCATGGGAGATAAAGCAATGTTGGTAACCGGAGCAATCGTGTCTGTTGGAATATGAATCAGATTCTTGATATCCTGTCTTCACCTGTCTTCTTTTAATGTTTTTGGTGTTTTTGATCGGTATTCTGCAGTTGTACATTTCTTATGTTGTACATCTTCTGGGTACGTGACTGGCGTGTTCTTCAGTTAGTCGTTCTTCTGATTGTCGTTAGCCATGTCAAGATGATACGTGACTGGCGTGTTCTTCAGTTAGTCGTTCTTCTGATTGTCGTTAGCCATGTCAAGATGATACGTGACTGGCGTGCTCTTCAGTTAGTCGTTCTTCTGATTGTTGTTAGCCATGTCAAGATGATACGTGACTGGCGTGTTCTTCAGTTAGTCGTTCTTCTGATTGTCGTTAGCCATGTCAAGATGATACGTGACTGGCGTGTTCTTCAGTTAGTCGTTCTTCTGATTGTCGTTAGCCATGTTAAGATGATACGTGACTGGCGTGCTCTTCAGTTAGTCGTTCTTCTGATTGTCGTTAGCCATGTCAAGATGATACGTGACTGGCGTGCTCTTCAGTTAGTCGTTCTTCTGATTGTCGTTAGCCATGTCAAGATGATACGTGACTGGCGTGCTCTTCAGTTAGTAGTTCTTCTGATTGTCGTTAGCCATGTCAAGATGATACGTGACTGGCGTGCTCTTCAGTTAGTCGTTCTTCTGATTGTCGTTAGCCATGTCAAGATGATACGTGACTGGCGTGCTCTTCAGTTAGTCGTTCTTCTGATTGTTGTTAGCCATGTCAAGATGATACGTGACTGGCGTGTTCTTCAGTTAGTCGTTCTTCTGATTGTCGTTAGCCATGTCAAGATGATACGTGACTGGCGTGTTCTTCAGTTAGTCGTTCTTCTGATTGTCGTTAGCCATGTTAAGATGATACGTGACTGGCGTGCTCTTCAGTTAGTCGTTCTTCTGATTGTCGTTAGCCATGTCAAGATGATACGTGACTGGGGTGCTCTTCAGTTAGTAGTTCTTCTGATTGTCGTTAGCCATGTCAAGATGATACGTGACTGGCGTGCTCTTCAGTTAGTCGTTCTTCTGATTGTTGTTAGCCATGTCAAGGTGATACGTGACTGGCGTGTTCTTCAGTTAGTCGTTCTTCTGATTGTCGTTAGCCATGTCAAGATGATACGTGACTGGCGTGTTCTTCAGTTAGTCGTTCTTCTGATTGTCGTTAGCCATGTTAAGATGATACGTGACTGGCGTGCTCTTCAGTTAGTAGTTCTTCTGATTGTCGTTAGCCATGTCAAGATGATACGTGACTGGCGTGCTCTTCAGTTAGTCGTTCTTCTGATTGTCGTTAGCCATGTCAAGATGATACGTGACTGGCGTGCTCTTCAGTTAGTAGTTCTTCTGATTGTCGTTAGCCATGTCAAGATGATACGTGACTGGCGTGCTCTTCAGTTAGTCGTTCTTCTGATTGTCGTTAGCCATGTCAAGATGATACGTGACTGGCGTGCTCTTCAGTTAGTCGTTCTTCTGATTGTTGTTAGCCATGTCAAGATGATACGTGACTGGCGTGTTCTTCAGTTAGTCGTTCTTCTGATTGTCGTTAGCCATGTCAAGATGATACGTGACTGGCGTGCTCTTCAGTTAGTCGTTCTTCTGATTGTTGTTAGCCATGTCAAGATGATACGTGACTGGCGTGTTCTTCAGTTAGTCGTTCTTCTGATTGTAGCCATGTCAAGATGATACGTGACTGGCGTGCTCTTCAGTTAGTCGTTCTTCTGATTGTTGTTAGCCATGTCAAGATGATACGTGACTGGCGTGCTCTTCAGTTAGTCGTTCTTCTGATTGTTGTTAGCCATGTCAAGATGATACGTGACTGGCGTGCTCTTCAGTTAGTCGTTCTTCTGATTGTTGTTAGCCATGTCAAGATGATACGTGACTGGCGGGCTCTTCAGTTAGTAGTTCTTCTGATTGTCGTTAGCCATGTCAAGATGATACGTGACTGGCGTGCTCTTCAGTTAGTAGTTCTTCTGATTGTCGTTAGCCATGTCAAGATGATACGTGACTGGCGTGCTCTTCAGTTAGTAGTTCTTCTGATTGTTGTTAGCCATGTCAAGATGGGCTAATGACGCTGATGGTTCAATAGTACCTTTATGTATGCATTTGTATATATAAGCGTATACGCTTGCCTCCCTGCCCCCTCCCTCTTTCCTCCCGCCATTTCCCCTCCCCCGCCACCTCCCTCCTTTCAGTTTCTAGTAATGTTTTCATTCCGTGTAAGACGGTGATGCTACTGGACAGCGACACAGCAGAAAGGTAGGGTCGGGAGGAGAAAGCATTGATGAATTGTTACCACGAGGCAGTCGGGGAGATCTGTTGGTCTTCAAAGGTACTACTACAAGTACATTATGTAACAATTCACCGTTCAGCGCGTTAACAAATGCTCGATCCAATGAATGAATGCGGCGTATCCAGGTAACGGGATGCTGGCAGTTGATGGCACGAGGCCAGAGTTGCGTTGCAAATTCTGGTTTATTGGGAGAAGTGAAGATGTACCACTTCTATCTTTCCGAATTTCATTGTGTAAATGTTCATTGTAATATAAACAAAATCGTTAATTCGCTGTTATTCAAGTGTGTTGTCAACATTTAGGATTGGAAACTGTTTGGCGTCGCGCTGTGCCGCTCTGGCGTGTAAACAAGACAACAATGAGGTGACGTCGACCCCATAAACAATAGCGCGCTTTACTAACGGTTCGTTGCCCCATGTGGATTGACTTTTCTATAATGCGTTAAAACTGGGAATTTAAGTCAGAATACAACTTTAATGTATAAAACCAAAAACCACAAAATACGATATCGCTAAAATATTACATGTGCATAACAATGATGCCCGTAATTCTGGATAATAATACATGCAATCTAGCTGCCACATTACCGTTACAGATTGCATGTTTTTTAGATTTAAATACCCAAATGCATGTATTAGACTCTCTATCTATATTTAGTATGTATCACAGGCAGACAAACATCACAGCAATTCAATAATTCACTGCGTTTGAATCTTAGAACCATAAAACCGATTTCACAATAAACAGTCACATGCCGTGTACGGATGTACGTCGGTTGCACAATTTGGTGCAAATGGCGAGTCAGTTGTGTGACTGTGCCTCAAGAGTTCGATTAAACATTGATAGAAATAGTCCTACACTGTATAGTTCGATGACTCCCAGTGAAATATCACTGTTACATGTAAACACTAAAACATAGTTATTTAAAAATTGAATCACGGTCGCCATATTGCTTTCCTATTGTTACGTATAACGACTGGGACGCCATATTATTTCGTCCACGTTAGGCGTAGCATCCGCATGCTGTGATCGCAGTTTCACATGCATCCATAACAAAACGTCTGCGCAATTCTCCGACAATTTAACTTGAATTACCAGATGTAATGCGTAATCACTGCACGTAAATATTCCACTGATCTCTATTATCGACGATTTTGAGAAAGCAAGATGGCGGACAATGACTTCACGTGATCACGTGATCACGACGTCACAGTGACTCGGGAACGGTGCGCGTGGCGTAGGTTCGGCCTCCGTTACAGACGTAGACTTCCGACAGAGGTGCCCCGTTCTTACCCGACAGCGTGTCCAGTGGCGCCAGCGGTAGTTCGCTGGAAGTCGCACTGGTCGACCTGAAACATACAAGACTTAGTCAAACTTGCTTCGGACGGAAAACGCAGTGGCGCTGTGAAGATTGTGGGCGCTTGGTTCAACAAGCTTGACGTGTATATGTATATGTATAGTATGTATATGTATATATGTATATATATATATATATATATATATATATATATATATATATATATATATATATATATATATATATATATCCTTGTAGTGATGCGCCACTTTCTAATACAACTACACCCTATAGACCCTAACTAACATAGACGACATTTCTAAGCGGTGGAAGACCTCCACAGAATGACAAAAAGATATAATTTGATCTACCTTTGTCTAAGCTCTATATCCGACACATCGTCCGGATGATCCGTGTCCGGAATCTGGATTGATATCAACAGCTCGTAGAGAACGGCCCCGAGTATGGCGCCGAGATGTGGACCGACGACCGGGATCCAGAAGTAATTGTAGTTGTTCAACCTGGGTCGGGAGAGAGAAGACGTAACAGAGAGTGTCTGCCTAAGCTCCTATCTCGACTCACCATTGGTTGGCGGCAATAAAGTCACAGAAAAGAAGTCACGGAAATAAAGTCAAAGAGAAGAAATCACGGAAATAAAGTCACAGAAAAGAAGTCACGGAAATAAAGTCAAAGAGAAGAAATCATGGAAATAAAGTCACAGAAAAGAAGTCACGGAAATAAAGTCAAAGAGAAGAAATCACGGAAATAAAGTCACAGAAAAGAAGTCACGGAAATAAAGTCAAAGAGAAGAAATCACGGAAATAAAGTCACAGAAAAGAAGTCACGGAAATAAAGTCACAGTTTTGCCTATGAAACATTCAAAGGAACGTAGTCACAAAATAACTTTATTCAAACACTTTGCATGCATGAGCACGTTTGAATGTATTCTTTTGACCATTCAAATGTCAATGTAGGTCATTGAGAAACCAGAGGTCCCATGCAAATACAAGATATGACATTTGAACTGAATATCGGAATAGTATGTAATATAGTAATAACTACGAGAAGTGTAAAATCACGTTTAATAGCTCCCGTCAATGTTAGTGAAGTGGTCCCTAGGACTTACACTAACCGAGCACCTTAACCATGGCAGTGAGCCGCTGAAGAAAATTAGTTTTAGCGTGACTCACGAGAACGGCTCGATGCCCCAGCCAGCGAGGGCGACGAATATCCGGGAAGGCAGGTCCCGGGCCGGGTTGAGAGGCGCGCCCATGTTGATGACGTAGCACATGGTGAGGCCTGCGAGGTAGAGGCCGATGCACAGAGGAAAGAGGCCGGGAGACGGGCGGTGGGGGTTCCGTGGGTCCAGCATGGCGAGGATTCCCAACATGAGGAGACCGGTGCCGACGACCTGGGTGAAAATGGCGCAACAGGGAAATCAGTTGAATTTCTAACAAAATGTGTGACTACACATTTTATGAAACTGATTAAAAAATATGTTTAAACTATATTTTATTATTACAACAGTTGTTATATACTATATATATATATATATATATATATATATATATATATATATATATATATATATATTATATATATATATATATATATATATATATATATATATATATTTTAACTATATGATACCCCTTCTCGTCGAGAAATAAGGTGAATATTTTGCGTCCTCGCAAGTCAAGGATGTTTCCCATACAAAATCAACCCTTGTAGATTCTCTATATGAAGTGGGGAAGTTAGCTGAGGCCAACTATACATTTAACTTCGTCAGTCGCAATCATACTCGCCGATCGTCTCCGTAAACCTTGAA
Organism: Ridgeia piscesae; assembly: GCA_025642075.2. NCBI lineage: Eukaryota > Metazoa > Annelida > Polychaeta > Sabellida > Siboglinidae > Ridgeia > Ridgeia piscesae. The sequence goes on along the minus strand of JAODUO010000224.1, from coordinate 496,656 downwards.
AATGACGTATAAAACTATAGCAATTGACTTTGTCAGTCGCTACTGCGTCAGCCGTTGGAACAATGCAAATACACGCCCCAATTTGAAGACGGGTACTCGACTGGTGAGAATTCCAATACATACCCATTCACATCCCAAACACTGCATGTAACACGAGCAACGTGTGGCTGAAATGACCGGAAGCCGACTACACTGCTCGCGGGCGATTTAATTGGCTGACGTTAAACTAGCAGTTTTTCAAAGGGATATGCCAGGGATATAGTTAATGCTGGTACCGATGTACTCAGCCGCAGCGCCCCCTGGCGCGCGAGGATAGTCGCTGCTTCAGCCGCGAGAACATCGCAAATAACCGCCCCGATTTGAAGACGGATAAATAATTTCTGTGAATCTCAGTATAATGACCCTTTCGCTCTGTCGCAGGAGCAGCTGGGCGGTTTTGTGTATTCGAGGATTTGATTCTACGTCCCCAACATTGCAAGTAACAGAGGCAGCCACTGAAATGTTTAGTCGTACCTGGTCCAACACAGCACTGAGCGCCGTCAGGTAGGCGTTAGGGACGGTCGTGAAGATGACCGCGGTCGCGTTGGCTCCAGTCGTTGACCGAACGCCGCCGTCGAAGCTGTTCAAGGCATCTATAGAGGGAGGCAAACTCATATTAATTACTACAGTAACATATCTCTGGGGAAACCGTCCCTTCTGTACAACAAAACCGGTCTCTCAAGACAGGTGGCCTCTCATAACAGGTTGTATAAAAAATCATAATGTCCGTATAACTATGAATATGTAGGCCTAGATGTTTACTGACTTCTAAATTACTAACACAATCAAACTAACAAATATAAAATACTGAATGTAAATGTGTATACATGTATTACATTTATTACAACTGTTGTTGTTATTATCATTGCTGTTGTTCATTCATGGTGGTTGTCTAGGCCTACCCGGGCATGTCTGATCTCGTGATAATTCTAGCGGTGTCTGTTTGTCGTCGTCGTCCTCGTTGTCGTCTTTATTGTCGTTGTTGATCGTGTCGTTGTTGTAGTGGTTGTTAGTGTTGTCGTTGTCGTTGTCGTTGTCGTTGTCGTTGTCGTTGTCGTTGTCGCTGTCGTGTCGTGTCGCTGTCGCTGTCGCTGTCGCTGTCGCTGTCGCTGTCGCTGTCGCTGTCGCTGTCGCTGTCGCTGTCCCTGTCGTTGCTGTTGTTGTCGTCGTCAGCTAGCTACAAGCACTGACTGGCTAGGCGTCTTACCCAAGTAAACACAATAAACCACCGCTGCTGCCAGGAAGCCCCCGGCGTACTGGCCGAGTAGGTAATGCGGCACCTTGCGTAGAGGGAACTTGCCTATTACGACCAGCGCCACCGTCACAGCAGGGTTGACGTGGGCACCTGTAAAAAGCACGCGCAGGGTGACGAATGAGCAGACTAACAGATATACAAAACGCACACACGCACGCATGCACACACGCACACACGCACGCATGCACACAGTTATGAACATTGTTACACAGTTACACGCACACACTGCCGTGACACATTACAAATGACAAAGAAACGGTCATTCAGCCCTGGTCACATCGTGTTCGATTCTGTGACGCCACAGTACGTTGGTGTGCCGTCGGGAGGCAGTGAGTAAACATGTGATCGCTATCTGAAGCCATTAAATGCATTTTTCGTCAAAATAGTGGTATGGGCGCTACGCCCCGCCATTGGCGCTTTGTTCCATGTATTATTGCTATTAATACTATTACTAATAATAATAATATTACTACTAGGCCTAATACAACTACTATTGTTATTATCACTACTATTACTACTAATAATAATATCATTTCGCGTGGGGCACATCAGCAGGCAACACACATATATTGTTGTCTTGACATGTTCTTTATTTCGGCATGAATACGTGTCTAGGTTGTGAAATGATCATAAGTCCCTAAAAGTAAGTAAGTCCCTAAAGGCAAGTAAGTCAGTAAGTCAGTCCCTAAAGGTACGTTATAAGTCAGTCTTAAAATAACAAATGTTGGTAATATATCAGTATATATGCAAGAGCGAATGTATTTCACTTGCTAATGTATCTGTATAATGGATGTTATCTAATTGATGATTGTTATAGTTATTTAGTATTTTTATTTGCTTTGTTGTAGGACTGACTTATAACGTACCTTTAGGGACTGACTTACTAACTTACTTGCCTTTAGGGACTTACTTACTTTTAGGGACTTATGATCATTTCACAACCTACACACGTATTCATGCCGAAATAAAGAACATGTCAAGACAACAATATATGTGTGTTGCCTGCTGATGTGCCCCACTCTACATTACTACTAGGCCTAATACAACTACTATTGTTATTATCACTACTACTAATAATAATACTCATACTACTACTACTATGCCGACGACGACGTCACTGCCGTCACACGGACAGTCAGTGTGTACAGCGTCAACTCACCGCTGACCGACATCGACACCCAGATAGCCACGGCGATGCCGAAACCCCAGCCGAAGTTCACCGCGATGAAGCCTACACCGCTCAGACGCCAAGATGCAATCGCCCCGAACCCGAACACCTGCGGACAGATCGGACGACTTGTCTAAAGGGAGGTGTCAGCTCCTCTGTCCAGAATTGACAGAGCAGTAGTTTCTAACTGTCTGCTGCCTAGAATGTGGAAAAGTTAAACATCAAAGGCTTTTTTTCGAAACAGGATGTTTTGTTTAGTATTTGAACGTGATGCATGCGGAATGTTTCAAATTGAAATTGCGAACGTTATTCCGAGCTAAGTAAAGTAACATGTTAAAATTAAAACCTAGGAGCTTGCATCGTTGCTTTAATGCCTAGCCTAAATTGTTCGGGCGCAGTCAGGTGGCAGCACTCGTCCTCAATTACTGCCAGGAATAAATCGTTTCTAAATCTCATTTATAAACTATGTCCCGACGAGTCGTAGTGTTGAAAGGCGACACCTACACATACGTACCAGTAATAGGAATGTGCCGAAGCATTCGGAGATACATTCTCGGATGGCCTCGTTGCGAATGACGAGTTTTCTCTTGAGCGCGTCCCGCCACCCGACTCTCGGTGTCCGAGGCCGCTCCTCTCGCCCCGGCTCGTGCTCGCTACAAGACGGTCAAAATAGCGTTGTGGCATCATCCACAGAGACAAAGTGACGTCATTTACACACTTTGCGTACACGTTGATTTCACGTTCTCGAATAATGTGCAAACTGTGAAATATGTTAATTGCTAATTCATTCCGCACAATGTCATAAGACGAGATCCAACTCGGCGGGTGTTGTTGACGTCATCGCAGAAAGTGCCGCTGAGCACCGCTAGGTTTTTATTTTAGCGGGCGATTAATTGGGCTGGCTGGTGTATACCGGTTTAACTGAAATTGCAATTGTGGATATATATATATATATATATATATATATATATATATATATATATATATATATATATATATATATATATATATATATATAATAAACAATTATGATTTGTGAATCTACCCGGAAACACATCTACGTATGTACAACACTGTCAATGCAATCAAATGTTAAAAGCCAGTCGGCATGTGCTAATCCCCATGTTCTGGGGGGAATACAAATTTCGGCCAGGTGTCGCCTCGTTGTAGTCCCGCTGTGACACGATTGACATGGGACACCGAAGATCAAAGTTGGGTTGGTGCTGCCACGCTGTAGCATCGCTGTCGCCACATTGAGCCACACTATGCGTCGCTGCCCCCACGCAGCATAGCGTACCGTGACGTATCGTAACGTACCACAACGTAGTAGAAATGTAGCACAACGTAGCCTACACGTGTTCTGTTCACGTTTTTGTTACGTTGTAACCACGTTGTACTACGTTGCCCCTGCATGTGTGTGTATGTAGTGTGTGTGTGTGTGTGTGTGTGTGTGTGTGTGTGTGTGTGTGTGTGTGTGTGTGTGTGTGTGTGTGTGTGTGTGTGTGTGTGTGTGTGTGTATGTATGTATGTATGTATGTATGTATGTATGTATGTATGTATGTATGTATGTATGTATGTATGTATGTATGTATGTTATACTCTGTGTGTGTGTGCGTGCGTGCGTACGTGCGTGCGTGCGTGTGTGCGTGCGTGTGCATAAAATAATCAGCGACGGTGATGTAAATAAACGTAATATATAAGTTTTTACTTACGAAATGTTAAGCAAGTATTTACAATAAAAACTACATCAAAGTTAACGAACAACCCGTTGTATTTGTATTATAAATGCTTTGCCTTTTGTCGCACATTGACGGTTTTACACTTATCCTCTAGACAGTAGACACGTCACCTGGGAAGTATTTAGGCCTAACGCCCGGAAGAATGTAAGCGCAACACCGTCATCATAGATGTTTACATGCAGTGTAATATTTAAGAGCTACATTTCGTAAATATTGTTTAACGGACAGTGACCTTCACCAAAAATGCCGTCATTACATCAATATAATAAATTCTAATGGGTTTACGTGTGGCTAGACGTAAACAAAAACCCATGGTCACTACAAATGAGGATAGGCCAAGGAAGATCTGGTTGATATCGACGTCGTGGAGACGTTGTTATTTCGTACTCGTGTTAGAATAACCCAGCGAATGCTACACGTTCATTGTGCTGTTGTATCTTGTCAAAGAACCATCTGTGTACGCCGGACGTGACGTATGAGCCATGGTACACACACGACCGCGCCCTACATCAACGAGAGCAGCAGTAACACCCTAACGTGAATCATCCTCGCTCGCTAGGGGTCGCTGCTGCTAACGACATCAGTGTCTGCCAGCAGTCCCCCTGGCTGATCCCTTTGCAAAAACTCTGAATTGAAGCTCAGCCAATGAAATCGCTCACTGGATATGTGGCTAAACCAGGTCCGGTGGCCATAATAGTAGTTCAGTCAAACATGATGCAGTGTTTGGTATGCGAACGGGTCATTATATTGGGATTCGCACCATTCGTGTATTTGTCTTCAATTGGGGGGTTTGCGCTGTTCTCACGGCTGACGCAGTCGAAACTGGCGATTTCAATAATTACTTCGATTCAGAAACTTCTCTTAGGCGATCAGCCAGTGTTAGTTTGGCGTGAAACCGCCATGGCTTGTGAGGATGACAGGAATTCCCGATATCGTTTCGTTCGACCAGCCTCACGAGTGACAGCGCGATAATAGTAACTCTGCTCGGTTGTCGTGCCATGTAGGTCTCTACTGCATTATGTCACATCGTTGAATGTCGTGATTAATCAGACAAAATCGGTCACCGTGAGCTAAAGGCATTTACAAATTTGCAGTTAAGTTATGTCTCAAAACTCGCACATACGCACGCACAAACACACACACATATGCGCGCGCACGCACATACACAAGCGCGCACACACACGCACGCACGCGCGCGCGCGCGCACGCACGCACACAACACACACACAGCACACACGCAACACACAGCACACACGCACGCACGCACACACACACACACACACACACACACACACACACACACACACACACACACACACACACACACACACACACACACACACACACACACACACACAATGTTTCCAGTAACAATTGAACGTTACATGTCATGTTTTTAAATAGTTCATTTTCGGCGGGTGAGGAACGAAACTGTCAACTTGACTTCGACGGCCACTTAACTAAATTTATGTCGCCTCCCTCGTATTCAAGCATCAAGGTCCAACACCTACGCTATCTACTATTACACTTCAATGCTTGCGTGTCGCTCCGTTTAATAGACTGAATCTACAACGTCCTGTCTACGACGCCGAGTCACGATATGTGCGGGCTAGTTTTTATCCACACTGAATGCTGATCCCATAAATATCAATAATATGCCCGAAATATCTTCTTTTGAGTTTCGAAATCCGACGATTCGTGATATTTCGTCAGATTCAGGTCCTGTTTGATGAAATTCGGAACCAAATGAGGTGACGTTGTTAAAAAAATATCTTTAAAAATTTGGGTCTGGGCGAGTTGGTGAAGGGTCCAATTGGAATAAAACAAATTAATAAAATTGAGTTTAAGTGTCGTCACGGGTGCATGGAAAAACATAAAAGTTAGGGTGGAAATGCAATTTCAAACAACATTAATATCCTTTGAGCTATATGTAAACTGGTTCGATTATGTTACAGTTTGATGGTTTTTTGAAACATCAACAGCGCTTGGCACATGAATTAAACAGATTGGTGTGTACGCACATCTATACGCGTGATTTCATTAGAAAAGAACAAATTGCACATCCTTTTGCAAAACCGTTGTTCTTGACAAAGTGGCCCTACAACTCACCTCTGCGTTTCTGGCTGCATCATTCTATAGTCGTGTCGTCAGGATTGATTTACGTCACCTATCGAAACTGTTGCATGGACTTGTAGGTGCTAGTCGCACGTTTGAGCGTTAAATAACCCTACACCGTAGAAAGGGTGTATTTATAAAAATAATCTATTTACACCCGTCAACTGTGTCTTTTGTATGTCGCTGTTTGACCCTTCCCCTTGGGTTTCATCAATTACACTCTGCATTGTGTTATTATCTACACACACCCCCACAGTTTTGACATATTGTTCAATACGATCAGTATCAACACATGGAGACATCAACATCTAAACATATTTACTTCGGTTACATCCTCTTACTAAAATTGCGGTAGTTTTTTGGTATAGTCACAACGTATATTACCGAACGACCCATAGTTCCTAGCTATAGCGGTGCACGCAATAATAAATCACCTGCCAGATTTAGAGTGAAATAAACAGTCCTACCGTGCTGCGCCACAGAATAAACCTAATATGTTTACCATAACAAGTAACACATACCGTCGCCTATCCTGTCAAACCCATCCCAAGACACTAGTGTTGTCCCTTACATTTCCAGAACAAAAACTACTCCAATAATACCGTCTCATTTTGCGTCGTGAGAACGAACACAGACAACTAGCACCAAGGCCAAATAGTTGTTTTGGGCAGGGTGCCTTATTTCGAGATCATAACATTACTGATGGATCTTGGGATTCTCAAATGATAAATTCTTTATAGCAAACATTAAAACACAACGTAAAATCCATGATAATATACATATATATATTCTCAAATGATAAATTCTTTATAGCAAACATTAAAAAAATCATTAGAATATATATATGTATATTATCATGGATTTTACGTTGTGTTTTAATGTTTGCTATAAAGAATTTATCATTTGAGAATCCCAAGATCCATCAGTAATGTTATGATCTCGAAATAAGGCACCATGCCCAAAGAGTTACAAATGATTGTATTGAATATTGCATGCATGCTGCTTGGTATCCGAATCAGCTATTTGGCCTTGGTCTATTTGTCTGTGAATACGATATATATAACAGCAAATATATTGATACCAAGCAGCATATAATATTAATAATATTTATAATTTTATGTATATATATATATAATATTATATGGTATATGGATCCAAATGTAAATTTTAATCAAAATCACTATATATAAATATATTATATATATATATATATATATTATATATTTTATTGTTTATTAATATTTCTATAAATAATTTATCATTTAGAATCCAAGATACCATAGTAATGTTATGATTCGAAATAACACATACCAATATATATATATATATATATATATATATATATATATGCTGCTTGGTATCCGAATCAGTATAATATATATATATATATATATATATATATATATAATAATATATATATATTGAGTATATTGATTATATACTATGTAATATATATATATATATATATATATTATAATATACATATTATAATATACCAAAAATATATATATATATATATATATATATATATATATATATATATATATATATAATATGACTGATTATACCAAGCAGCATGCATGCAATATTCAATACAATCATTTGTAACTCTCATCATTTTCACTAAGTTATAAATGTCAACAACATGAGACCTGCGCATCACATTTTATCCAGCTGGCAATATCGTCTATAATTCAACAGGGGCCCTCCGATGTATGTATACAATAATTACTATGTACAATACAATATGTACAGAAATATGTGTATAAAAATGTATAAGTTAACAAAACATGTCTCAAGATAAAATAGGAAACATGTCATAAAATGTAATCTTGATGCATGGATATTATAACTCATAATCAAAATATTTATTTATTTAGTACATTATATGTGATCTGTGTTACAGATGTGTATGTAGTATGTACATTGTAAAGTTCGTTCATAACTATGTAGGTTTCGTCCTTAAATTATATTCTATACAGACAAGCTAGTACAATCTAAAATAATCTGTCCGTGATATATCAGTCATCGTCCATCCATCCTACAGATAAGTGGAGAAGAACCCCTTCTTAGTCCTGGTTCATCTATTCTACAGGTACGTAAGTTTGATATGAAGACGTTTTCCCTAAGAGAGCACACCTTGGCCACCTGTTCCACCGGTAAATTGGTACCAAGGTTGGTAAATTGAGAAGAGTTCGTCCACAAGAGAGCAAAAGTGAACACATTGTTAAGACGTTCACCCATAAGAATTACACTACAGGTAATTGGGTAACTGATATGTATAATACGACGAATTCCGTTTACAAAACAGTAGACCTCATCCATCTAACCTGCAAATAAATGAGTACAATTTCAAGAAATTCATCGACAAGACAGCTGGCCTCCTCTGTCTATACCGCAGATAAATGCGTGTGTACAATATGTGCAAGTTCGTCCATGATAGCGCAGGCCTCGTCCCATCTGTTCTTGGTGGCGGTCGTTGATGAGCGCACGTTCTCACAATGTTGTAAGACATTCTTCAGCATTCTGCAACAGAAAGCACAGCACAATGACGTTTCGTTTTCTGTCCTTCTAGTGACATCCTATTACTCTTGTTCATATCCAAACTTGTTAATATACAAGAATTGCAAACATTTGAAAGTAATGTTTAGAAAGAAAAACCCGAAGTCAGCAGTGTTAACCTGCGTACCTTTAAACAGATGCCACAAGGTACATACATATTTCTATCAATATAAACATTTGAGAAAACAAGACAGTCAAGTTAACGTTCTATTATGTGTAACCCAAATGTACAAAAAGGAATATTTAAGTGATGTCATCTGTGACAGACACGTTTATTGAGGGACAAACAACAATTTCGTATATTTGTCTTCTTACTTCACCCGTTTTGCTTGCTTGTCGACACTTGAGGCATTGAACTCGTCGAGGGAATACAGCTGCACGATGACCAGAAGAGTGACCAGACGGATTCGATTGGATAGGAGTGGAACACTACAACAGCAAACAATGGATGACCGCAGACAGTTGGACAGTGACGTCAGATCACACACTTGAACACACGATCGCATGGACATATACAAATTATTTACAACCTTCATAGTTATAACAATAGCCAAAATATACATGTCACATAGACCAAATATAGCAGTGTGTCGTAATACCTCACTGCATGAACGTAATCTCATTTAAATTAATCTACGGTTACATCCAAGTTTTCCGTTTTGTCTAACAAAAATATATGTTTTCAAGAAAGGTTTACTAAACCACTCCGCGTACCTGTCTAACATCCTCATGTATGTCTTCCGCTGGCGAGAACGCAGTTCCTTGTTCTGCCACTGGGTGTATCGTGCACGTAAAACGAACTGAACTTGGTCCGAGATGTCGGAACATTCTGACATGATCCGTCTGAGGAGTTTGATCACTTCTTCCTCATGGCTCTGTCAGCAGCAAAATTGGTTATGTGTGAACGAGGAAATGAAGGTATAAACTGATGTCACTTCGCCTGTTTTTTTAAAGTTTTGTTAAGAAGAGTTTGTTGGGAGTTTGTTGTTGTTCTAACCATCATACTACATCATACAAATGGGTGATTACCCACCCCCCTCACCCACCCCAGTCCTCCTGGTTTAAAAAATCCTGCGACTATTTCATTAGATTTATAGTAGTCTATATGAATGTTGATTATGCACAGTTTGTTGACTGTTTCATTGTCCAGCTTCGACCTGGTTGGTAATTATTACTTGTACATTTGCTTAATTCGTTGTCATGACTATGGGAACAGAATGACTTCAGTGAACATCAAACAGCTTCACTATTAAACTAACCAGCACCTGATTGATAAAATCTGAACATTTTCTTCACATTTCTTAGAACTATTCAAATTGCGGACTCAATTTTGTGTTACTAAATATAATGTTGCTGGTAGAACGCCTTTAAAAAAATTATTCTATCCTTAAAAAAGTGTATTCATATTACAAAATGAGGACAAATGAATCTTTGTGTAAGCTTAAATTGGATTCATGTCATCCATGGTGCCACTCCATCTGAGGAATCCTTCATCTGAATGATTTAACCTCACCTTAGCTGCAGAAGAAATGTATTCTTCGTTCCTCTGTTTGCTCCAGCCTCGATAAAGTGTACAGATGGGCACAGCCAACATTCTCACTACTTCTCTTTTGATGTCATCAAATGGTTGCACCAAACTACAAGATGTAAGTCTGCTCAGTTGAAACAGAGAAACAATGTGATAACATAAGCAGGAGAACGTCTTCAGACATTCGTACGACTAGTTGCCGTAAAAAAGACACATACACATAAAATAAAATTCTTGTGCAATGGCAGGATATTTTTAGAGAGAAAATGCTCAGATAAATAACCATTAGTGTCATTTGACCATCATTGATTAGAATGTTTTTGACAGAGGACTGCAGAAGTAATTAAATGATGTGGTCCCCCTATCCACAATGGATAACAAAATTAAAGTATAATCTTATTGACTTATACTATACTACAGTAAATTTACCATTGACTAATAAATCCATAATTATTTCATCAGCGTTATATGATAAAGTGGACATGGATTTGACACCCTTGGAAAGAAAAACCAAATGTTACACGATAAGCTTTAGGAAATCAAACCACAAAAAAACCAAAACAGCTGGAGGAGATACGGAGAATATTACATGAAGGTTCTTGAAACTACTTATAGAAAGACATATGGATAGCAACAGTAACTAGAATGCTTTGTAAATGTGTTAGTTCAGTCATACGCTCTACTTCAAATGAAGTGTTAATCCTAGAATCATGTACAACTTGAAACAGCCATTACAAGCCATTAGCATCAACACTAGATGACAGACTTGCCATTATTTTACCACAATACTCCCTCTATTCTCTTTCAGCACGTTTGTAAACACATTATGACAAGGAGAAGTAGATAAATACACGACCTAGTCACGCATAAGTTACCTTATAAATGCAAAGTGCTTGCTGTTGAAAGAAGACATCTCTAGTAGGCGCTGTGCAGCTTCACAGACAGTGGCGCTCCCTGGTGGATTCTGCCACGTTATATTTGTTTCGCTGTAAAGTAAGCAAAATTTAATTAGGCTGAAAATACATGAGTGGTATGCACAGTTACATAACTGTCTGCCACACAAAGTAGATTAAAAAAAATATTATTCTGCCACAATCAACTCCAAGTTGATGAAATACTACCTGATTATACTATGTAAACACTTGACATACACACTAAATATAACTAAACCTTCATCATGGTATTTATAACTTCAAACATCCAGGTGTTACAAATGACTGGAATTCGTGACTTGTGACCTCACTTAATTTTCAAGGTGTTACAAATGACAGGAATTCTTGACTTATGACAGTTGACGTACACTTCATTTTCAAGGTGTTATAATTGACAGGAATTTGTGACTTGTGACCTACATTCATTTTAAAGATGTTACAAATGACAAGAACTTATGACCTACACTTCATGTTCTGGAGGTCTCTGCAAGGTGTTCCATTTTGATAAACTGTCAGCAGTTTCCACAATCTGCAGCCAACATTGGGTTCTCTCAATATTTATTTGTGTAATCAATCACAACCAGCTCATCAAATAATAATCTCTCAGCCTACATGAACTGACATGTACTTTCTAATTATTAATAACCTAGGTTACAGATTTCTATACAGTGCACTTTAAGTGCTAGTAAATATACAACTTTGTGCTAATATTTCTTGCCAATGACATGACTAATTACAACTGTTTAGTAGAAAAAGTCATCAGTTACTTGTACAGTGCTAACATAACAGTGGGTACGTATGTATGAATGTATTTTATATATATATATATATATATATATATATATATATATATATATATATATATACATATACATATATACAGCATTGGATGACAATTCTTTTATACCTGGAAAACAATCCTTTTAAACCTGGTCACCAATTAAAAATTTTAATGTTGCTGATCTTGCATTTTCTGACCTAGAAGTAAAATGGCTACTATTGTGGCCCAATCTAATCTCACCGCCTAAATCAAAAATATTCTGCATATGTTATACCATAGATGTTGATGTCGATTTGTTTATTTTGCAGATACTGTAACGTCGAATTCGAATATCAGGCACTAAATAAACTTATTTGCATATCATTATCAGGATGTCGAAATATGGCTGATTACCTCCAATTCTCTTGACAATACTGAAAACTTGTTTCATCATTTCTCAATGTTTTGCATAAGCAAGCATTACTTTTCCGTTATTGTCATTTGTATGGATCTCCTGGAGATATCTGAGGACACAATTGGGGGTTAAAAGGATTGTGTCTCATCAAACCTGTTTCTTGAGTAAACTGATGGGATGAAATCTGGACTGGTAGGAATGCGCAGTTTGGTCTATTTGTTGCAGAATTGACTCCTACAAAAGAAGAAGTTCTGAACATTAAAAAACAGCTCTGTTAACAGCTTGTGTAGCAGTATTTATAAATGTGGTTGTAGAATGAATGGTTACAGTTTGTGTATATGTGTGTGCGCCTGCATGTGTGTGTGTGTGTGTGTGTGTGTGTGTGTGCACGCGTGTGTGTGTGTGTGTTGTGTATGAGTGTGTGTGTGTGTGTGTGTGTGTGTGTGTGTGTGTGTGTGTGTGTGTGTGTGTGTGTGTGTGTGACGTGTGTGTGTGTTGTGTATGAGTGTGTGTGTGTGTGTGTGCACGCGTGTGTGTGTGCACGCGTGTGTGTGTGTGTTGTGTATGTGTGTGTGTGTGTGTGTGTGCGTGCGTGCGTGCGTGCGTGCGTGCGTGCGTGCGTGCGTGCGTGCGTGCGTGCGTGCGTGCGTGCATGCGTGCGTGCGTGTGTGTGTGTGCAATGCATATACATGTGTGCACGTGTATGAATTATTTATTTCTTATCACAGATATTTTGATATGAAAAACAACTGATAAATTTGGTGGTGAAATTATTTTATTTTATTGACTAATCATCATTTATAGGTTTGACAATGACCCAAATAAACAATTTATATAATTGTTAGCTTGAACAGTTTATAATAACATTCAAAACACGTCAGTCACCTGTCAACAACACTCAACTTACCTGTGGGAATGTTGAGTGAGGTGGAACAGCAAGATGACAGAGGGCAGAGAAGACTCCTAGAAGATGCCTCACGAGGAAGCGAGGACAGGTTTCTAAGTCAACCTCTCCATGACTAATGACGTCTCTCAAGCGAGGGCCTTCTGGGTAGGTCAAGAGGTCAAGCAACACCATCTGAACAGCAGAATTGGATGTGTTTATTATCTCATGAGACCAATTTTGTGAAAAATCTTTCATATCTAGTGTCAACCATATCTACAAACTTCATGTTTATTTTCTGTTTATTTGTTGCAGAAACTATTGCATTATCTTTGAACAAAATAAAAAAAACATATCTTTTTATCAAACCCATTGCATACTTTACATCAACTGTAATGAACATAAGCGAACTTGATTTGTTGTAGTCTACAACTTGTAGACGAAACTCACTGTGTAGAAAGTATTAAGCAACTGCTACAAAATACAGTCAAACCCTGGTAATAGAGCTCCCCATAGTTTGGGAAATTGTAGTCCCATCTCAAACTTTGGCAGCAGCAGGAAAGCACAACTGATCAATCCCATTGTAAAAACACCTTATTATTCAGGATATTGTGACACAATCTTGTGAATATAAATTTGATCAGTGGTTGAACCATTGTTCATAGGAACCGGATTTTGCACCCTTAATCCACCAGGTGGTGGGTCGTTACTGGTTTTGTTGTGTCAACATGTGGGGACTTTATTCATACTAGATTACCTGTGTTATTCACCCTACATTACCTGTGTTATTCACCATCTATTATCTGTGGTATTCACCCTACATTACCTGTGTTATTCACCCTACATAACCTGTGTTATTCACCCTACATTACCTGTGTTATTCACCCTACATTACCTGTGTTATTCACCATCTATTATCTGTGGTATTCACCCTACATTACCTGTGTTATTCACCATCTATTATCTGTGGTATTCACCCTACATTACCTGTATTATTCACCCTACATTACCTGTGTTACTAACTCTACATTACTGTAGTGTTCTTAAACAGTGCCTAGCTTGTGAATAAAAATTAAGTAACTGAAGAACAATTTCCATTTTTAATGTGATGTTTTATATGGACAATAAAGTCTTTTGAATCTTTGAATCTTAGTAGCCTTTACCCATAACTTCTAATGGGACTAGCCCAACTACAGCCACGCCCACCTAGTAGCTGAGATAGTAACAAAACAGTATAAAAAAAATTCCTATACCCTTCAGTATTGTGTGTGCCTACAACGGATATCACTATAAACATGTATCATATATAAACCAGGAACAAACAACACAACAATTATTCATATTATTCACCCTACATTAGCTGTCTTATTCACCCTACATTACCTGTCTTATTCACCCTGTGTTACCTGTCTTATTCACCCTGTCTTACCTGTGTTATTCACCCTATGTTACCCATTTTATTCAGAAGATTGATCCCTTCTATCTGGTGTCAACACCTGCAGCAGTAAATGATCCCATACAGGGAAATGTAAAAACTGGAGCTAGGATCTCATTCTCTGAACTCTCAATGCCAGGATTATAAAACATCAACCAATGATTGTGGGCTATATTGAAAGGACAGAGGACACTTTTGAAGACTCCACTCTATAGCAACTCCTACCCACTCACAATGTATCCATCACCAATGTAATCTCTCAACTTGTTCTCCTTCTGTCCGTCCACCATTGTAGCACTCAATATCTACAATCACACATGGTGCATGTTTGCATATTTCCTACAAAGAGTTAAGTTCTTATATAAAGCAGCATCCAGTCCTCAGGACTGCTCAAAGCATTTTACACTTTCCTCCCTGGCAGACCTGTTCAATTAAACACCATCTTGGCTTCTCTAGGAAATATCCAGCCATGCTGCAATTAATGTGCGAAGGCTGCCTGTACAAATATCCACCACTGTCTATAGCCAGGTACTCATTCATACAGCTGTGAGAACTGGAGCTATATCGAGTGAAAAAACTTGCCCAAGATTTCACACATAGGATTTGAAACCAAGTTATGTTAGTCGAGAGTCCGAAGCTCTACCTCGGACATAGTAAATTAGTCTGAACAGGAAATACTACCAGTACTCATAGTATACATGACAACCTTTTTTCATATAACATACCAATTGATATATATATATATATATATAATATATATATAATATTATATATATATATATGTATATATATTATATATATATACCATATATATATATATGTATATATATATATATAAAACATACTTCATGATATATACCGGTATATATATATATATATATATATATATATATATATATATATATATATATCAATTGGTATGTTATATGAAAAAAGGTTGTCATGCGTAACTGCACCAACTTTGCGGCATGTATGACATTACAATTTCTTTATATGTATACACCGGATAATTCCACTGATTTCACATTTGACTGTAGAATCAGAGGGGGAACAAAATAGGTTAAATTATATAAAGTTATCATATTTAAAAGGCGTGTAAGTTTTAAGAAAATACGTCTAAAAGTTTAAGGAGGCTGCATAACCTTTGGTATAACGCACTTACTTCATCAAATGTTGTGAATAAAACTGTATTCTGAAACAAAGAAAGAAATACCTTACACATCTTAGTCTTACACTTTACACAGTATGTATGTGTGTGTGCATGGATGCAAGGGTGAAAGCTGGCACAAGTTTGTCTTGAGTGCTAGCATGCGCACACATGTATATACATGTTCACATCTATGTGTTTCCATGCATGTTTACATATACGTCCATGAGTGTACACATACTGACACACATTTTATGAAATATGTTAAATATATGTTACTACAGATGACTTCTTTGGTAAAACGCGCTTACCATGCCCTTGTAATTCCAGGATTTCAGAATCAGAGCCACATGCAGTTTTTAATAACAATGCAAACGTTTCGAGGCAGTACAAACCACAGCTGTGAGAAGTCTATTGTGACAGTGGTTTGCGAGACAGTAGAGACATCTCATACCATGTTCCAACAGTGGCAGTAACAGCACAATACACTCTCCATATCTGAAGGCACATGTGTACATACATGTATATGCATGTACACACATATATACATATCTATATATATACATACATACGTACATACACATGGATACGAATACATTTATTTCAAGTAAAACATCCCATATATAGATGATAATACAAATAAATAACCTTTAGAAAGTAAATATTTAAAAAAAATTGAGTAAATAATAATTAAATAAGGTTATATTATGTCAGATTAGGTGAATGCGTAGTATAACTGATAATGATAAAATTATTCAAAACCAAAAATTGTAATATATATGCAGAGATTTGGCCATGTTTAGTCATTTACTATATCGATGCAATTGTACATAACTTTTATCAAGTTGTTATTTATGCTGAGAATTTTTTTTATACATATATACACACTCACACTCACGCACGCCTGCATGCACTCACAAACACACACAAACACACACAAACACACACACACTATATATATATATATATATATATATATATATATATATATATATTATATAATCTCAAAGGCAGCACTGGCTGACTGCTTCTGCTTTTCTTCTTATTGTATAATATGGTAACAGCTGATGGCCGTGGAACATACAAGTAACTGCCATAGCAAAATTAGTCTAAACAGGAAATACTACTCATCGTTAGCAGACGTATAAAATAAGATCATATGTCCCAAAACAGCACCTTCTCACAAAGCATGGGTACCTGTTTTCAGCAAATGCGTCTAGAGCAAGAGTCCAAAGGGGCTGCATTGTTGCTGGGATAAAGACACTCTCCTTAAACAGCAACCTCAACTGTGGCAGATCACCAGTTGATAGATCTGGAGAGAAAAAAAATTATGTAATTTGATAGAATGGATATTTCTGTGGCAATAGATTGTGGAGTACCCTATGTCACAAGGGAATACTGACCAATCAACAAGTTAGTCCACGTGGTGCTGCTGCATGGTACACAGTAATACTGACCAATCACCTTGCTTTATTTGGTCACATGATGATGTGCACAGATGACACAGTTTGCCATGTTTCAATAGATAAGTTGTTAATGTCAATGATGACTGATAATGTGATAATGTGGAGTTTTATGACAGACTGCAACAAATTACTTTGACACATAGAATATTTTGTATTTTTCAATATAATAAACTTGGAAATACATAATTATTACTCATCTCAAAGACTTAGTCATAATAAATGACATACTACAGCCAACCGAAGTGTTTGCAAAGGATTATTTTACACAAAAATTATGCGCTGGACAAGATCAGCACAGAAAACAACTACCGGTAACTTGACTTGTACCAACACAATTAAATATCCTGCCTGATATTGTCTAACATGACTATAGGTCGTACCTGGGAAGACATCCTTAAGTACTTCAGTCTGTGGGAAAGTGATGGAAGCTCTGTGTGGGATGTCCTTAAGGCAGATGCCTTGCTTCACCAGAATTGCCCCCAGACTTGCTGTTATACACAGCAAGAGCCAAACATAACTGAATCACAAACAGACAGGAAATTTCAACAACAAAACACTGAGTAAATTAGTGGATATGTAGTTACACAATATGGTATATATATATATATATATATATATATATATATATATATATATATATATATATATATATATATATATATGTGGTGTGTACATATATATATTTATTTATATATATATATATATATATATATATATATATATATATATATATATATATATATATATATATATACATATATATATATATATATATATATGTGTGTGTGTACTATATATATATATATATATATATATATATTATATATATATAATATATACAATATATTATGTACACATAACAATAGACTGGATATCCTGCAACATCAACATTTATTCCTATGTGAACAAGCTGAATATCCAACTTTTCAATTCTCTATTTGGTATGACAATTGTGGTATAGTTTTGCAAAATAAACATGGACTTATAAAGAACAAAATTAAGAGAAACTGATTATTATGCTCTGAAAATTTGAGTAAAAGACAACGTTGATTATTTTGCAATACAGTAATTGTTTACATAAAATCTAAAAAGAAAAAAAGAAGGTTTTTTTACCAACAGAAAGCTGATTTGGAAAAGCATCATCAAACAGAAACCGTTGTTAAAAGTAAGGAGTTTTTTAATACAAAAAGCTGCTGCTATAATAAGAATCTGTATCACAGAGGACACTATTTCAGTGACACACAAGTGAAACTGTCCCAGTAGCACATCTTGGTGTTCACAGTTTTCAGTATAAATTACAAGATCACTGCTAGCTAAGGAGCAACATTTATTTTAAAGAGCAGCATTGTGCTAATGAGCTCATATAAGTATGTTAGTGAAACACACTGGATGTTTGGCCTGGGGACCGTTTCACTAAGATAAAAATCTCTTAAGGAAAATTCATATTTAAACAAAATCTGTTGTTACATTCAATTATTTTTTCGAAACACAACTATCCGTTGTTGTATTACTGGGAACACTATTTCTATGATACACCAGCGACAATGTCCCGCTGGCACTTTGTGGTGTTAATAGTTTTCAGATGTTCAAGATCACTGTTAAGGATAAAAAAATATTTTAAGAGCAAAATTGGATTTAAGATCTCTTCCGGATCCACTTACTGTGTGGGGACCTCCCCCGGACTTACAAAGCCGTGCCAGGAGATGTTACGCAGGTTCAATGACTTGGGTCGCCCTATGACCAACTGAAGCAACTGTATCTGAAAGGATTTGCCCAACTACTACTTAAATCCTTCATTAAAATGCAGACAGTATTCATTGTTACTATAACAGTGTAATAGAATTTTTTTAGTAATAGCATACTATTTGAAAAAGAAAAACACACGCAAAATATGTTACATAATTATGATGAACTAAGGTCAAGTAACAGCAGATAAATATTTTATAACCTCCTCTCGTGGTTATGAAAAATACCTTTCAGTAACTGCTTTTGGGCGTTCTGAATATATCCAAACATATTTGATATTTGTAACTGCTTCTGTGCAATCTGAATACAAATCCAAACATCTTTAATATATGTAGTTAGCATAATATATAATTATATAAATTATATCACAGCATGAAACATCTTTAATATCTGTAGTTAGCATATTAAATAATTTTAATTATGAGAAATGTCGGAAGAATACGAGAATATAAGCTCACCACTGTTGTCCCAAATATGTTCTGAAGTTCACTTGTGGCGAGCAGATCTTTGAGCATAGATGGACAGGGGAAGCCTCGCAACAGGTACACCTGAATATACACAGAGAAGTGTAAATGTAGTGTGTATTACAGGCGCATTTTAACCTATATATAATACAAAATAATAAAATATATGCCTTCTAAATTGTAACAACACATCTCACAACAAACTATGTAATCTTAACAATTGATTAAACATTAACGACCACAATAGATTACAATCTATGTGTATGATGAAATATAAAACCATGTCTACATCACTTCAAAGACTGATCACAATGCTTTACACTTCGAACCCTGGCAGACCTGTTCAATCGTTCACCAGTTTGGCTTCTCTGGGAAGCATTCAGCCATGCTGTAATTAATGCGCAAAACTATTTATGCACAAATATCCACCACTGTCTATAGTCAGGTTCACTCACACAGTGAGCTTGAGCAATGTAGAGTGAAAGAACATGCCAAAGTTTTTACACCACAGTACAGGATTCAAACCTGGGTGGTCTTAGTCAGAAGTCTGAAGCTTGTGCCACTGCGCCACTGTGCCACTGTGCCACTGCACCACTACCAAGGCGGGTAGTTAAAAAGATATTTATAGTTTAACCCCAAATAATTTTCAACACTACTGAAAACTTTATTCAGCCATTCCAATTATGTACTTCAACAAACCTATATGTGACAAAAGATATTTTATTCTAGAATAAACAGTCATACACAAGAGTAAAAAAACTTTACATTACATATGCCAATTATTCATGATTTTATTGGCTTCAATGTTAGTGATTATTTACTGTGATGGCGGTGAAACATTGTGAAACATTGGTATTTTGAGCTAAGTGTGTTGCTTACATCTCCGAGAGATCGCTCTAGGATGGCTGTAGACAAGAGAAGACTAAGAACAACACCAGCCTCAGTATCTTCTTTCAACAGTCTCACACTTCTCCGCAACATCTGACGAGAACAGGGACTAAGCCATTGAGCTTCAACATCAACTCTCTGTACATCGCAGCATAGTTTATCTATTAAACAATAACCAACATTTCGAAGTACAGTTATAATTAAATATATGTACATGTAAATGCCCCTGAATGGAAGTATACTCTGGATATACCGTACTTTTATATATTGTTTTAATAAACAAAAATAATAATAAAATTATGAAATTATTATTAATAATTATTTTATTATTATAACTTGGTATTAGTATTATTAAAATTATTAATAAAATTATTATTATTATTTAAAAAATATTACAATTATTAAAAATTATTACAATTATTAAATCACTATAATTTATTATTTAAATATATATTTTTATACACCACAGTATCGTCTTTAGAACTCCTCAAAGCGCTTTGCACTTTACTCCATGGCAGACCTTTTCAATTGAACACATCAACTTCTCTGGAAAACAATCAGCATTGCTGTAATTAATACACATACCCCGGTACTATTTGTATGCAAATATCCACCATTCTTTATAGCCAGATACTCATTTATGCGGCTCAGTGAATGGGATCAATGTGGAGTGAACGAACCTGTCAAAAGCTCGACACAGCCGCACAGGTTTCAAACCCAGATTCTATTGAGAGTCTAATGCTGTGTAGTCTCTGAGCTACAGTGGGCATCATAAAAGAATACCAGTTTTCTGTGTTTTATTCCAAAACCCATTACCTGTGGTGCACTCGTCCATTCAAAGTTTGTTGAAAACAAGTCTCGTTTCTCTGCTAACGCATTCTCTAGTTCAATTTTAACCCGTCTTGATACAGGAAGCAGCTGTCGGGTGGCCCTCAGGAAATACTCTTCTGATTCCTCATTGGCTAAAACAATCAATAGGCAATCACTGCACAACTACATATTTGTTAACCAAAAACAAGTCCAAATTCCCCAAAACCTTTGCTAAACACGTAACAAAACTATGTCTGTACAGTTCTTTAGTGAATTATTGCTTCCAGTCATAAATGCCTAGCTAACCTCAGACTGCCTTATTCCATGTACATGTAACTAGAACAAAGATAACAACACATTTTATAACAGTTATAACAACGGGTTCACAATGGATCACCAACAGCATCACACCTATACACTACGACAGATGCCATAAAATAAAATAAAAGCACACATTTTTCTAAAACCATCTCAGAACTCAATAATTCTCTATAGCCTCATAAGTTCAGTCTTAAAATTACTACCAGTAAATAATGTCCGTGCAGTTAACTACATCCATGTGCCCCGTTCATGTGTACGCCATGAATAAGCTGCCACATCCAGACCTGGCAGAAACCAAACTAAGCACATATCTAATAAAATAATACTACATGTTCTTGAGCTATATCACCACCTAAAGAGTGCATTCATGGTAGTTGCATCAACAACATCGGTTCCTTGATTGAAACCATATATTGGTTGCATCTACGAGTCCATAAGAGGGCTTTTCCATTTCCCAATGATTAATTATAATTTAATGTCTTTAATTTAAACCACTATTTTTCTTGTCATAAGCACTGGTCAGATAGAACGACTGAACCTACCAGCTGGGAGAATCTCTTCCATTTTATCCCAGTCGATACACCCATCTGCAGTGAGGCATTCTGTGCCTGCCACTCCAGGCACTTGTGTGTCCAGCTCACACACAGTATGTCTCACTCTAGTAGAGAGGCAACTGGTGGGGTGCAGAAGCCCCAGGCCTTCTACGTCCATAGTGGTAGACCTTGAAAAACACAGTTACTGTAGGGCAATGCTCAAATGTCATTCAGGTTGTTATATCCAATGCTAATGCTCATTTACAAGTTACAAGTGAGTCACTTAGTGACTGTCAGGAGTCAGGTGTCAGTGACACATGACAAGTATAGTTTGAAAACTGAACTTGTATCATACTTATTCTCGCTGTTGCCTGCAATGGTGTTGTAACAGTGTCAGTCAGAGCTAGTGTGTGAGTTTGTGAGTGAGTGGGTGAGTAAGAGTCACTGAGTGGTGTGTGTGTGTGTGTGTGTGTGTGTGTGTGTGTGTGTGTGTGTGTGTGTGTGTGTGTGTGTGTGTGCGCGCGCGCGCGTGTGCGTGTTCGTGCGCGTGTATGTGTGTTTGCCACTGCCGCCACTGAAAGAGTCAGTGACAGTGAGTGACACTCACACTGACACTGTCACACTCAAGTGACAAGTGTGTTACAATCACTAACTCTGTGGTTACAATCAGTCACACTGTCACGTACTGACGTATTGTCACTACACTCCACTGACACAGTGACAGCGACGCATTGACACTGTCACTGACCTGTACACTGACAAGCGCAACTGTCAAATACACATAATTTCTTTAAACTGCCCAAAGAGCCAACGTATAACTTTAAATGATTCACTAGCTACACCGAATAATCCAGGTTAGCGTGGCTCACTCAGTAACTAATGACTCTCGTCTGTCAAGTTGGCAAACGTGATTTCTCTGCTGTCGGAACCGGAAATAGCCGGCGTTGACTGCTGTCAAAATGGCGGCCATGGGGAGCATGTGTGGGACGCAGACACAACTCGCGTTGAAACTTCTCCAAAATTCAGCTTTCCAACTTAGTAGCATGCGGACATTTAATGTGTGTATCCATCGGTCGATGGTGACAAAGCAACTGACATTTCTTGCGCCACTATGCGCGACAAAACAATGCCATAAACTGTTTAGGAACGGCGCAAAATGTTGTTTCGTCAGTCCGTTGACGCTCGCATGCTTTACGCAAGGTCAGTCGTGCACATACGCAACGCAAAGTGGCAAGGGCCTTACAGATGAAATCCTCAAGCAGAAACTCGGTGCCATGTCACAGTCTGACGCCAATGCCAAACAACCACAAGACTCGGCTAACAAATCGTCGGGTGGCGACAAGAAAAAGAAAAACGAAGATTCGTGGTTTAGTAATAAAAATGCCTGGAAACTTGGCCTTGTATCACTTAGTGTAATGGGGGCTTTCCTGGTCGGCCAGTTGCTCGTAGTATGGGGTAAGACCAGTTTGAACATCTTGTGAAGCTGTGTCAATCTGTATAGGCGAGTTCGCGAACATTGTCCAAAAATTGTTATCACAATAACACCATGAAATAAAAAATCCTAGTTAGACCTAGCCCTACCCATGCCTGCCCTAGTGATCGAAACGTATACTATGCTATATTAGTCTAAGTCTACCAGGTTGTACTAGCTTGCACAAATCTAGCATCTGAATTTCCTATTTTGCAATCTATCGTTTTGAGACACATTGATTTTTTGTGTACCTAAAACAAGATCTCAAAGTCAGACTCGTACGCACTAACTCACTGCATTGGTTTTTCTGTGTTGTGCGCAATCAGTAATAGCATCTCCAAATCCATATTGCACTAAGGAAGCATGTTTGTTGTCTCACAGTAACAATTACAGCAAATTGATGTAATAAATAATTAAATATACATATATATGTGCATCCACATCATGATCATACAAACATACTAGTTCGTTGTTGCATGCACTTGCAACAAGTTCAGCCACATTGTATTTGTAGTGTTGCACATGTGCCGGCATATCTCTATATAAAACCACTGGTCCCAGCTTGCTTGCTGGTGCACTCATTACCACAATGCAGGATTAGTGTGTCTGCAGGCTGTGGCCCATCTTGCAAAATGTAGTCCTCATCTTCTATGCGCTACATTTATGTTCAAATCGTAGCAGTGACTTTGCTGTGATGTTTTAATTTGTGGAACACTACTAACTTGAGGTGATAATTTGTCTTTGTAGGTTCCCCTGTGAGAGATCCAGATGGCAACGAGGTAGGAAACATGAGCTACAACACAAGTGTATAAACCAGGGTGTTTCCAAATATACATTTTTGATCAAGTACAAATATAACTCGGCCAAATTTAATACAAATACGTTGATCTTCCAGATTTAAATACAAATAATTTGTTTCCAATTCAAATACATGTATATTACAATTTTTTATTCTGATACAATTCAAGTACATGCATGCACTTTATGATTTTATTACACATTGGAGGAAACATGGCTTCTATTGTGCTAGGCTGATAGCCCAGGGTTTATACAGCAGGACTCTGAAGCACATTCCCAGTCGAAACCTGCTTTTACTGCTATGGATGGTTATAAAAAATATATGCCTCGCTGGCTTCCCATTCATTCATTGGTGCTAATGTTTAACTAGCAGCGTCACTGTAGGCCAGTGTTCTCAGGACTGGCTGCCACTCTTGAACACAGGTGTGAAAAACATTCTGTCTTGATTCTTGAGCCAGTCCAACTGATGCGATTGCCTTTTGTGGGTAAAAAATATGTGTATATGTTTGTTACTTGTATTTTCAAATGCAGATTAAATACATGCACTTTTGTGATTTTCAATCGAAATACAAAAAATCTATATACAAATACGTATTTGAACGCAACTCTGGTACATACTAACCATGTATACTAATCAGTAAGTGATTATTGCAGCAAAGTAAAATTGACTAACAACATAGTTGACTCTGCCATCACAAGCATGTTTCTTAAATTTGTTTTGGCATATGATATTTTATAAACTAAACTGATATGACAATTATAGTCAATAATGTTGTAGCATAAGGCTAGTGAATGAAGATTTAAAAGAAAACAGATCGCACCATTATATTGCAGAGTATTAATATCTAATGATGCAAAATCACTGGTAGTGCAAACTGTTGAGTTCATTCATCTTGTCTTATTTCATTGCAGATGAGAGATGAATTTTCTGATCGTAAGTATAAGTATATGACATCCAAAATTTGCTGTTACAAATATTTGTAATCATAATTAAATATTGTTGACTAAAAGTTTGATCATCGTAAATATGTAGTATTTTTATTTATTGTATATTGTGTGAATTTGATTATTGCATTAGTTAATGGTTGCTATGTTTAAAAAAACAGACAGTGTACTGTTACATAGGTTACATTGTCAGTCAGACACCAGTTGGTCAGCTTATTTCACCAGGTTGTCTCTTCTTTCATTCACTTCCACAGTAGTTAAATCTTCTTAGTTCTTTACATTACCTGCCTCTTAATTTGTTCATGACTTTGTAGAACCGACATGGAAGGCATATCCTAAAAGAGCGTTCAAAGAATTCAACTTCTTCAAGCAGGTCTGTTTTGTACTGTTAGTAGCTGAATCTAGTATTAGTAGCTGAATCAAGTACAGCAACAAAAGTGTAATCATTACTATTCACACTCTTGACTAATATTTGACATGATTATTATGGTAGAAATATTACAATCTCGCATGTAAAAATTATAATTTGCGTTTTCTTATTTAATTTTAAGTATTTACGCAAAGAGTATTATAGTGCATGCAGCTAAAAATAATTTCACGGAAAATGTAATCAGCCATGAGGTTTATTTCTAACAAGTCTAACATAAACTTGAGATAGCTTCGATGATAGTACAAATCATAACAGAAGATATCACAATGTATGCCGCCATAATCCTGCTACATGTCTGACATGTTGACGTTGTAGATGATCCAAGACCCATCAAGTGAGAAGCTTCTGCCAGATCCTTTGAAGGAGCCGTGGTATCAGCCGCCTTACACACTCGTACTAGAAATGACAGATGTACTCGTTCACCCAGACTGGACGGCAAGTCTCAACTACCTACTACTATAAAAGCACATTAAAATAATAAATTTTAATAATCTAAATTTTTCTTAATAATATTTTAGAAGTAATAATAATTTTAGAAATACAGTCGCGCCTCGCTATAACGCGACTCGCTATAACGCGAATCGGCTATAACGCGGTCGGTCGTGGACCCCGAATTTTCTGCCACCAGGGGAAAAATGGGCGCTACAGCTAACAATAACACTGTAATTAACTGTCACTTATTTTATGAAGTCCTCATGTTTGTCTTGTACAGGTGTATCTAGAAACAATTTAATGATATTAAGAAATTTAACACACAAGTACAACTGCGTTGCTGAGTTCATTGTTTGTTGTGCCCCTGGCTTCTGCTCTGCGGTCTGCTTCGCAGCACCAATCCAATCGTTTTTAAAACCGATCTATTGTGTAACCAGCGCTTGGTTTGTGTGGTAATTTCTTAAGTGTTTGTTTAAAACGTTACCAATTCCTTTGATTGCATTTAATTAACTTTAGGCACAGTAAATTTGGTACAAAGCCCTGTTTGTTTGCGCCAATATCAATCGCGTTTGTCTCCTGCCAGTTCGCTGTGGCTTCGGCAAAGGCGCCCGTTCGCTGTGGCTTCCGCGAATGGGCGCCTTCGCCGGCTTGAAAATGGCAATTAAATTGCTTACGAATCGGGCGGTGACGAACAATAATTATAATACTGAAACGGCAGGCTAACAGTTATGTTATGTTTTCTTCACTACGTCTATGAAAAAACATTTACTTGTGTGCAAATATACGAATTCGTCAACTGCGTATGAACCGCAGTAGCCTCGAACCACCGTGAATTGCATTATATATCGGCACGGTAAATGTGCGATCTAAATTTATATTTTGGGATTGATTGAAAGATTAAATCAAACCAATAGTGAGCGCAATTAGTATAAATATTAATATTTGACCGACTTAGGCTACATGTCAATTCATTTGTGCGTTTCGGCTGCTGAGTTCAAGGTTATTTTAGACCGCGACAGTACTGTGACTGTGTTATCGCTCCGCCTCAGTTCGCATCGCCAGACGAGGCGCATTGGCTCTGAATTTATTTCAAAACTGTACACCATTCGCAAGATTTACTCAGTTCAACATTCGACAGTGTATATTATTTTAACGTAATACACATTTACGTTGGTTTCAATGTCAGTTTTATAAATAACGCATACACCGCACAACCAGCACATTGGCTTCGGTTGCTGTTGTGGCGTTTTGGGGGTGGTGGCGCCCCTGGCAGAATATAATTTATAACGCGCCTCGTTTATAACGCGGTTCCATTTCATGGACCCCAACTACCGCGTTATAACAAGGCGCGACTGTAATAATAATTTTAGTAATTATTATTTAATAAAAAATCTAATAATGTAGTCATAATAATAAGTCATGCCGTATGTCTCAACCAATCAGTGTGACTGTTGCAGCTGGCCACAGGTTGGCGTTTCAAGAAGAGGCCGGCAGTAGAATATTTCCTGCAACAGGTCGGGCCGCCTCTCTTTGAGGTTGTCATCTACACACATGAGCAGGGCTTTGTAAGTGTGCCAAGGCAATTTCATACATTATGTAGTCTACCTACCTAAAGACATCACCATTTTCCCATATACCTAGTTAAGGCAACACTAGCAACATAACTGCTGTTGTATCTTTTAAGAAAAACCACTAGAGTCAAACCTGTTATTAGCTTATGAATAAACTTGACTTTAGAATTGCCTAGCATGTTTTGATCTTGCCAAATTACTAGATTTTATAATTCTATGTTTTTAATATTCCACATTTTCGTATATATGTTTAACTCCCTACTTTTCTGATGCTTCTCTAGGTCACCTATCTTATTCAGGAAACAGAAAATATATATTTCAACACATCTGCAACGTGTACAACACCCATTAGTTTTCTAATGCGTCTATTAACATATAGAAGATCATATTTAATTTTGTTGTTTTTCAGACTGCCTTTCCCATCATTGACGCATTAGATAAGAATGGCTATGTCTCGTTCAGACTATTCAGGGATGCCACAAAGTACTTAAATGGACGTCACGTCAAGGTAAGTCAACAGTAAACAACGTAATAGTAAACAATATGCTTTAGACCCTACTTCATTTTACGAAACACACTCCAAGACCCTGCAGTGTGCTCAAAGAAATCGCCAAAATATTGTGGGTGCGTCTAGTTTTTGCACCAGTATTTTGTTTCCTAACTTTGCAAGATGTACTCATTTTATTTTAGATAATTTAAAGATAATTTAATTTTGGTTCTAAATATACGTATCAATTTTTTAATTAAACATGAAATGTGACACAGTGTCTCGGTGTGTTGGCACAGGATGCTATGTATATCTTCTAACTCTGTTGGTTGATACTGCCCATTCAAAATTGCCAACATAAAGCCATACGACATACTTGTACACTTTTCACACAGCAAATACACTAAAGATTCTGAGTTACATAAGTATTTAGATGACGATGCCACTTCATTCACTTGTCAGAACTAAAAGCTAGGTTGGGGAAGTGGGAGTCTTACAGGCAGTTGGGTCTAAAGGGTTAACAGTCACGCTGACTATGCAAATAGAAATACCTGTTTTGTTATGTAGTTCAAGTGGTGCCCTCTTGTGGATAGTTTTGAAGTAAAACATTAAGCTGACACAACTATTATCTACTTTTGTTAGTTTTAAACTTTAATAGCATAACATTTAGTAGGACAAAGGGATAGAGAAAATACATTTTCCTCTGAACAATTTCGCCACAAAATAGTGGTCATCATAGGATTTTTAGTACCCAATTTATAAATGCAATAAAAACAACAGTACATGAGATGACACGATACTCATGATAAAATTTTTGCTGACAGATTCCAATTTTCCACTTTCTTAGTTTTTATTGTTTAAAATGTAAACTGCTGCAAAATTTCATGAAAGTTGTGGTTGCTATTGCAACCCTATATACACAAAAGTGTCTATAATACGCGATATGAAGATTTCATTGTATAATACAGTATTCCATGGAAATACACTGCAGATTTCAAGTTGATTTATAAAAATAGATTAAATAATAGCATTTATAAACAGTAATGTCAACAGAAAATGCATTTCTGAGGGAAAAAAGGTTTGAAGGCACACCAACTTACATAAATTCAAGAGACATGGTCATTTAAAATCAAATTTTTCACCTTTTTAAAGCACCATTTGGTAATTTAGATACCACAAATGATCATAAAAGACATTTTTGTATCTGAAAAGGCAGTATTAAACCATATTTTCATCACAAAATACCGGCTGTAAATGTTAAATGAACATATTTTTTATTGTTTCTTCCATCTATACCATCATGGAACTTTCTGACAACAATTTCAGACTGTTTTGGATAGATTGAAAAGGATGACACATTGACATCGTTTCAGGATCTAGGTTGTCTGAACCGTGACTTGTCCAAGGTGATTATTGTCGACTGTGATCCCGACTCCTACCAGCTGCACCCTCGTAATGCCCTCGGACTGAAACGATGGAAGGGCAATGACGATGACCGCACACTGGTTGATCTCGCTGTCTTCCTGCGAAGTAAGTCTTCCTTTGTTTACAGTAAAATGATGACTAAGAACTGATGGATTTTATATACAAATTGATATTATTGCTTATTTTGAACTTTTATAATATAACTAACAGTGCTTGGGTCAATAAAAGAGAATTGGACTTCATCAATTCAATCCCAGAATTGGAATTGAATGATTTCGAGAGAACAAATTATTTGAAAGATTTTATATTGAATTGGAATTGAATGAAAAGGAATTGAGCATCTAATATTTTTGTGATGCTGTGAAGGATATTGTTCACACCGATGGAAGTATTGCTGTGCAGGCAAATGGTGTTTAGTGACCAAAAAAGTTGGACAACAAAGCTGCTGTTCAAACATTATCAAGTAATTGATCAGTGGATGAAACTGGTGAATAGGAAGTCAATTTTGCATGCAATACATGCTGGCAGGGGAATGCTTTAAAGAACCACTGCCTAGATAACAATCACCCTTTCCCAACATCACATGTTACGCAAATACCAGGGCTAGGATAAAAGAAGCCAGGATACCTCCAAACAGTCCAGTGTAACCAATTAAGGTCAAAGGATTACCAATGCCACCATAAGCCCAGTGAAGATTGAAGAGGCTTATAGATTGTAACCAGAATGTGATAACAGCAATAATGGTAATTGCTAAGTAGTTGATGCCAGAACGAGAATAGACTCAGTAGAGACTATAGACAGTTTAATTATGCAGTGATGCCTGGATTGAAATAGTTTTCCTTCAGTAAAATGTCATTTGAATAAATTCTTTTCGTTTACTCATTTCTGTATACTAGGTATGTGATTATGTGTGTGTATTACATATCGATTATATAATCATATAAATACATCATCCATGACACACTGTATGACCCCTGTAGGCACATTAAACTTTAAACAGTTATGGTTAACTTTTGTAATGGAAATTGGAATATGAATTGAATGATTATAGATGGAATTGGAATTGAGAATAAAATATTGAAAACAATTTAATTGAAAAAAATATTTATTGGAATTGAATAAAAGCAATTGAAATGAATTGGAGAAGGAAGGAATTGGAATAATCAATTGATTCAATGAAATTGACCCCAGCCCTGAATTAAGTATTAATAATTATTATATAAACCAACTGGTAACAACCTTAATTGGCTCCGCTGTCTGCCCGGAATCGTACGATATAATTAATTGTTACATTTGTTGTTTATACATACTGTTTGTTTGTACAATTCCAGAATTTTTATATTCATTCATTCATTCAAGTAACTGTAGTATTGACCATAACATGCTAGCTTGTTTGTATAAATTCACTTAGTGTGTTACACTCTTAGTTAAAATGTCATATTTTAATTAACATATATTAAGTACATTAAAATATGTCTTTAAAACTACTTATTGTAATTGTTCTAATTTTAAGGATAATATTATTAACTGTACCTGTTGTAACTTGCTGGTCTTACACATGGTGACTATTAAGTTGTGCAATGAGATTGTTTGGGTAAACAATGACAAAATGTATTTATTTTAAAAATTGCAAATAAAAGGTATGTACAAATTAACTAAAGAAATTATTTCTCCAGAAATCTTTTGTAAGGTATCTGCATATTTGTGAACTAGCAAGAGTTGTGTTTCAGCCATAGCAATGAGTGGTGTTGAGGACATCCGCACGGTGCTAGACCACTACAACCAGTTTGATGACCCACTCGAGGCCTTCAAGGAGAACCAGCGACTCCTGCAGGTACAACACAGTCACAGTGTAGCTAAACATTACTGCGCTAATACTGCCAGGTGCCAAGTTCTGTTTGGCCCTTTCTTCTTCCAGATACTGGACTGGGCCCTTGCAGGGCTTTAAAAGTCTAGCCCTGAATGCCTCTGGGCGTGATGTGGCTGATAGACTTGTGGGGAGCCTATTCCACCCTCTGAGTGTTGCAGGGAAAAAGGAGTAGGAAAGGGTTGCATGGTCTGCCCTTTCTGTGTTCATGCCCTACATTGGACCAATGTCCTCTGGCTGCCAGTTAATGGTGTATTTAAGAAAACGCAACATTGATTACTTATTTGCTTACATGTTTCTGATATGCTAATCTAGATGGTTTCTCCAACCAGGTAGAATTATTTTATGCCGCTTCAAAACTGAATACTAAAACTGATTCATTTAAATATGCAGCATTGTAGGTTAAATTATATACAATATATATGATGTAAATATAAAAAAAAAAATATTTATAAAATAACACATCAACATAATGCAAACTAAATGTTGCACTAGTTAATTAACATGACCTGATAATACTGTACTGGCAAAAAGGTTCAACAATATAAACACATCATAATAAATTCTTCTCCTGTATTTCTGGACTCAGACATGTGTAAAGACAGTAATACTGCAACCATTACAACCGTAATAATGACATGACAAAAAGGAAAAAGGAACAGATGTATTTTATATAGCAAAGTATCCCAATCTTAGGACTGGTCATTACTCAAAGCACTTCAGACTTTACTTCCTGGCGAACCTGTTCAATTAAACACAATTTTAACCTACCTGGGAAGCATTCAGCCATGCACTGACTTCATACACAAATATCCACCACTGTCTATAGCCAGATACTCATTCATATAGCCGAGTGACACCTGAGTGATTTTGTGCTATTAAGTATATAATTTTCTTCATTTATTTATTTAGAGTGAACAAACTTGCCCATGGTTCAACACAACAGCATGATATTTGAACATAAGTTCTCTAGGCACTTAAATATGATAATTATACATATAATATTATGTTGTCTTTGACATGGTCAAAATCATTCTTAAACAGTATTCTGCATGCTGTTTAGATGTGTGAATAAAACACGAAAATATGTTGCCATGCCATGCCACAAAACATATCTTCGTGTTTTATTCACACATCTAAACATCTAAACAGCATGCAGAATACATGGCGTGGCGTGGCGTGGCGTGGCGTGGCGTGGCGGCGTGGCGTGGCGTGGCGTGGCGTGGCGTGGCGTGGCGTGGCGTGGCGTGGCGTGGCATGGCATGGCATTCAGTTGTGCCTGTTCTAGGCTTCCAGCTATAACTGTAATTAATCATACATGATTACATTTCATAATGCAGCAATGCATGAAAAACCTGATTCCCAGTCGGCTGCTGATTATCATGCGAAGTTATCCCCACGTTACATGTCGGGGATGGTAAAACATAGCCAGACGAATGCCATTAGCATCGGTCTCGTGGCCAGCAGGAAATTTCTTAATTATAAATCAGAGTTATTGGCACCTGCAGGGACTTTTTATCAGGCTGTGAGAGCGTAAGCAGGACACTGCTGGAGCTGGCCGCTTATCCATTATTTATTAACTTCCTGCGGTTGTAACATTTTCATGTCCTAGATTGATTAAAAAAATAAAAGTGCACTCCTTCATTGCATGCGATGCCATCATTTATTTACTGGCTGCTTGCAAATCACTTTCAAGGCTGTTGGTCTGAAAATAGTTTTTTATGTAATAAATATGCACACACTGTACTGTGACTACATTATTTGATGGTTCTGTGTCAAAGTGCCTGTTGTGTCATCTTGCCCTTATACAACACACTGGTGATAATCAACATAGGCATATATAAATGCACATTAGTGTTTTTACAAACTTATGCAACCATCTATAAGATTGATCTTGTATGAAATGAGAACATATTCGTAGAGCATATTTATTCACGATAACCTTATGAAATATAGTTTGTCTTTCCAATGGTAATGATTGTTAACGGAACTGTAAATAAATTGCATAATTCAGTTAAAATATAGTGAACAAATATTGAAATTTGAAAAATTAGAATTGTACAAATGATAAAAACAGGATAAATAATTTAAATAAATACAATATACATTTATAAAAAAAATTAATTGCATTGTGCGTCACTGTCTAATCGAACACATTCTGCAGATATGCCTTCTTAAACACAGAGAGGGAGAGACGTGAGCACGATTAAATGTCCTGTCTGTGTTTAGTTCGTGCAGAGAAAACTGTGTTTTATATAATAAATATAGACACACTGTACTATGACCATATCATTTAACAGTATTGACATGCCCATTGTGTCCCTACACCACATACTGGTGATGATCAACATACTCGTATAAATGTTTTGTGAACTTATGCAACCAGCCATAAGGTTGATCTTGTATGAAATAATTGCTCCTAAACACGAAATAATTGCTCTTAGATGTGAGTATGATGCAATGTCGTGTCTGTGACTCTGTGTTTAGTTGGAGCAAGAGAAACAGTCAGCGATGGCGGCTCAGCGCAAGGAACAGAAGTCCCTGGCTGGCAACTGGTCCCGCACCCTTACAGGCATGTGGCGATGATGTCACATAACCGTCACTTGTGTGTGTGTGTGTGTGTCAGCACACGTCATCCACACGTGTCAATATGCTGAATGCATGCAAGACTATAGTAGGACAGGTTTATTGATATCACATCACTGCAGCACTGGTTTTCTGTACTGTAGGACAGGTTTGCTAATAACTAAGAGTCGCTGTGTACTGCAGCACCAGAGTTTATGTGGGTGTTTGTGTGAATTAATTCAGGTGAGATTAAACAGTTGAAAGAGCTGAAGTGCTGACATCTGCTCGGTAAGTCGGCTTTCATTGTGACGTGAATAGAAATTGTATATCATGGTTGTGACGTAATCAACAATCGTCATCACTGTGTCACTGTCTGTGGACACTTAATGTGGGTTGCATTTCATTCTGTCAAGGTTGCCAATGTCTTGTGTACATCTGATGATGTCATGGTGACAATTTCCACCTGAAACATGACAACAACGTTAGAACTGGAC
Organism: Ridgeia piscesae; assembly: GCA_025642075.2. NCBI lineage: Eukaryota > Metazoa > Annelida > Polychaeta > Sabellida > Siboglinidae > Ridgeia > Ridgeia piscesae. The sequence goes on along the minus strand of JAODUO010000224.1, from coordinate 461,965 downwards.
AATACAAATACTGGTGGCATGGTGATAAGTTTTGCAGATGACAATGTTTCTTTTTCGTATCCTTACAGCTTAGTTACAGGACATTTTCTTTCACATACTAACATGAAAACAAGCACAGTGCTGTGCCCTACAGGTTTGTTTAAACTGCAAGTTTTCCCAAAAAGTCAACATTTCATCAGCATGCCATCAATTCATAGCATGCAGTTCTTTTCTTCAAACTGTATTTATCTGTATATTATGAGAGTATAACGAGACATTACTGCACCATTAGCTAGACATGGTACATGTTTAGCCCCATAAACCAGTTGTGAATACACTCATGTCTTGTGTACTTATACACTTCAAGTTGTATGGATTGGAGCTGAATAGACGATGCAAAAAATGGATCACTGAAGAACACTTAATTGTATATTATTATCTTGGGCAAGGTGAAGACTCACAACCTGGGTTGGTGTAGGTAAAGAATGCCTCGCCTCACTTGTGGAGTGTGATTTGTGGAGGTGTTGAGGCCCTTCCTGTGTAGATGCTTACTCAATTCCAACGATGTCATCTCTATAAATTAGTTAATATTATTCATTTGTTTTGTAGCTGCATACTGAAATTTGGTTTGGCAACAAAACTGTGCAATGTTACTGGAGTTATGCAAAAGGTGACGTTGATGTGTATGTTGTGTGGTTGTCTACCTATTTCATTACTTGTCTACCTTTTTAATTGCTTGACACTGACAAGTTCACATATCTGTAAATTAGTAAACAACAATTCACCAACCACATTTTGGTTGTCTACCAAATTATGGTGATGAAGCTGTCTTTACAATACCTTGGCTATGCAGGTGTAAGGTTATTGTCTTTGCACTTACTAGTAGGATCCAGAGATGTGTAGATAAGTTAGGATGATCATTAATAATTGCTTCAAACAAACTACATTTGTATATAGTTTAGCAGTTTAGAGTATGGCCTTTATTGTAATATTTTGGGCTGATAATTGTTATTTTCTTATATTTTAACAATATTAATATTGTACGAAGGACTATGCCATTCTTTATAAAGGTAAAACATATTTAAAATTTATAGTTCATTTTGAGCAGATGATTTTATTATTTTCTGTACTGTTTTCTCGTGAGATGCTATGCTAGATTCCATAACTCTGAATAAAACAGTTACATCGACATTATAAAAGCTGTATTTTGTACCATCTACCTTCCTTACACAGAACACAGTATAATTATGTTCAGATAGCACTTCGAAAAAACAGTTGCAATACATCTATATAGTACATATCTGTCTAACAGTAACAGTGACATACATGTCTAATAAAATACCCAAACAACATCATCCAGACCCAGAAATTACTTTGACAAAGGTGTTCCTTTGAAAAAGTAAATTTCTCTAGCAGGATACTCGTCGAAGATGAGAATACTGAAACAATTACAACTGAACAGTTTACAAAAACTGAACACGACAAGGCTTTTAATCGTGGACGTTTGTTCAATGGTTGCTACTCCATTGCTATTGTACATTAACACTTCTTTCACATCAAGGTTTATCAATCTTTATCTAATGAATAGAACTTGTTTTTGCACCATTGCTGAAGTCGATTTCTCATTAATTATGTATTACATCACATTTTAAAATTTCCCTTGTGAGTATAAAAAGCCTGCATTGCTGAAGTCTTCAACAATGCAAGGTTTTTTAAAGTGAATTAATTATGTGTCTGTAGCAAAATACATTGTCCATTATGTGAATGGCTGACGCAGGCATGAGCTGGCTTGTTAATGTGTTCCATTTCTGCACGGAAAACATTAACAAAATGTAATGACAAACACTGATCAATGCATAATATCATGTTATAATACAAACAAGCAACTCAATATTTAATATAATGGCAGATGCACAGGCCTGGGCCTAATAACACTTAATCCCGTATTGATTCTGTGCAACATATCCCAATATTATACATAAACTACCTAACCTAACCACTAATGTGAATGATTTCTTTTGCCTAACTATGCTAGTTAATAAAGAAGACCTGTTGCTGAAAGTGACTACTACTAATGTGTGTCCATAGGGTGGAGTAACACCAGCCAGTATCCAAGGTCTAATGTGCCATAGTAAAAACTAAGTGTTTTTCCTGACATGCTTTTGTAGGATAATTAGGTACTGACATCTGGTGAATTGTTTAAGAATGAAAGATAATGTAGATTCAGTGCCGCCATCTGGTGAGCACCATTATAACGAATTCCATACTGCTGTAATTGTTTTGTATACCCCGGAGTAGTTACTAAAATCCAACTGGTTTCAACATTCACACAGCTGTTGGAAATATATGGTGGCTGCCATTTTAAAGACACCCCATGGAATAATTAGTGGTAAATATACATGGCACAAAATGCACCTATCTCAAGAGAATAGCATATCAACAAAAGCCAGAGTGACTCATAAAGTAGTTTTGTTGGGCATATGACATAGTCCGGCCTGCAGGAAACGTCACATCAGTGAGTGATAAGGACATAAATGGGTGTAGTCAGTGGTCTTCAACGGGGGTGCTGGCAGGCCGTGGAAGTGAACCAAATCTCCCAGGCATTGCCGATTAGATATCAGTTTTATACATGCTGAAGTGGTGTCTTTTCACACTGATGTAAAATGTAACATTCCCCAGTGACTGAATGGACATTTTGAAATAAATATTGTGATCAGAGGCTGCCTCATGATCAGGTATATTAAAAAAACTTAGAAAAAATGCATACATTTTACTATAGTTTCTTGTATTTAAAATTTAAATAAATTCATGATATACTGAAACAGCCTCAGAAATGTCTGGATTTGTTTTTAGGAACCATTCACAACAAACATTTTGATACAGAGATATTGTAATATGAACTTTTGCGGTATACAAAATTATTTTTGAAGATTGTCTAGGGATGAAATATGTCTTTCTTTGCCATCCACTGTGATTTTGTCAACTTATGTGTAATCCTACTTTTTTAGTAAGCTTATCAGCAAATTTGATTACATGTTTAAATTATTGGTCGTTTCGTACAGTATTTCTAGATGATTTCATTATTTATTAATCAGAAATAAATGTGAAATGATGATACCCAATAAATGTTAAGAAAGCAGTAATTATTTATACATAAAAAATTTTTTTTTGCGTGATATTGGTAAATAAATTATATTGAATGCACTGACACCGAGTTGCTAAGAGAGCAGACACTTTTAGAAGAGAAATGTCATCTTGGCCTGGCATGGTGCCATACATTTGATGGCACCGGAAGATGTTTCCCAGTGATTGAAGCCGGGTTTATTTCAGCATTGACACTGATGTTGGCTGATCATGTAACAGACACACACTGAAATATCTTCACGATAACTATGATTTCCGGGTGGCAGCAGATGTAGAAGCTTCTGTTACTTTTTGTTGAAACTTGAATACACGGTCAGGGAGACAAGGAAGTGTAGCCAGGAAACAGAACAAAGAAGCTGTGTGGTCAATTCTTTGAATAGGTTGATCGATGCAGTGATGTATTTACCTGTTTACACCAATACCCTGTGATATCCAAAGCCTCGTGCAGCATTATGATAGCCTTATTCAGTTGTAAACAGGAAGCAAACACATTGGAGATCTAGTACTAGTAGCCAAACAATCCTACAATGTCTCCCAGACCAAAATAAAGACATATAAAATAAAAAGTTATGATTTTTCAATTGTCTTGTCTTAGAATCAGTTTGCGAAAAATGTCAGAAACATTTTCTTTGCCATAATTTAGTTGATCTAACTTTGTCTTCTCATCCACTACATAGCTTTAGTTAGAGACACGTCAACCCATTTTCTTTATGTACAAATGTACAAAGTTCATTTTTGGTTGGTCAAAATTTGAGTGGTGGGTGGACTGGATAAGTGGAAATTTGAGCCAAAAAATCTTCAAATTATTCCCTCTGTACACGTTTAGACTGGACTGTGTGTACACATGCATGATGCATGAACAGTTGAGTACACATCTCTGCTGGGACATGTTGCACTGGACCGTAAAATCTTATCCTGCATCAAAGCCTAGGGACCATTTCACTTAGTGAATGAAAATTCACCATTAAACAAAACCCCTTGTAAAATTTTATTTGTTAAAAAAAGCTAATATACAATGCCATATTACCGAGGACACTATTTCCATGACACACCAGTGACAATGCCCCGCTGGCATGTGTTGCCAGTTTTAAAGTATTCAAGATCACTGTTGGATTTTAAAATGCAAAATTTAGTTTTAAGAGCTCTTAACAACATTAATGAAATGGTCCCCTGGTCCACCATAATATTCAAGACGATTTGCGCAATGCTTTTGTAGTTTTGTCACAGTCACAAAGAAAATATAAACACATTTCGTGTTTGTCCCAACATTAACTCAAGTGATTCTAAAAAAATTGAATCTTCATGTGAATGCACGATACAATTATGTGTGTGTTTCTCTGTGTAGATGGGTCCAGGGGAATTTACTTGAGCACACCCAATGTAATAACTAAAGTTAATTATTTCAACAAAGTAAACAAATGTGAGCATTATCACTGTTTTGAGATTGGCTAACCCAGTTGAGGAGGCAGTTTTAATCTCCCGGAGGGGTTGGGTTGTCAGATGTGTGTCATGTGATAAATGACTGTCACCCATCCTACATGCCTCTGCCCCATCAGTCAACTGTCACCAGAGTCTAGTGAACTGCCAATGTTCTCAAACATTGCTATCTTTGCCAACAAAGCTGCAACAAGTTATCTGTCGACCCTATCATGTGCTATCACCCGGCAAGAATAATAAGCACACAAAGTTAGGTGGGGCAAGGGTAACAGCCCATTTTGTTTACCCCCACTCCTTTCATGTCAATTCTCAACTAGGCGATGCTTGCCTGTACAAACTTGTAATGTTATTGTTGGCTGTAGCGCACCAGCATAAATGGGTTCTTTGAAACAAAGAAGTTGTTTTGGTGACGGCAGTTTGTAGACAAACTGCCACACAATAGTGGATATTAAAGCAACTATTTATAACAAACATCTATTTCAGTCCCAACATTGCCATACAAAAATATTGCTGGTGCTGGTTTTATAGCTTCTGAAAAATGAGACATAGAAACATGTCTGGGATACACACCTTCCCTTCCTCTCTTTTACACCATGACATTAAAGAAGGATAGTCTCTATATAAACATCAATACTAATGTAAAAAAGAAACATATACACCTGTAGTAAAATTGCACGATATTAAATTATACAATAAGTTAACAACAAAGTTTGTATGAATATAATAAGTGAGCTTAGATGAGGAAGTTATCATTTGGAACATGACATTGACACATAACAAATACTAAATGCCACGTATATGCTAATCATCTTTATAATAGTCATTAGAACTTGTTGACAGATATAACCAAAATGTACATAAAGTGTGGAAAATATAATACATTTTATGTTTTCTTGTGTTTGCAATGTACATTACATTTGGTAAGACAAGTAATTTTCAGCTTTTCTTTCATGAGATTTATGAGGCATGCCTGCAACCGAGCTGCCTTATATTTGGTGGCGTGACTTACACACAGAAGGAAGTTTGATTAAACATGACAGCTTGTAAGCCGTTCCAGTAGGGAATGCACCAAGTAACCACGAGTGGGTGCCAGGGCAACTTGATCCCAGCGGCTCAACATTCAGTTGAATGTTTAGACACAAGGTGGCACCACTGCTCCCCAACATTGCCTGTTACAGGTTGGTAGGTGATTGGGCCTGGATCACAATTGCCATTACTCGATATAGCAAATTCTATTCTTATTCAGTTGTTCACAAAAGATTCTTTACATGGTATTCTACTAACTGGCATGCTGAGAACAGCTTATGATCAGATCCATCACAGACTTTGGAATTTAGTGGATATTTGGAAGGATGAGGCTCGGCAAAAGTCTTCAATTGCAAAGCTTTGGTTCCTCGAAAACACCAATGACACCCACAATGACAAAAACCTGCAATTGCACCCCTTGCCGAAATGTTTGTAGTGTAGTCTATTTCCAGCCTCCCCACTAAAACATACTGGGGGCTCTGCTTCTCCATTCTTCAAGCAGTTTCCTAGCAAGTAGATGGGTAATTGTTGTTATCTATAAGCTGCATAATAAACACATTTATGCTGTTGGTAATTTTGGTATTGTAATTTTATGAGCACTTTGCACTAGATTTGTACACTGCATCCGTAGAGCTCACTTAAAGAAGCAGCAGTGACTTGTGTTGGGTCCTGGGCCAGGGAAAGGGTGAGGGCACAGATAGAGGCTACTAGACAGGGGCAGATAAAGGACACATGCAGATAGTGCAGAAGTTAAATAAATACTCAGGGATAAGATAGCTTGAAGACGGAAGTTGGGCATAAGATTAACAGGATACAAGAACAAAGACCATTTATGTAAGCACTCATGCTTACACGGCTTAGGAAGTAAGACAATTTATTTTGAGTTGATTGAGGCAATTTAAGGTGACTTTAATTTGTATATATATATATATATATATATATATATATATATACATATATACATATATACACACACACACACACACATACACAACACACACACACACACACACAATCAATCAATCAATCAATCATTCAATCGAAACAATTTATTATGAGATGATTGAGACAGTTTAACTGTCTCAATCATCTCATAATAAATTGTCTTACTTCTTTCACATACATATACAATCAAACCTTGCTTTACGATCACCTCAGAAATACAGCTACCTCACAATTGAGGTCACCCTATGATAATCCACATGATCTCCTTCGACAGTAAAGTATACTAAATTAGTAAATTACTAAATTTAGTCCAGCACCAAGAATGATCTTAATATTGAGGTGCCACTGTACCCAGGCTGTCCGCCTTGGCTGGTGAAGACAGGTGAGTTGCCACAGGTGTCTGTGGGTGTGAGGTCAGCCTACAACTAGCGAGGTAGATGAGCTCACACTGACAGGTCCAAAGATGAGTGGCATCTGTCAGGAAAAAACTGATTTGCTACACAACTTTATATTCAAGTAGGCATGCAGGCAAGCATACATAAACACATACACAAACACATGCACACGCAAACACACACACAAACACACACACACGCATGCACACACCTTAATTGCAAACACATACTGATCTTACCCGACACTGATTACCACAGACGTTTTCTGTTATTGCCAATGATGGCAATGCATGACCATACTGCAGGTGATCTCAACATGACTACAATGATGCCACCTCTGTGTTGCCTGTTAACTCAATTATTGTGTCCAATTGAAACGTAAATAATCAGGTCCAAGAAAGCGAATGAACAACAGAATGAGGCAAATGGACCTCAGTTCCCCGGACACAATGCACATACAATACTCCAAAGTTCGCATATTGACATATACATTCCAAGGAAATAGCAAGAGTAGAACTGATAGTATTGATACTACACAATAATCTGTGGCAGCTGTGTGCATTTCTTCTCCCCGAGCCATCATTTGGCTGTGACAATGTCTGACGTCTTGCAAGCGCCAACAGCAGTAAGTGTTTCTGTTGGCACTCTCTAGGTATCAGTATTTGAGGTACACACCCGGTGTGACGTGGACACTGACAGCTCCGACACCTGGACACCGCACCAAGTGGTACTTCTCTCATGCCGCTTCAGTTTTTTCCTCGTCATGCCGATTTACGCCATATGTTCCAAGCATTTCAACTCACTTGCCATTTTGATTGGGCGGTCTGCGATCTTCATCAGATCGATTATCTGCTTCCACAGCCACCAGGTGGTAGCATTGTCTACAGGGTTCCATCACGTTGAGATGAGTTCATAAAATCACGACGCAGCATGTAATTCTTGTCTGTGTATAAAGGCCTCTTTCAGTGTCGCTATTAAGTTTATTGTTTTCTTATCATATTTAATCTCATAACCTTTTTCTCCACCTTTCTCTCATTCCCCTCGCTACCCTCTCCCCTTTTTGGGTATATTTCTCTCCCTATCTTTCTTCTCCCTTTCCTCTTCCCCTCTCTCTCTCTCTCTCTCTACCGCTCCCTCCCTCTATTTTCTCCTTCTTCCTATCCCTCTCCACACCTCTCCATCTCCCTCTATTGAGATGATCCCTTTCTGTTGGTCTCTCTCTTCCTGCTCTCCAACACCCTCCTTTTCCCTCCATCTCACCCCTTCTCATCATCTACTTCTCTCCCTCTTCTTCTCCTAACCTTCTCTTCCACTCAATTCCCACCCTGTATCTCTCCTTCTTTCACTTTCCCTCAACTTTTATTTCCCATATTTTGGACTTATGAAAGGTTTTAATTTATATGACTATAATGCATTTACTGTAGACAGGTAAATTGGTTAATAAAAGCACCAGCATTCGTTAGTATTCATAGTTGTAAAATAGCAATTACATTGATAAGTTATCTCATCAACAAATCAACAAAATTATATGTCACGTAACATTCTACATAATCAATTCAAATTAACTGTTGCCTTTCTTTATGAACCATATTCTGGATAACTTCTGGATAACTTCTTCCAAGCTGGGTAACTTCTTCCACCCCTGGATAACTTCTTCCAAGAACCTTTCTGCAGTGTCAGCAGTTCAGGTGTTCAGAAACATGTGAAAGCAACTGTCCGGGTGTAAGTGATGAGTGGCTTCAATCAGCAGCCCTTTGGACAGTTGCTTTTTGAAGTGTCCGAGCCAAAGGGATGCTTCGGTGGCTAGGAGGGATGGCGGGAGGCTGGCACCGCTGCTGATTGGCGGGAGGAGGGGGAGTGGGGTGGTGGGAGTGCTCCCACTCAGCCCACAGACACTCTGCTCTGGAGCTACTCTGAGTGGAGACTAACACACTGCTCACAACTCTCTCGCCCCTCTCTTTCTGCCTCGCACGTTTCTAGGATAAACCAGGTGTCTGTCTGTGTGTCTCCTAACTGGTGCACGCACGCACACACGCATGCTCACACACGGACTTGTGGCGCGGTTTGGATTTTACACCAGCAAGTTTGAGTTTCTTGGTGCACAAATGAGGTAAGACGAACTCTTTGCTTTTCTGTTATTGTGTTCACCTCGCAGGAATGTTCGTTGTATAAGTTCATTTCTAGGAAAGCTTCTGCGATGGCAGAAAAAGCGTCACTCAATCATTTGTGAGTGCCGTGGACGTATACCAGGAAGCATAAGTGACGGACATGAGAGTTTCTATACAGACTAATGTCAGACTTAGGTAGTGTCAAGTGGCTGTGATGGTTGCTGTGCGAGGCATAGTTTTACACACACTATAAAATCATGCGCCTTCAAGGCAACATTGGCCACTGTCAATGTTTTGGAACTTAGCATGACTTTGTTGTTCTGTTTAAACTGCACTCTCTGTATTGTTGTGTCCCAATGTTAGCCTGCATCATACTGACATTGTATAAAAAAAATCATAATTGTATCCCCTGCATGATCATAACAAGTTGATATCCCCTTGGCCTAGACTGGGTTTGACTGCAATGATAGACTTTTTATAATATCAATGAAAACTATCAACTGCTGATACAGAAGTTGTGTGATACAAATTATGGATAGGGCCTAACTGATTATGAGGTATTGTTGTCCCCCTTCATATAAAAAGACACAACTGATTATGTCTAGCTGAACAGGATGCTTCATATGATAGATTTTATATGATAAACATCTTAAACAATTAATGTTGGCATTCTAAGTAACTGGCATTTAGTTATATCTAACTCTCTTTATTAAATATGTGTCCTAGTTTGTTCATAAGGCCACCATAACACAGTTGAAGTATAAGCTAATTAATCAACAAAATCTCTTTTAAAAGTGCAGTTAAGGTGACTAGATGACACAAAGTATGTGAAGACAAGCGAAGTTTAACATGTACACATGTCATTCTTATCGAACCTTATCCATAAATGTCGTTGCATAGCACATGGCACAGACAACAACTGCATTTGCCCGCATTATATTGCACCAGAAACAACAGCACACATTTGTAATGGGCACACTTAGGTGATAATACAGTGGGTGGATCACACAGCCTCACAGAACAAACATGGCTGTTACACAACTGAAATCTGGAGCGATCTCATAATTGCCGTCTGGTAAACGTGCAGCATGTGTACCTACTACTCCCAGGTGTGGAGGGTTAAACAATGCATGCATCTATGGATTCACAATCAAAATTACGTGTCAATTACTTTATTGCATTCAGCTGTAGCTGCAAACAATTTGTCTTGTCATTCTTTCCGTTGTCTTTTGTGGCCAGAATTTCAACAAAATACATGACAGAATATCCGAACAGCCCAAACTTCACTTCTTGATTGTTTGATTGATCGTTTGTTGGACATGAAATGGACGGATCAATTGCCAATGTAGTGCTTCTGTCAATGTGATGATACAGTACTATCAACAGTCAATTTTAACAGGTGTGGGATACAAAAGTAATAGGATTAATGCCAACTACCAATGACCTCGCCGAACCACTGCACACTGAGTTTTACCTTCTTCTGTCTCAACAAAGATAATGACAACTAAAATGCAAAATAACAAATCCAAAAACATCTTTGGCATAGATAAGTTATCTAAACAAACTTTGAGTTAAGTGCTTACCACATAACATATTATGGTAATCGAATCCTTGAACTTTTTCTTAACCATGTTGACCATGTTTACTCTCCTAGTAGTCAGTATACCTACCAGGGATGTTTGGGAGTGGATGGGGCTGGGAGGGACCAGACCAGCAGGTGCGATACAGGGAGAGGCTACAGTGATAGGTTATCGTGCACACAGGCAATCAGTTGCGGCTAGACCTGGCGAGCTACTGGTGCAATAGACCCATCAATTTACAAGTGCCAGATACCACACTACAGGATTAGCACTGGCTCCAAAAAGCCCTATATCGCATAACAGGCCACTTAGCAATAATAATGATAACCACAGGTAATGGTTAGGCTTAAACGTCCTGAGAAAGGGTTTTAGTTGTCTAGATGGAAGTCCATCACCATCACCAGAAAGGGCGGTTGTAAAGTAGAACGTAAAATAAACATCAAGCAATCAATTGTGTATTATCATTACAGTTTTCCTACCTATCAACCAATGGGCAAATTATAGTGAATATTTTCAAACATAATTAGTGGTTGTGCAAAATATAAAATCATGCATCTGTGATTGCCCAAAATTCTGCAATAAATAACATGTTGGGAAGAAACAAGAATTAGTCAGAATCTTTCTACCAGCAAAAAACCTGTAGCTAAAAACTTGTGGATTGCCAACCCAGAATCACCTTCTGGAACAGACCCTAGAGACACCAACATTAACAGTGGTATGTTACATTCTCAGAAAGACCAGGAGCTTTAACAGCAAAGATACATAATTGTAACAATGTGTGTCTGAGTGCAGGTGGAATACAACACCATCCAAACAAATGATTATTTCCTGGTTTAGTGAACTGTACTAATCGCTTCTATTTGGGGGCAAACAGACTGGTTGGATTGACAAGCAATTGTGTGACTTATCTGACATGTCATCTGCCATCTTATTACACTGTCACTACTTGACACACAGGTCAAATGACATTCTGTCACAATTTGACTCCGAACAATCTCAATCAACTGGTGACAGGTGTCTCATAAACTGTCCGTTATGAGCATTAGTGTACACTGCTGTACACCCAGTGTTCACTACAGCCAGGTGTCCAGTGTGAAAGGGCATCCCAACATTCAACAACATAATCAAACATTATATTTAGACATTTTAATCCCCCCAGAACCCCAGTTTAGATAAATCCGTGCAAGTACGCAGAAACAGACAAGCATATTATACGTGCATGCATCCATCTACACATGCTTTTGCATGTGTGCGCACGCACACACATACACATACACATATTACACACACAATCAGGCAATCAGGGTGATCAACATACACAGATCACAATTAATCAACAATAAACGGTTTCTAACACTGATGGGATAACTTGAAAGATCCTCCCAAGGACCAAGATCAAACAGATTCCATCAGTTTAGGCAATGCTTCCAGGCACCTTGGTAATGATCTTCATGGTGGAAAACCCTCACTTGCCATGGGCCGTGTGCGGGCTACTGAAAGCCACCCTGAAGTCAGAGAAGGACTATGATGGATGGTGTAGAATAATCTGGCTCCACCAGCCAGTCCATCCACATGACTGATACCCCCGACATGTGCCACAAGCACCAAACCACGGAGGGAGGGGCACCATGTTTATGTCTGTTTCTGTATCCATGGCAACACGTTTTCACTCAGGTAAACAAATGATGCGGGATCCTCATGACGTGTGTTATGTATTTTTAGTGTGCCAGAAAAGTTGGTTTACATCACTGGAGTTTATGTTGGCAGATCAGCCGTGGTTCGTGTAAGCACATTGCAGCTGAGATTTATGGGCAAGGAGTTGTTGATAAAATAACGCTGTTTGGTGGACGGTCAGACAGATGGACGGATGGATAAACATATGGATGAAAATAGGGACAGATAGACAAATAGGCTGATGGGTGGGTTACTAGATTAACAGATGATTTGGCAAAAATCAAATGTCTTAATCCCTTGTGTGCTAACTTGACGGACATGTCCATGGTTCATACTATCTTGCACAATCTACTCAAATATAAATGTTTGCCATACTGTGATTGTGAAATATTAACCATATGGCCAAGATGCTATTCCAGATACTGGTATGTTCATAAAATGAATGCTGGGTATTCTAAATAGCTGTTTCGATGACACCAAGTCTGTAGGTTTTCCCAGCATTTGAATCGCATTTATGCTGGGTGTCAAGGAGAAAGAACACAGACACACTGGTGATGGAAACTCTTATTATGAACCTCTTTGAAGGTGCAGAAAGCTGTCAAGACAAAGCTGACATCTGGTGCCAGGCTATAAATTATAAGCTCCTCATAAACACTGAGGGCATGGGTGAAGATAGATCATCCATTCTAATCCATCTTCTCTCAGGGAGGTGGCTTCCTAAAACATCAAAGTCCCCCCAATCATATAGGGTTCCACAACCTGCTGTTCGTAGACCCATATTTGTCATGGTCATCCCCAAAACGGGTGTCGCGACTATTAGAAGGTGCCATATCTACAGATATTCTAAATACATTATGGATTTTTAAATGTTTTGTTGCAATTCACTGTACATTGTACACTCATTTTAATAAAAATTTGCTTTGATTGTAAAAAAAAATATTCTTGAATTCATCATGTCAGTATAAATGCTGTGACAAACTTGTAGCATTGAAAAGCAAGTCCTTTTGATGCTGAGCAGATTTCCGACAAAACATAGTGCTAGGATGTTGCCTGATGTAGGGATATTTAGCCTCTGTTTGATGGTAAAATGTATCTGGAACAGAAATTAACCAATACAAAAATATGCATTTATACAGAGAATTTGTAAATAAAATACTGATTTCAGTGAAGGAAATGTGGTAATTCTGCACTAGTGTCAAGTGCAACAGTGGGACAGTTGGCAGTAACAGTAACTCAACAGAAAGTGGTTGCTTTGTCAGTGGTTTTATGTTGCAGAGATACAATGAACACTACTAGAGCTTGGCGAAGTGTTTCAGCCTCCTGCAGTGTGCTTGTGTTACCTGTGAGGTGCTTCTTTCCAGCAGTAGAGCATTGTTTTTGTTGACTAACCTTTTCCCTTGTGCATGTTCCTCACAGGAACTATTTTCCCGCATATCACATTTGTTTTTATTGTGAGAATGAATGATGGTCTGCATTCTGAAACCACATTTCCCCTTCCCATTTCTTTCACCCTCCCACCCTCCTCATAAAAAGTATCAATCACTAACACTTACCCATGTTCAGTGAAAACAAGTGTGCGCGGAGTTTACAGTAGACCAGCTGTGGTGTATCAAGTAAACACAAGTTGACCAATACAACAGAGTAGATGAGATGGGAGCACCGTAACTGGTGGGACCCTGATAATGCACACCCTATTCCTGACAAGTTTGAGGGTAACCCACTGAATGGCATTCTACTGGCAGCACTGGATAAACATAGGACGAAGGAAAAAGTGGGTGGAAACAATTCCCTGGGAAACCTTTGTGAGGTTAATGAGTCAACGTGAAAACGTAGCAAAGGAGGAAATTGGATAGCGGATATCTCATTTAAGAGTTTATTTTTGGAGGAGCCGCACCAAGTTGCATAGTACTTGCAAAACAGCTTCGCCGCAGGCTTCAGATTGGATAAGAGAATTCCTTGTGCACACAAGTATGATTATGAAGACACAGAGAGGAAGGTCTACGCCCATAAGCACCATGAAGGCTATGAGGACTTGTCATTATTTGTTATCTCCATAAGCAAGTAACTAATATTTCTCAGTGCTGACTGTATCAAAAATAAAGATTAAGATATTTTCACAATGGCACGTTTTGTTGCTTGTCATGTCACTCGCCTAGTGTAGAAAATGTGTGTAATAAAAATTACTATGCTGCCAGTCAAACCAAGGATATTTACATTGCAGTGCCTTCCTCCGGGGAATCCCCCAGTGACAATCAACAAAGAGAATATACGGGCAATACACACTTGTATGTTGGACCCCAATCAATAGGGTTCCACAACCTGTTATTCAAAGCCCCATATAGGACAGGGCCATCTCCAAAATGGGTGCATGACTAGAAGGTGCCATATCGACAGATAGTCCAAATATATTATTGATTTCTTAATTTTGTTGTTCCTGCAATACGCCCATATGACCTTTTAATGTAAATTTGCTTTAACTGTAAATTGTGACATAGAACATATATTCTTGTATTCATCTTGTAACTTTAAGTATTACAGTACTATTACTGTACGTCAATGACAAACCAGTAGCAATGGAAAAAGCAAGTACCTTTGGTGCTAGACACTTTTCTGACAAAACGTAACACTAGGATGTTGCTTTCCAGAGTGCAAACATCTGTAGAAAAAGGGCACTGTTTCAAAACATCAAGACACTGACACTTTGTGCATGCATCTTTCCTGAGCTGAGAACTAACTTGTGATCTACCCAGGAAACAAGGAACCATTTCTGAACCAGTTGGCACGTGTCATATTGGTTCATAATTGGTACCGCTCCACCAGTACCTGTTTTCATGTGTATTCACGTGAATACACGTGTTCTGCTCGTTGTCACGAGTTTTGAATGAGTTTGACACGAGTCGTACTGGGTCAGAACTGGTCAGTTTCACTGGTACGTGTCATCACGTGAAAAATTCGTGATTTCACGGTAAACACGTGTTTCACACACCAAATTTGGTCACAGAATCCAGTGAATTCACGTACGGAAACACGCGAATTGAGCCAGTTGAACTCGTGAATTCACTTACAGAACATGTGAAATCACGGGTCGTTGTTTGCTGGGTATCTCCTCAAATTGCCCATTGTTCACTTTAGGGTTTAAAAAATGGGGACCTGAATAAAACCGGATTTCCTACAGTAAAAATGGGGTACAAATATTTACACTGTACTTAAAAAAACCTTTAAAATAGGTTGCTCAGTGCAGTTTTGTATGCTAATAGGCACACTCGAAGTCACTTGGAAGCACGCATGCATGCACACCACCCATGCATGCACATATGTTGTACTGGAAATTGATCATGGTTCCAATAAGTGAACTAGAAGACAAAACAGTGAACAAACTTGCAAAGTTCAAACGGCACTAAAAGAATCCAAACCTTGGATTTCTCGATGTTCTAATCACTCTGCCACAGAGCCCCTTGGGCGTGGGACTGCCTGGCCATGGCAAAGACCCTCCTGCCCTTGTCCCACCTCCAGACTAAACAACCAGGGTCCATGCCCACTCCTGTGGCAATACATCAAATCTGGCGTTTGCTAATCGATTGACCATTTAATGACTGCCTGGGTCACATAGTGAAGCAGTACATTTGTCAAGTAGTTACAAAGTTCCACTTAATTACACATGGTAGGGTTATCATGAGAGCATTACATTATGTCTTTTTGGAATGAGGTCGGAAACAGAGAGGTCTGGTCAGGTATTTTGACCATTTTGCTGTAAGTATGCCAAGAGTATATAGTTTTAATTGAATTTGCAGTAACAGCCAAACATTCACAGAAATCTACAAAGTACAAGGATATTAAACAATGTTGCAGAAAATTATTGAATGCCACAGATGCCATAGAAATAATTTTATTATACAACATTTTCCATAGAAATAAATCTGCAGAAATAAAACCTATGAAATAATATTATACACCGGGGGTAAATGCTTTATAGGATGTTTTGTTAAGAATTGGTTAAATATATTTTCAAGAAGAAAAAGTTGTTTTCATCCACCAGTTTTTCCAGGAATATTTTCTTCTGCCCTCACCATAATTTGTACATGCCTCTGTGAGACATCATAATCACTGTTCCCAAAACCAGCACAAAATCCCTCCAACCCAAAGCGAGTTTGTGGGGTTAAATATCTTTCATTTAGCAGCATTACGCCCATTTGTCAACATGAGAAATTAATTACCCCCTTGCAATATGGAATGTTGATAGGCTGTCTGCAAGGAATGCTGTGCCAAAGATACAGGCCCCTTGCAGAGGGTTCCAAGTGAGGGTGATCTGAGAATGTATCCACAGGGTTAATCTGTCCAGCAGTGTGGGGGAATAAAACAGCCATAAAGCTTCATGTCCTGTACAGCATCCCATTCCACAGAGAGGCTGGCAGGACCCTGGTGCCCTAATGAAGACATCAAAGCCTAGCTCTACCAGGATGCCACAGAACACCCTTGTGACCTGCTCCGCCTCACCCTCCAGCCATTACAGGGGCAATTATCAGCATAAAACGCAAAATAAAAAACATGCTGCCCACTTACAATGAGGAGTGTTTCCCACGGCCTGTGAGTGTTGGTGGGAATAAAGGCTGTAGCTCTGGGTTGTTTCCAGAGTGATCTGCCAACCACTTTGTAACGTACATTCACTGTGTTTAATTAAAGGATGTTTATTTATGGGGTTATTTAAGGTTAGGAGAAACTGGTGTATAAGTAAATGGGATTGCTTAGAAACTAGTATAGTAATTATTTATTGTTATAGTCATTATACCAGGAAATTGGGGAAGGAAACCGGAAATATTCCTGAGAGTGGGCACCTATATTAATCATAAAAATATGAATAAAGCAATTAATGAGTAACCTAATTGGCCCTCCCCCGTATGACCAGAACTCAGAATCTCACTTTAGGAATTTAGTTCTCACTTTTAATTGTCATACCTAAGAAACAATTAACCATAAATCTCATTTTGCGACATCTCAAAGGAATGTTGATATTCTTCCTGATGACTATATAAAGTGAAGTTAATTTAGATTTGTATCATAATATATGAATGCTTCCATGTATTGCTAATTGATGCATGTAAGTTGTCATCAATAAAAGACCTCTCCCAAGCTGTGGGGCTTGGATCTTCTGCATTGTCATTGATGGCTGATTACAGTATGTGGATAGGTAAACTCAAATAGGCTCGAAGACAACGTACTGGGGTAGTCAAATAAAAAAGGCAGTCAATCACAACCTGAACAATCAGCTAAGTGGCTGTAGACACGGGCTGCTACAAAATAACAAAGGTCTATCAATACTTTTTAAATTTAATGGTCGAAAAACAATTTTTAAATGACCCATGTTTTGTTTTAGTGGAAGGCTACAATAGGATTAACAGTAGGATTATTATTCCTTTACCAGTGATTTTCTGCAAATTCTTAGCATTAACCTTTTATATGATATGACATTAATATATATAATATTTTTATTTCAAGAGCTAGAATATGCCAGAACTATTAATATCAAATCTTAATTTTTTTAACTACAACTACAAAGCATTTTTTCTTTAATGTAAATTTTCTGCAATTTCTCTCATTAAACAAAATTTGAAATGAAAATGCAGGCAATATTGATATTCCCTACTAATGACCTCGAAAAATGCATTCACGAGGTCGAGGTTGTGAGGTCATGTTATACTTTTAACCAAGATGTAAGCTAAATACATCATAAGGAATAACGGTATATCATAGTGATGAGTCATACCTGCCCAGTTATCTGAGTGCCTGTGAATTCAGCGATGTTTGGGAGCATTAATTTTCTGTCAACACTTCAAGGCTGTGGCTTCAGCAGTGGCAGCAAACTGTGGGAAACCTCACACCCTGGGAACCTATGTGCCAGGCTACGAAGGTAGTCGGAGGGAATGTTATCAGCATGTCTCAACCAGTTAGCCGTCTGTGTGGCAGCCATTACGCCAGGTTTCCATGCAGCATCTGCCCAACAGACCTACTGGATGGCAACGGGAATAAAAGATTCCTTCATCCATGCAGGAATGAATGGTGGTTGTCTACAAAGTCTACATGGTTAGGCTAAGCAAGGTTGTGTTTGTGAATATGGCTAAGCAAGGTTGTCTATTTGGCTAGGCAAGGTTGTGATTATGACCAAGCAAGGTTGTCTATATGACTAGCCAAGGTTGTGAATATGGCTAGGCTAAGGTTGTCTATATTGCAGACAAGGTTGTCTATTGACTAGCCAAGGTTGTGAATATGGCTAGGCTAAGGTTGTCTATATTGCAGACAAGGTTGTCTATATGACTAGCCAAGGTTGTGAATATGGCTAGGCTAAGGTTGTCTATATTGCAGACAAGGTTGTCTATATGACTAGCCAAGGTTGTGAATATGGCTAGGCTAAGGTTGTCTATATTGCAGACAAGGTTGTCTATATGACTAGCCAAGGTTGTGAATATGGCTAGGCTAAAGTTGTCTATATTGAGACAAGGTTGTCTATATGACTAGCCAAGGTTGTGAATATGGCTAAGCTAAGGTTGTCTATATTGCAGACAAGGTTGTCTATATGACTAGCCAAGGTTGTGAATATGGCTAGGCTAAGGTTGTCTATATTGCAGACAAGGTTGTCTATATGACTAGCCAAGGTTGTGAATATGGCTAGGCTAAAGTTGTCTATATTGTAGACAAGGTTGTCTATATGACTAGCCAAGGTTGTGAATATGGCTAAGCTAAGGTTGTCTATATTGCAGACAAGGTTGTCTATATGACTAGCCAAGGTTGTGAATATGGCTAGGCTAAGGTTGTCTATATTGCAGACAAGGTTGTCTGTATGACTAGCCAAGGTTGTGAATATGGCTAGGCTAAGGTTGTCTATATTGCAGACAAGGTTGTCTATATGACTAGCCAAGGTTGTGAATATGGCTAGGCTAAGGTTGTCTATATTGCAGACAAGGTTGTCTATATGACTAGCCAAGGTTGTGAATATGGCTAGGCTAAGGTTGTCTATATTGCAGACAAGGTTGTCTATATGACTAGCCAAGGTTGTGAATATGGCTAGGCTAAGGTTGTCTATATTGCAGACAAGGTTGTCTGTATGGCTAGGCAAGGTTGTGAATATGGCTAAGCTAAGGTTGTCTATATTGCAGACAAGGTTGTCTATATGGCTAGGCAAGGTTGTGAATATGGCTAAGCTAAGGTTGTCTATATTGCAGACAAGGTTGTCTATATGACTAGCCAAGGTTGTGAATATGGCTAAGCTAAGGTTGTCTATATTGCAGACAAGGTTGTCTATATGACTAGCCAAGGTTGTGAATATGGCTAAGCTAAGGTTGTCTATATTGCAGACAAGGTTGTCTGCATGGCTAGGCAAGGTTGTGGATATGGCTAAGCAAGGTTGTCCAAATGGCCAAACAAGGTTGTGATGTCTGTAAAAGGCTAAGCGTACCAGTTGGCCATGTAAATAATGGCTGTCTTGTCAAATATCCTTGGAAACTGGTTTTTTATCATATGCAAAAAGTGAATAACTTTGTGGTGTAGTATAGAAAGCATGACTTCTTGAAATAAAATTGGGAAGCCATTTTTAGTATTCTGTTATGATGTAGATCTGTAGTATTCTTTGTCATTTTATCTTATGTAATCTGTCACTTCCTCGTGCATTCTTCCTTTGTTGAATCAGACGAGTAAATAATTTGGTGACCAATAATTTTGCCTTGGTTACATCTTCTTGGGAACATTCTTACTGATAGTTAACATCCATCCTTGACAGGGAGGGTTTTGGTTGTTGCTTTTACTAGGGCCTAAGGCTGGTATCCCCTGTGTTCCCATGCAGTCTTGACCTCCCTCAATGTGCCATGCCCCCGTGCCATATTTGATTAATGACCCTGTATTAAAGTCATCTAGGCCTATGAGCAATGGTGCCTACATCTATGGGTGCCTACAACTATAAATGCAGAGGAATTTACAGTTGCCATTCAAATTTGCAAAACTCTGTAATAGGTTCACTAACCTGGTATGGTCTAGCATGGAAATATATTGTTGTGTAACTTTGTTAAAAGATCATTGTGTAATGTTATCCACAGAGTTTCTACATAAGGGTTGTTGCAAGATTATTTGTAAGCTTGTGAAATTGTTTACATAATTTTGAAGTAGCACGGGGATATTTGCCAAAAGTACCCCCAGGAATACACTATATTATTATCATTGATTTATCTTGTTTACAAGTGCCAACATGACCTTATATAAATTACAAAGAAAAAGCAAGTTTGCATAATGTGTGTGTTCATGCATGTGCATGTGCATGTGCATGTGCATGTGCATGTGCATGTGCATGTGCATGTGCATGTGCATGTGCATGTGCATGTGCATGTGCATGTGTGTATGGGTGTGTGGGTGCATTCATGTATGCATGCTTATGTACATGCATGAATATGTGAGAGCATGCATGCATGTATGTACCAGGTGGAGGTATATAACATGTTTTTTTCACACAAAAATTCAGATGGGCTGACACAGATAACAAATATCCACATCCTTTAGAAGCAGTAAAACATCTAAGTTATCGTGCAGAACATTTTTACTCATAAACAAAACTACCCAATATTCTGATGTCATGGTAGTCACTCCTCTAAATATGCAAATCTACTTGTAGTTTCGCTACACAGTAAGCAGTGGTGGCTAAATAGCGGTGGCTGTGTGGAGAGTTGGAGACCACCAGACTCCTGCTAGTCCGACCAACCTATGCACCTGTCTTGCAATATCTCACCCAGGTCACCCATCCTGGAAACGTTAGGTGCAGTTATGTCATATTACACAAATATGCTGACACAGCAAAGGTGAGCACATGATCCTAGCTGACATCACCCTTCCTTGGGGTCACACAGACTCTGGGGTAGGGCGTGACATTTTTCTCCACTGTGTGTGGGAGGCCCCATTTTTAAGACTATTAGAACATGATCATTATTGATGCTGTGTGAAATTCCTTGTGTGCATTTGCTTGTGTACATTGACAAGAACCCCCAGTCGGAGGGCAACCCAATCCCACTGCCTTCTCCCCACTTGTGTGGGTGCCGACAAACTGCAGGTGTCATGTATCTAAGAGGAACTATGGCAAAAAACTAAACAATCAACAGAAGGTAATCACTCTGTCCCTGAAGACCATTCATTCTGCATTCTGACCAGCATCGCAGACAGAGATGAATTTCTACTTCCTGCTGTGAAATTATGAGCAATTACCAGGAGTTAAGCAACTGAGAAATGCAGCAGAACATAGACCTGGAAACAAGGAACTGTAAAAAAAATGATAGCGCTAAAAGCATTCATTTCAGACCAACAAACTATTGTTTTAACCAACTCTGCCGTTATCACCATAGTTATGGTGTTATAAGGCAAGCCATTAATGGAAACAAAAAGGCAGACTGACAGACAGGCAGACCAGTAGGTAGAGTTGGTGAGATGGAGAGACAGAGAACTATAGATGGAGAGATGGAGTCAGAGAAATAGACTGAAAGACAGGTAGACAGTAAGCACTACACGGTCTATCAAATCTTGTACAGGCGAACTGAATGAACGTTGCCGTACACTGGCTGCCTCCTGCCTGCTTTCCTCCAACTGCCTCAATATTTCATCTCCTAGAAATGCTTCCCCCAAGCCAGCAAACCTATCTCACACAGGGACCAGTAAGACTTCCATTCCCATACATCTGGCAACATTCCACCGGGTATTTTATTGCATGGTGCCGTGATCAACTTTATAAAACACACAGTCTGCCAGTCTCTCCAGGTGTTTGGTGCAAGTCCAGGAACCTTTTTTACAAGTGTGTGTTATGAATCAGTCCATTAGGATGGCTTGATAGCTTGGAAGAGCGGTCCAATCCACCGCTTCAGTCACTTGTGAGTTGCCATCATTTCCAGCATGGCTCATCAGATTTATGACGCAATTTTCAAAAGAAACATTGCGCAAATGGCATGGCAACTGTCACTGCAAGGCTCAAAGGCTAGGTGCAAGACAGTTACTCCATCTACAGGCAACTAGTTAAATATGACTTTAAAATTGTTTCACATATTATTTCTGGCTACCTTCTGTCTCAGAAACATGGGGATTAGGATGAACGTACTCATACATGTTCAGGATAATAACAGTTTGCATCCAATAACTATGGCTAATGTTAAGTTAAGGTAAATATTACTGTTTTGTTAAACAAAGAAACTTTATGAACCTAACTAGATCTTTTAAGAATATAACTAGCCTATTACTGAGTGGGAAACAGACAGCTCTGGGTCTGTTTAAAGGCATCCTTCAGATGGTGGGTGGAGCTGAAATATGAAATATGAAAGGTCGTGGAATTGGTTTCAGACACATCCAAGAGACAGCTCTGTACTTGAGATTAATGTGGTTTTAGGGAGGTGCTTAGTCACAGGCCTATCGTATGAAGACTTGTTTCACAGGTCATGTGCTGTGTTGAGATGTTGCCAGCAACCTGCCTTCACTGGTTTACAGGAAGCTTCTCAGTTTCCTTCTGGCTGCATTTCTTCTTAGCATGCTAGTACCTAAACTGTCATTTTATTATGGGATGCTGTCATATCTTATACATAATATTATGATTACCCACTACAGCATACACTAGTACAAGTGATCTTACTACTAAAGAAACAAGAAATACCTGCTATTTTACATCATTTTGTATCATCTGCTACAAGTGATTTTCCAGTTCCAAGATCTGGTTCCACATCGGTGATCAGCAATCCATCAAGGAGACATTTACGAAGACCTCTCGTAGCAGCATGGGAGTGTTGGCATTAGCAGCAGCCTTTAATATCTGACCCCATCAGGTCACCTCATCAGGCCTAGCTGAACCCTGTCTGTGGTAATGACTGTAGACAGCCACACGTGTGACTGATCAAGACCAAGTGGCATGGAGGTCAAGGAAGTCAGCCTTGGACACGGTCTAGTGACCAGATCACTAGTGGAGTGGCACAGATTGATGGACAGCTGTCAACACCTTCCACCTGCTTGGACAACACATCAGGTGTGAAATCTATCAAGTAGGGTCCAATACACTGAGCAGTGTCCTCGAGTAGAAACTTTGACCTTAGCTAATAACTACATTAGTTTTCCTGTTCAAGTAGTCGAAATTTGTTCAAGCTACAAATGGCAAGATTTTTGTCCTCATTGTCAGTGCAAATAATCTGATTGCCCGGCAATCGTCAATAATTTTCTTTTAATATTATTTGTTTCTTTTGTAACTGGTGATATTATTTGTGTTTTACTGTAAATTTAGGAACTTCTATAACTTTTTTAGGCTGACTGATTGATCCATTGGCCACTTAGTGAGAAGTTTACTTGAAAAGTCACACAAGAATGATTACCTTGGGCAATAAAGACAAATCCTGTTATTTTCAATGACACAAGGAACCTGCCTTACACAACACAAGTATAACTCGGGTCAACACACCCCAGGTATTTACAGGGACATAATAAATGACCAGGAATGGCAGAAAATGAGGTGAGAACAACTTGCCCTAACATATGTGCCCATAACATCAAACAAGGACCAGACATATGGACAAACCAATGGCAGAAAGGAATGGGAAGACTGGGAGCATAAGGCAGGCTTTCCCATCAGGGAAGGCGTTAAGACGGTGGTCAGCAAACCAGGTGTGTGGCACAGTGCCCTAGTGGTTAGTTGGAGTACTGGACTTTTAATTAAGAGATTCCAAGTATAAATTCCTGCACTGCCATTTTGAAGCTTTCCAGTTTTTTATTCACTCAACATTGCCTCAGTTTACGATGATCGAGTGCCTGGCTATAGACAGTAGTGGATATAATTATGTATATGAACTGTCTTTGTGGAGTCATTATGCTCTATGGCTTATTTAATAATTCTCATATAAGTGTTAGAATGAACGGATCTCTGAAGTTATTATCATGTAAAGAGATATTGTCCGGGATGTGGCAGATGAACCTGCACGGTGATTGGTCATTCCCGGTGCAGGTGCTGCCATGCAGTGGCTGAACTATGAACCAGTACAACTAGTGTGGAACCCACAGACAGATGGAATTAAGTGTTATTGACCAGACAAAGGGTCGCGATAACGTACTGTAAACATGTTGATGAAGTAATCACTGCACCAAGCGGGGAGCTCACACGTACGCTAGAACGCGCACGATTCCGTGTGACAACCATTATGCGTTTGGCCACAACTGGCTGGAGTTACCTTCGCACAGGAATACGATATTTTAAAAACACCAGTTCAGAGATATCTTCCCCGCACTGCATGTGTGGGTTACTGATCTTGGGATAATGTTTATTTTAGTAGTTATACTGTGTCAGCAATTATTTATTGCAAAACCGAGATCAAAGATAGGGATGGCAACACAGTTTGACAGCTGTCAAGCAACCTGTCTGTGCCTACCTGGGTACTATTTTTGTCACATACACAATCTAGCACACCAAAGATATTCACTAGCAGATGGTGTTGTTTCTGGAACAGCGGCCCGGAAATATTTGGCACGGTTGTGCAACCATTGTTTATTGGGTTATAAAAGCTGCCGTGAATAGGATAAACATGAGTTATTGCAAAATAACTTGTACCACAGATACATCATCCCAGGTCCAATAGCATGAAGTGTATGACAAACTTTCATGTCCAGTAACATGAAGTGTATGACAAACTTTCATGTCCAATAACATGAAGTGTATGACAAACTTTCATGTCTAATAACATGAAGTGTATGACAAACTTTCATGTCTATAACATGAAGTGTCCTTCATGTCAATAACATGAAGTGTATGACAAACTTTCATGTCCAATAACATGAAGTGTATGACAAACTTTCATGTCCAATAACATGAAGTGTATGACAAACTTTCATGTCCAATAACATGAAGTGTATGACAAACTTTCATGTCCAATAACATGAAGTGTATGACAAACTTTCATGTCCAATAACATGAAGTGTATGACAAACTTTCATGTCCAATAACATGAAGTGTATGACAAACTTTCATGTCCAATAACATGAAGTGTATGACAAACTTTCATGTCCAATAACATGAAGTGTATGACAAACTTTCATGTCCAATAACATGAAGTGTATGACAAACTTTCATGTCCAATAACATGAAGTGTATGACAAACTTTCATGTCTAATAACATGAAGTGTATGACAAACTTTCATGTCTAATAACATGAAGTGTATGACAAACTTTCATGTCTAATAACATGAAGTGTATGACAAACTTTCATGTCTAATAACATGAAGTGTATGACAAACTTTCATGTCTAATAACATGAAGTGTATGACAAACTTTCATGTCCAATAACATGAAGTGTATGACAAACTTTCATGTCCAATAACATGAAGTGTATGACAAACTTTCATGTCTAATAACATGAAGTGTATGACAAACTTTCATGTCTAATAACATGAAGTGTATGACAAACTTTCATGTCCAATAACATGAAGTGTATGACAAACTTTCATGTCTAATAACATGAAGTGTATGACAAACTTTCATGTCCAATAACATGAAGTGTATGACAAACTTTCATGTCCAATAACATGAAGTGTATGACAAACTTTCATGTCTAATAACATGAAGTGTATGACAAACTTTCATGTCTAACAATATACTTTTCATGAAAACATTCCATTCTTTTTGGATGTACTTTTTTTTTAAATTTCTGCACAGATTGGAAGAAATTCTATATTTCATTTTATTTTACATAGTTTAATTAAGTTTAAATAAGTTTGCTTATAAGATATAATTCTTTATTTCCTTTAAAGTATGTTAAATTTATAGCATATGCTGTGATTATAAGACATACAAATACATCAATACACTGAACATGTATAAATAAAAAATAATACACGTGTTTTTGACATGTAAGTTTTCTCACAGTTTGTCTCTGTGCAAAATGACATACCTAGGTGACATTGACACTGACACTGTAGTCATTCCCTTGTCTCCACACCCATCTCACAGAGCAGAATTTGCACTCAGGTGAACGAAATTCAGGAAGGACTGGAGTATAACTTGAGCTGACTATAGGAGACCTCATCTGTCACTCGAGGTTACTTGCTTCATCATTTCTCCACTCACAGCCTGTGGCTGATGAAATGGGCATGAAACTTCAGATACTTCTGCACTTATTGAACCCTAAAACAAACCCAACAAGCATAAAACTACAAAAATGTCCACCAAATCTTTAGAAAAAGCCATGGAACAAATTTTTATCCGCATGCTATGACTTTTGTTAACTTCCTGATAGTTACATGCAGTTCAGCAATTTGAAACTGTTTTCATTAGAGGCAGACATGAATGAGTAATATTACTGTCTGCGACTTGTTTAGTCCGGGAGTTCCTGATCAATAAACAAACGCTTGCAAGATATTATACAAATATTTCGTGGCTTACTCATCCCTGACAGATACTGTCTACATAACTCAACCTATCCCCAATCAACAAGATATCAGTTCGGCTATTGGCTGGCACCTCTCAGATTATCCGCGATTGAGAGCGAAGCTGTGCTGGTAGAACTATAAAACAGGTTCACATCCAGTATGTGCTCTCACAAGTCAGAACTTTACAGTTGACCAATTTATCTAAGTGCCACCCTGCTAAGATGCTATGATCATCATCAGATGACATGACACTTAGCATTAGAGCTCCCCATGGCGTGTGGAGATAGGAAGGCGCCACCCGGGGAAAAGTAGATATCTTTACATGCTCTCCTGGTGAATATTGCCACAGCAAGGTAACATTGCAGCGTAGTTTTCTTCCCAGTAAATCACCCACCAGCTGCTAAGCAAGGGAGACTGGTGCAGTGGATGATCCCATATCTCATCCCGCTGCCTGTATTGAAAAACATAACGGTCTTTCACAGGGGAGATGCCATTCATTGACAGACTATGGAAGAAGCCATGTGGTGCAACGTTTGCTGGAGTCTATCACAGTGACAGCACTTGATAGCTTGGTTCAATACATTCCGCCACACGGGGAATTTACTGCAGAAAAGAATGCACAAAGAACCACTTCAAACAATATTTTATGACTAGCTGGCAGCTCTGTGTCTTGGATATTTATAGACAGCACTGCTGTTATTACTAGTTTGTTGTTGTTGTTGAATTATCATATTATACTCACTAACACTGATTCATGCAAGTGCAGCTGTCATCGCCTTTACCTCCTTTTCATCTTTAACTTGTTTCCGCTTTTCATCATAAACAAATTAACTACTGTAATTGTGATAAATCTTTTCTAGCCTATCGTCTTCCACAGCTTTATGCAGAGACCCTTCCACCCATCATTTGGATGGGTAAAACCTGTTGTGGATGGGTAGAAATATGAGTGGACGTGGTGGACGGGTAAAAAATGAAGGAGCAAAAAAAAGCCTTCTAAAACCATAAATATTGTCAGTTATGCCTGAAAAGTGTGTGTAAATGCTGCCATGTGTGTTCGTAGTCCATTTCAGGTCATTAGATACATTTTTAAAGTTTGTAAACTTAACAGTTAACATTAATGTGTCCACCAAAACATGTGTGATTGGCAAAAATTGGGTTCTGCATAAAGCCCTGTCAACTTATCATATATTCAGACAAAAAGGTACTGTTTATGTAAATATATACTGCCAGTTTAATTAATGTGTTTTTGAACAGTCTAAGGGAATTGCCACAAACCTATTGTTTCAACATGTAAACAACACCATACAGCTGCTAATTATAGCAACGTAATTTTTTATAGCTGGCCTTGTTTACTGATCCCATAAATGACTTTGCCACCATAGCCATATTCAACTGTAATTCAGTCCAACCAATGTTTGCATTATAGCATATCTAGTTTATTTAGAGTATTTAAAAATAAACCCCAGTGGATTACATTTAGCAGGTATTATGTATACATGTTATGTGTGCATAAAGTAGTACTATGCAATTTAATAAGTAACACTGTCTATGGAGCAAACAATGGGTTTACAAGATATTTTATTAAATTTCTCAAAGGTGAGATCATTGTCTTGTGGTCAGTACAAAATCATAAAAAACAGTAATTGCATGCTAGTAGTTTCATTGTTTTTTATATTATAAGCAATGTTCAAAATTCCACTTGTCTGACACTTGCCCGTGACAACTGGATTTGCCACTGCTGTTATTACTGGTTTGTTGTTATTACAAACCAGAAATAACAGCAAGTGCAGCTGTCATCACCTGCAAGTGCAGGTGATGACTGCAAGTGCAGGTGATGACAGCAAGTGCAGGTGATGACAGCAAGTGCAGGTGATGACAGCAAGTGCAGGTGATGACTGCAAGTGCAGGTGATGACAGCAAGTGCAGGTGATGACAGCAAGTGCAGGTGATGCCCAGGCAGGAAGGTCAGCTGGTGATGACAGGGGTGCAAAGTGAGGTGATGACTGCGGGGTGTAAAGGATATCGCATGCAGGTGATAAAATCAGGTGACAAAGTGCAGGTGATGACAGCAAGTGCAGGTGATGACAGCAAGTGCAGGTGATGACAGCAAGTGCAGGTGATGACAGCAAGTGCAGGTGATGACAGCAAGTGCAGGTGATGACAGCAAGTGCAGGTGATGACAGCAAGTGCAGGTGATGACTGCAAGTGCAGGTGATCACTGCACTTGCTAAACCTACTTACAGATAAGTAGATTTTGAAAAGTAGTTGAGGGACCAGTGGATTGTTGTACAAACGAGTGAATTTTTTTTTCTCCAACTTGTGCTTGGGAGAAGTAAAAAGTTGAAAGATTTCGAACCCTGAGAAGTTATATCAATACATAGTTCCTTTGATGAACAAATTTGCTCAGATTCTCTTGTGAAAGACAGCAAACAGTAAATATTTTCTTTGATGATATGACTGCACTGACGGTGGTCTGCTTAATTAACTGATACCCACATGGCCTACATCTAAAGATATGTTTAATATATAATGTGAACATAATTACTTTAGTGTCTCACATTTCACCCTCCTCCAAACTGATTCCACCCTACCCTTTATTTTCATGCAATCAGGCAGTTAGACTTGTGATACAAATCTGTGTTTTCTAGCCATTGCATGCCAGAAACACATTTCAACAAATGGATGCGCATGTTGTCTGTGTGAAAAACCCAGATAAAGATGTCTGGAGCATGCAAAAACATCTCGATTAAGTGCATTTAAAGCAAAGCCAGCCAACCAAAGTAGAGCAGACTGAAATGTGATGCACCCAGGGGAAATCTACTGACAGAAGAAGCTTTCAGAGCAAAAGTAGAAAGGAAAACTACCTGGTGTATATTTCAACTAATATATAACATGCAACAATGTGTGTGAGTGTGTGTTTATGTTGTGCTACAATGGCTATATATTTTTTATCATCTACACTGAAGGCAGAGAACTACAGATGAAAAATGTCCTGACAAACATTAAGCGTGCATCGAAAAATCCAACTAAACACACATGATAAATGGCCCTAAAACATGAGAAAAAAATGTGTAACTGTTGCATGGCAAATGCCAACCAGTTATCAATGCTGTACATTAAGTACATTAAATATTTTAAATATTAAACATTTAATTTGTCTGTACTCCACTACTTTGGGATAGCTTTCTGTTAAAAAACTGGTAACTGTTTTTAAATGGCTATCTTAATAGCTGGATGCTGACAGCTACAATTTTATATATTGACTTCTACCTAGAAGAAGATAAATTAGCCAATATTCGTTTTTGTAACCTGGCTATTACCTAGATGTAATTCCCAATTACACTGCTACACCTCCAGCATGCGTGAAACCAACCGTGCCGACCAGTTTGCGAACTTATAATTCTGCGAGGGATTACCTCCGAGGAAGCAAGCAAGTACAAGACCTGCCCTGACATCTGGTAATTTGTTCCCACCCAGACGGCCGCCTGCTGGCTGTCGGCCACAACTTCCTGGTACAAACTAATATGCCGTGTTTCCCCATTAAACGTGCCTCGTAGCGCAGCTAACAATCAGAACATCGCTGAGCAACTGGCAGTAAACCGCAGGCAAGAGGCACACTACACTGTTACATTAGGTACGGCTTGAATCTGTAGTACAACAGGAATGTCTCATAGTCTTGCTTGTGGAAAAACATAACTATCTCAGTCAATACTGCCATATTGTGGAGATTACTATATTCAGTACAAAAGTCAATGTAGATTAATTTACTACTAATCTTTGCAGGAGTAGGGGCATATCCCATTAACTGTGAATGGAGATTTGCCAGAAATGGAAAACTGGGATATAGTATTTATTTTCTTCTATTTGGCCCACCCCTACTGTACAGCTGAACTTTGCTTTGTAGTCAAACCTGTAATAGAGCCACCTCACAATTAAGGTCACCATAGGACAGTCCCAATGTGTTTCTGTGAAGAGTAAAGTTTCATAAATCACACTAATGTCATCACCTCATCATTCGTCATATTACACAGACTTCTACTAAAATGTAACAGACTTTTGTCTGGTTTGGTTTACAAACTACTAAATAGTTGCACTCAGTAGTCATGTTTGCAGTGTAACACGATTATATTTTTATTTTACAGGAGCATATGTAATGAAGATATTTTTGCAAAAGGAATGTCTCATATACTGGGTGTGTATTTTTAGCATAGCAAGAAATTATACACATTAACACACAAGCACACACACCACGCACGCACGCACGCACGCACGCACGCACGCACGCACGCACGCACGCACGCACGCACGCACTCATATGCACACAAAAACAAGCAACTATCGGAATAACCAATGGAAACATTGAAATATGGCCACCACGTTCACCAATGGTGGCACAACAGAGAAGAACAGAAACATTGTTTCTGGTTATAACATCACTGCTGTTGTTCCGTGTGGGAACCGAAAGAGTGTCGTGGTTTATTGTGCTGCTGCAACCGTGAGTAAAAGCTACTCACGTATTAATGAAGGAAACAAAATTAATGTCACCAAACAACAACAATTATGTCATTATGGCAATCTGGCTGTCAGAAATGCCATGTAGGCCTGTTAATCAGTCACCAGGCCCCAGCGTGGAGGACAAATGTCAGATATCTACTACACGAAATGACTGTGTTATGCACAACACTACAAAGGGACATGAATGATTTGAAAAAGTCATGAAATGCTTGTTGTTATCTGTGTGTGGTATTTTGGACCTTTCAGTATAAAATTCCTTCTCTGTCTCTGAATGCAGAGACATGTATTTAAAAGCGTGTGACATTGTCAGCTGTTTACGATCCATTCTTACCTGTCATTACACCACTGTCACGCTTCTCTAATTTATTCATACATGCCACAATATAACTATGTTCTCAGGTCTGCATACATACATGCATGTGCACACACACACACACACACACACACACACACACACACACACACACACACACACACACACACACACACACACACACACACACACACACACACACACACAGCACCACGCACCACCAACCACTAGCACGCACGCACGCACGCACGCACGCACGCACGCACGCACGCACGCACGCACGCACGCACACACACACACACACCTGTGTATATTTTTTAATACTCATAATTATCTTTCAACAATTACAACTGGCCACTGCAAGGCCAGAATGGGTTGGCAAAAACCTTTGTGTCCAGAGTGCAGACACACAAAAACACATTTAGGAAATGGTGAAATGATGGTTTAAATAAATATAACTTTATGCCTGTGTACATATCATCCTAATGATCACATTCAGTAATTATTAATTAAATTTCAATGTACTAACTTATATTAAACAAAAATGGTCAGTGAATATTGTGACCATGCCAATCACTTTGTTATCCTTCTTTATTCGTTGGTGCTAGCCACGTGCACATTACATACGCCTACATGATTACGCAGGACATTACATGCGCCTGCATGATTACGCAGGACATTACATGCACACTGCATGATTACGCAGGACATTACATGCGCACTGCATGATTACGCAGGACATTACATACGCCTGCATGATTACGCAGGACATTACATACGCCTGCATGATTACGCAGGACATTACATGCGCCTGCATGATTACGCAGGACATTACATGCGCCTGCATGATTACGCAGGACATTACATACGCCTGCATGATTACGCAGGACATTACATGCGCCTGCATGATTACGCAGGACATTACATGCGCCTGCATGATTATGCAGGACATTATATCGCCTGCATGATTACAGCAGTGTACATTACATACGCCTGCATGATTACGCAGGACATTACATGCGCCTGCATGATTACGCAGGACATTACATACGCCTGCATGATTACGCAGGACATTACATACGCCTGCATGATTACGCAGGACATTACATGCGCCTGCATGATTACGCAGGACATTACATGCGCCTATTTACGCATGATTACGCAGGACATTACATACGCTTCCATGATTACGCAGGGCATTACATACACCTGCATGATTACGCAGGACATTACATGCGCACTGCACCGTCAGTTGTCTTTGTCAGTGTTACAGCACTCACAGGTTCCAGATGCTAATATATAACATTTCCAAGTTTACTACCTGTACCACACACGCACACATAAAGGTTACACACATAAATGGCTGAAGTAACCACCTCTAGCATTATCTGTTACATTAATGTTTTCTTGGCAGATGCAGGGTAACGATCGCAATGTACTTACATAATCTCTTGCATACACACCGTACACCGAATGACTCTAACAAACGAGGTGATCGATAAAACACAGGTAATTGCCTGATGTGTAGAGTGGCCTGGTTGTTTTTGTTTTTACAGCTCACTCATCAGCAACTTGTTTACAGCTTGCTGACTTTTAAATGCCAGTCATGGTGGTGCTATCTTACGCATGGAGAGATAGCAAGTAAAAAGTAATACACTGCGTCTGTTTAACTACCAATTGGTAACAGGTTACACATTTACTACTGGCAAAAATGTCCACCATACAGTTCTTCAAAAGGCCACTGCATAATGTACATCGTTCTCATCAAATAAATGTGTTTAATTTATTGACAACTGCCCTGCAAATGTTAGCATAATTTTATAGACCTACTCTATTTTTTTGTATTTATTTAGTTTTTCTTTATAAATGGATGCTGTTGCCAAGTTTGGATGCTAACCAGTAACTGAATGGGATGTATGAAGTTCAAAAAGTGTAAACTGGGGTGATACCAATATATCACATATCTGTATGTTTTGTAAAATGGGTGTCACGAAAACGTGTGGGACAGTGGGACTCTCAATCAATAAAATTATAAAAAGCTTTATGCTCACGGATAAACAAGTTTACACAACACACATATAATTGTGTGCATGTGTGTCAAACGAAATACATCCTTCAGGAAACTGTTCCCAGGCAGTATTGCCTGGCAGTGAGACAGTGCTGTGAGGGCCAGTTTCATTCAATAACTACCTACAGATGGGTGCAAAAAGAGGTGAAACCCAGGAGTGTCCGAGATGTCTCCAAGAGCCAGGAAGGTTACTTGAGGAAGCAGGCACAGTCTGGGCACATGCCACTACATATATCACTGCTGGAACTAATTACAGACCCAAAGTTGGCACTTGAGAGTGAATTCTGTGAACATTTTGCCAGATGCAGCAGAACTATATTTACTATAATATTGTATTTATCAGGTAAAGGAACAAATTAGTTATACCGTGTTTAACTAATGAACATATATTTAATAAACATAACCTATGTGCCTCAGAAACTATATAAAAGTTCAAGGCCAAATGATCTGTGTTTAATAAGGTGCCTCCTGAAAGTATCTGTAACAATTACAGTCAAATGTCATTGCCCTCAAGTTTGCTTAATTCAGGACCTGTTGCGCTATATAAAAAGGCGAAGAACAAGTATTAAAATCTTTCTACAGTGTCCCTCAACACCTGGCCTAGCTTTAGAAAGGTGAGGAGGTGCAAAAATCCAACCATAATCCCTCACATTCCCTCCTCCCATACACCTACCAAAAGCCAATTTCAAGGATTTTCTATTCCGGTTGCAAATTAGTTGGACTGTTTTCATCTGCAATTTAATGTCAACTGAGAAAAATCCATTTGACAGGTACCAGGGGCCTGGAGCGACAAATGGCCAGGGCT
Source organism: Ridgeia piscesae (assembly GCA_025642075.2). Classification (NCBI taxonomy): domain Eukaryota; kingdom Metazoa; phylum Annelida; class Polychaeta; order Sabellida; family Siboglinidae; genus Ridgeia; species Ridgeia piscesae. The sequence goes on along the minus strand of JAODUO010000224.1, from coordinate 427,570 downwards.
GTATGGGGGGTATAACATGACATCACTTGTGTTTAACACACCCCACAACACAACATGCAGCTGTCCTAAATATGCTACTCAGTAGGTCTGTTCATTGGCACTGTAGTGTTATTGTGTTATTGTGACATTGGCACTAGGATTTAATCCTCTGTGTATTCACTGAGTATTCATGAGAGTTATAGTTGTGTATACCAAGACTATTACTGCATCAATTGAATCACCTTTTTAACAGAGTAGCCAAGATTATTAAATTACTTTGTTGAATAACCTATTTGACACAACATTCTAGATTATAACTAACTGGTATGTACAATTACACTTAAAACTATATTACAATACATACAGGTGTATGTATGTATGTATATAGTATATATATATATATATATATATATATATATATATATATATATATATTAATTAATATTAATATTATTTCTTAATTTATTTTTTTTAATAGTTATTATGACTTTTCCCACCACTTTTTCTTTCATTTTAAAAGTCCTCAAATAGGAATGAGAAGTTTCAAATGTAAATCAATTCAACTAAACTTATAAAAGGTCACTTAATTGTTCCCCATGCTGTATTCTTGGCCAATCTAACCATGGTCTCTGTTTCTCAGTGTCTGCTAAAACATTCAAAAAGCTCTTCTGACAGTCATTCCTTTGTCTGTCACAAAAAATAGCAGCTCATTTCCTAGAATTTTGGGCGAGCTTCTTTACTTTGTGAGCTCCACATGGAAGTGAGCAGCAAGCTTGGGGTGTAGAATAACACCTTCTGGGCATGCCCTAAAAAGGAATGTCGTCCTTGTTTCCCAATTGCTGGGTAAGCCATGATAAAACTGTCGCTGCCAGCAAGTTCTGTGGTGGGCAAAGTGGGTTGGATACATCCCCTGCAGACTATGAAGGTTCTTGGATGACAGGACATTTGTCAGCCTGCCTTAATCCTTGTGTGATTTGTCTTTGAAGTGTTAACCTTGACCCCACCAGTGTTAATCACGGCTCCAACAGGGCGGAGGTATTTGGACATCTTGGACCAAAGAAGTAGCCTGGCAGACAGAAACTGATGAGTTTGCACTCCAGCATACTGACTGAAGCAATTAGGAAAATGAAAGCGTGTACAGCTGTATGCCTGGATATCCTGGCAATAAACAGAATCACAGAATATTTACTGAAAGACCAAATGAGACTATAGCACAACCTTTGGCTGAAGGATTGTAATATTTAGTCAGACATGTTCCTCTCCTACAATAAATAGATGTTGTTTATGGAATAATATTTTAAGGTGCAGCAGTATTTATTTTTTATTATTAATTACCTCAACTGTGACTGAGGCACTTTAATTAGTAAATATTTATTTTGTAGTGCTATATTAAAATACAGTTATTATTATATTATTACGCCGTTATTACCAGTAGCTGGATGTAAGTAGACTTACGTGATTAAAAGACATAATCACAGAGATGCACTTTAAACCACTTTTCGACAATTGTTGTACGCCTTAGCCATGGAAAACCAGTCTACAATTGTTTAGTGCTGTTTTAGAGCACAGTGACTGAAACCTGCACACTTTTGAAGATCCTGGATGGCTACTTTGCATTGTCCTTTACCTGTCCATAGCAGTAATGTCATCACAATGGACACAGTGTGCTGTCATGAAGACACCACTTGTGAACAGGTTTTACTGTATCATTTTCTGTGCCATTTGCCCCAGTGCAGTGCCTATTTTAGTATTTACCAGGCACCGTTAGAAGCATGTAAGGAGTGCACATTCGCAGATATGAGTTTACGCCAAGCACGCCTCCAGTCGTTCCCTGGCTGTGTGTATTGCAGATCATGCAATGCAACTCAATAACAGACTGCAGCACTAGTTTTGTGCCAGGCAAGCTTTTTTCCAACTGACAGGTTGAGTAGCATTATCTGCAGGGCAACAGCTATCTGGCCTAGAAATATCAGCTATCTGGCCTAGAAATATAGAGGGCTAGAGTTACCAATGAAGCTGCACCCTCGGGGCTACATGGGCAGGACTGATGGAGGAGGAAGACCCTCAAGGAGCCGCAGACCAGTAAGGCTCCACGTTTGATTAATGAGAGCTACACCCAGTCTGGAGGCTTGTCTTTGTTTATTGGTCTTTCCTGCCATAAATAGACACTTAGTGATGGAACAATGGCCATTTTGGATCAAGATTAAGCATTTTCTGTAAAAACAGATTACCTGGCTTGTCATGGTACATGTTGGTGTTTTATTATCTTGCCTCTTCAGGTGCTAACTGATTCAATGTTTTTATTAGGCCATATTTTAATATTACCATTCTTAAATGGGTCTAAGTTACCTTCCAATACTTTCAGATCATGAATTCACATTTCACATCACATTAATTCAAGCTTCCGCAAACAAACTTCTAGGAGTTTATTGACATAAATTGCAAATCATTACGCTATTACATATAGAGTTATACAAGAGTTATACATCACATAATTTCTTTGGGAAAAACTTATTGAAAATTAATTATTTATCTTTAGTACAGACTACTTGGAAATCTATGAACACTGCACATTCTGTGAAATCATTCTCTGAACATACTTCTTGCAACTGCTGTATGCACGTGGAGCCTTAATTGTTTATATGGAATTTTATTAGAGGATCAAAGGTGAAGTTGAAGTACAAACGTTATTGCTGTGTAAGGTGAATGTTCAGTTAATATCCATACAGTATTTAATAAACAACACTGTGAATAATATGTATTTCACAACTTTGATTCTGAAGCACTTCTTGTAACCACCATCTCAGCTTGCCATCTAGGCAGAAACTTATATACTCCAGTTAAAATTGCAAGACAATATCGTATCATAGAATAAGTTGCTTCCTTGGGTCTATGCATGCACAAGCAATGCAAATAATCCATTTATCTAGTAACTGTTTAGTTTTTCATTCTGATTCACCCAAATCAAGACAGGTGAACCATACGTGGCCAGCCAACAATTTATGAAGGTGCTATCTCCCTACAGAATGTGCAATTTCATAGTCACTCTATTACCTGACAGGCAGCTCTGCCCCAGTGCCACTTGGGTTAACTAGTGCACACCTCTGTGGGTGATACACATTCAGCACTTATCAAGCAATCAGCTGAATCTAATGAGTTATGACAGGCAGAAACTGCCTTGTCATATCAATATGGCAAGGCTTCTTCATTTAGATCTGGATATCTACTCATGCTAGTTATGTGGTATTTGGATTTCTAGCCATGCTGGGACATTCATCCTCTTAGACATGGGCATGGTAGTGGTCAGAAGATTGAACTCTCAATGAAATTAAAACACATTCAGCTAGACGTATTTATATTTCTACTACCACCTCATTGATACTGCACTGATGAAAACAGATGGTGTTTGAGTGTGACTATGGTACCTGTTACCATTACTCATAGACATGGACACAGAGACAGTCCTTTCAAAATGGTACAAGACAAAGTTTGAGAATACAGTCAAGCAACTAATCAAACATATACATTGTCTTACCCCATCCAACATATCACACAGGTGACAAATGTGACACCAACATTCACTAGATGGCACCACCTGCCCAGCAGGCCCACACTCCCTCTGTGCTGATGGCAATCATGTCACAGCTGAAGTGGTCATTATTACAAGCACTTAAAGCTTAACCAAAAATGTGTTACTGCATAAGATGGTCAACTGACCTGCCTTTTTGTACACAGAGGATGACCAGGTATTTCACCACTTTCAACTGTAGTTTCCAATGGCAGAGTAACGGCAACTGTCAAGGATAACTCCCAAATGTGATATGTATTCTAGCAGCATCCTGTCAACAGGGACAAGGAACTTGGCCTCATTTACCATCCTTCATACCCCAGCAATGTGTCTGTCTGCAACATCTGGCCCTGCTAATTACTTCCCTTTGGTGTTTTGCACAGCCAATGACCTCACATGTCCAAGATGTCCAGAATCGTGAGAGATGAGTGCAGTAACATGTTAGCATGACACTGGAAACCAGCCTGGCTAACAACTTCTGTGTCAGCAGGCATTCTGTGTGCTCAAAATAGGCTGAACTTCTCACGATCTGTGTCACACTTTCGACAAGCTTCTGTTCCGTGCAGACCCATCTATCTTTTGCTTCCAGGAAATATCGAAGACGCATGCACCGTTTTGAGTTTCTAGGAAACTCACTAGATATGTCGTGCTAACGGGGTGGTCTCACCTGCTGAAACGAGATTGTTGAATGTGAAAAGGAAGTCGCCAAAAAACGCTTAATGCAATATATAGGCAGGTGAAGAAATAACATCCTGCATCCCAACGGACGAAGATAACTTATGGCCAACCAATGGATAGTTAATAAGATTAACTTCTTAAAAATAACAGTGTATTGCAATATTTTCCATTTCAATCACGATATCTTGCATGATTCGTGCATGTGTGGAATATCCCGCAATCAGTCATGTTCTATTCTCAGCAGCGTTGATTATAAAAAGACTGGGGTGACAAAACACACAACTCCAATCCTCATGCTTAGAAAAACTACCATGCTGACATGGCCATTAAGTCTCTCTGAAAACTGCACATGTTCCCATCATATTTTGCCATGTTGTAATGAAATACACCTAGGTGTATCCATGAAGAAATCCATTCCTAGCACTATTTATACCTCCAAGAATTACCCCTTACAAAAAAGAGCCAATGGTATACCATTGATTACCATTGAATACCATTCAGTATCAATGATATTTCAGCAGAACTCAGTGGTACTCTCAATGATAATTTAAAATACCATTCAATATTAAACGGTACAAAGAATCCAAAATACCATTAAAAAAAACATTCAGATACCATTCAAATACCCCTGGCCATAATACCCCCTAGGACCATTAAATGGTATTTGAATGGTATTTTTTGTAAGGGAATTTACACTAACATAGAAAATGATCTGTCTGAAAGAGATCTGGCAGATTTTGGCATGTGTTTGTAATATTAGGTGTGAACCCTGCAGAAGATGTTGAATGGTAAACCACGGATCACAAGCAAGGGACATCACCATACAGGCCTAGTCACTTTATAGT
>JAODUO010000224.1:365000-420000 GCA_025642075.2 Ridgeia piscesae | reverse complement strand
ACAAGGCCACATAAGACTATTTTAATGTATTTTATATGCGCGCACACTTTGCCCACACAAAATCAATACACCTGAGTATCCAGGTGCAGGAATTATTAATATCACAGACTTTACACAGTGGATTTCTGAGGAAAGATCAACTATTTAGTCTCATAGATGCCATTCACAAACATAATACTGGTTTCCATGGATAACATTTAATTCAACACATGTGCAAGTATAGTATTTGAGGCGAAAATATATAGCTGATACAGTGCAACTTTAAAAATTAAAAAGTGCTACGACCATCTTGTGCTAAAATCCCCCCAAAAGTCACCACTATAGTTATAGCATATCTTCATTGGCATAACACAAATTAGGATGTTCCACCAGTAAAGTACCAAAGCCCATTTCACAAGAAACACACACAATTCTAGAGAAATGTTTCCATTCATATGAAACATAATCCACAATTCACACATCACAAATGCGCCCTTCACTGCCATTCAATCAGCGCACAGGAGTACACAGATCTTGTCTATTCATTGTAGCCACTATCTGCCCCAGTAAACACACCATGCTTACTCCGTAGTAAGAGAAAAAGTGCCTGAGGAATGTAGGATAGAACAGCTGGTGTAGGAGTAGAGCAGCCAAAGAGCATCTATAAAGTAAACTTACTTTTACTAAATCAATTAGGATCACAGGGAAATGGGAGAAACAGTTTTCTGGGAGGAGAAACAGGAGAAGCCTGGGATAATACCAAGCCAGAGAAGTTAAACTTACTAGATAAGATAAATCTGACGAAACCAGCAGATAGCAGATTGATCTGTCAATTGCATATTTCTCGTATAAACAGTCTTGTATCATTTCTACTCGTTCTGCGAGGGTAACGCGTCCATAATTCCAAAAACCTGTCATTACACGGTACCAGATAAAAACCCAGCATGCATCTTGCTGTTATCTACTAGAATGACATCAAATATCAGGAAACTTTGGGGTCAAATAAGTTCCCAATCTCTGGTTTCATTAGACTGCGCCACCCGTGGCCATGATCTTGGCACTTTTCATTTTCAGAGGTACACCCTTTTTAATCTGTTGGCGAACAAAGCAATTCGTCACTGGCATCACGTTTACTCTAAGAGCAAAGTAATGCATCACCTGCGATAAAAACTTAGGAGTGGCTGCTACCTAAGGATTCAGCCTGTTCCAGGAATCTGTGCATACAAGAGGTTACCAGACTATCAAAGATACCGAATGATTTACAGAGTGCTGCCTCAATTTCTTTGATGTGCGATAGCTTTATGGCCATTTCACCTGTCAGAAGTTTACAACTAAACACCCAGAAAGATGTGCGTCTCATGAGTCGGGATAAACAACTACGAATACACTGGAGCATTCTGACAAGCGCCTGACAGTTCCTAGAAATAAAACACCTGGACTTTGGCCAGGCGTTAATGCAAGACAGCCCGTGGGGATTCCGCAGACAGAAACCAATATTTCATATTCTTTTTGCTGCGCATTTTCATCAGATGTCTTGCCATACATTAGCTCATTCCTTCACAGTTTCTCTGCAATCCCTTATCCAGATTCCTGGTTTGACATTTCCCAAGTTAACAGGTTCTTTTTACAAGCCCCTCCATCAAATCACAGGCAGTGTTGCATAGTTTCAGTGGTTTTCAAATTACCTGAGCACTGAACCTTTTTTTAACTAAGTTTCTCTGGAAATGATCAATAAAATATGAAGAGAACTTGTGGGAGGTCACAAAGGAAACTGTATTATTTATTATTCAAGGTCTGTCTCAGAGACTGTCACATCATCCTGTAAAACACTTACCGTGAACCATGGTTTCCTAGAAATGGTCAATAAAATATGAAGAGAGCATATGGAAGGTCACAAGGAAACAATCCAAGTTACATCTCTAAAATTGCAATGTCATCCTGTGTAAAACAAAGCTCATATAGTTCATATCAAATGTCCCTGTGCTACCAGATGTGCAAACTCAAAAGGGATATAAAAAGAGTTTATAAATGCTCTGTAGACGTCTTATACAATTAGTACGTTTTATATCCAAGGCAGAATTATAAACAGTAAGCATCAGTTTGGAATTTAAAATATTTTCCCTCTGAAATATGGATTACATTCCTTCTGAAATATGGATTACATCTTAATTATTCTAAATTTTGAGAAAATATTCCATAACCAAGCTACTTACTTTTTCAAAATTGAAGAGCCTTCAGTAACTATTGTCATTCTGTGGTTTTTTTAAATTCAAGAGCTTTCAGCACCTGGCATTGCATCATAGCTTGTAATATTACTTAAAACAAATCTTTATAACGTTTGAATACAAACTCACATGATGCCAACGACAGCAAACATAATTATTTCTCACTTAAAGTGTATTTTATGGAAGTATTTGTTAGGTATTTAATGTGTCACTTTAACTGTAAATGGCCTAATAAACACACCAAGCAGTGGGAAACTGTCCAGTTCTCGTGGTCAAATATGCTCTAGGCTGGTTGTGTAATTGTCGTACCCAAGTTGAAATTGTGTGGGACCTAGCATGAACGTGTTTTCTATTGTGTATGTGGCCAGACAGTCTACACGACACAAGCCACACCCTGGGCCTCTCTAGACAACACAGTGTTTGTCATGATATGTTTCATATGAACCAATCCCAGTTTTTGTGTTCTATGAAGCCAGACAGTTTTAGAGATACATGTATATCTCAACACAGCTAGATGTACAAAGAAAATACTGATACATGTGCTTTTCTCCGTTAAGAAAGACGGAAGGACTAAAGAACATGACATGAAGTAACATTAGCAAAAGACAGTGTAGATTGTATTCTAATCATCTTGCAGCTGTTTCAAAGTTTGAGAAATTCCACTCAATCCATGATGGGTCAGTTCACTTGGCTTTATAAATAAATGTCTGGCTACAGGCAGTGGTTGATGTATGTGAACAATCAGTCTTTATGCAATCACTGAAGTGTGGCTACTGGCTAAACACGTCTCAGAGACAATGAGTAGAAATTAACAGATCTGGCAGAGGATAACACATCCCAGTAAAGCAATTTTACAGACTGAAAAGTTCATTATATATAATTATATGAAAATAGCTTTACATATTATTTTTAGGATGTGTTTGTGGCTGGAAGGTGTTTGTAGCTGGGAGTGGAGGAGGCAGATTCCAAGAACACTTTCAGGGTTGGATGGGTAAATAACCAATGTGAAATTAACCGGATGTCACTTGTAATGGTCAGAACTTGAGTGGATGGCTGAATATATGATACAAATGCCCATCCAGCCCCCATCAACCCTTCAGGCTAGCCTCTGTATTTTGACTCATAAATTGTGATGTCTGTGTGACCTAACCTTCGTCCTAGCTAGAAGTGTTCCTGGAATCTCTTCCCACTCACAGCTATACACATCCTGGGGGTAGTAATTTATGTGAGCAAGTCACAATCATCATACTGTAGGATTATGGTGACATTTTGATGGCTGCAGTATTTCTCTGCCAACTGATTGCGACATCTCATCCTGGTTTGTTTATGCTGCCTAGCTATTTAGCAAACGTTGTAAATAAGGTTGTAACTTTATTGTGTGTGTGTGGGTGTGTGTGCGCGTGCATGCATGCATGCATGCATGCGTGTGTGCGTGTGTGCGTGCATGCATGCATGCATGCGTTCGTGCAAGTATGGGTACATGCACGTGCATGCATGTTTGTCCAAAGAAACAATGTAATCATGTGGTAGTTAGCAAGAGAGAACCACAAACATTATTTGTCATTACAAATAACACATTGATATCTTTGTCACAACAAAATTGTGACAAGATATAAATGTCACCAACAAGATATCAATAATTTTGTTATAATTAAAAATAACATCATGAACAAGTCTTTTTATAGATATTAGTATCTGACTCAGTTATCATAACTTTGTTTAATTAAAAACACATCAACATCTATGTCGTAAACAAGTGTTTTTATAGATATGTATCTTACTCAGTTGTCTTCTCATGGGTGTCAGCACATCATGAAGTAACCACACACCAGAAACACCACAGACCACGACAATCAGCTCATGTTACATGTCTGAACAACTGGCTAAGAGGCTCATAATGAAGCCTTCAAAAGGTTACAACCCCGAAACTATCCCTGCTACATGTCATCCCTTATTTAGCCCACTTCCTGTCTACCCCGTCTCCTGTTTCCCTCAAAGATTCCCCTGCAATCTGCAGCTGACACTGGTGGAAGTGCACATGGGACGCCAGCTTTATCAGGGTCTGTAGCTGGTTATCAATGTATTTACTGCTCCCTCCATTATTTGTATCCTGGTTTTACACACAGGCCGCAACGATGCCTGTCTTCATTATGCCCACCCGATAGCGTATCTGCTATGCAATGTTAGGTTGAAGCGAATTGTATTCATAGGTTGCACAAGGCAGGCAATATATCACCAGTCTGCCTTCCTGTTAATGTGTTGACATGACGGAAAACTTCAATTCTCTTCAACAAGTTAACAAGTTAGCAGCAGACATACCCGCTAAAATTACATACACTTCATAACAGTTCTAGAACAGGTCAGGAATTTATCAACATTTATTTATTTATTTAATTATTGACTGAGTAAAGACAAGATAATCCAAAAAAAACTGCCTATGGAAAATGCTTCATTAAGTACACAATATAGCAAAATTATTTCAACTAATGATGGAAGGGTTAATTCTATTTATATTTTACGAAACCAAAGCTATAGTTCATTATTAATAATTTTTAAAGATAACTGATTTTTCTCAGAAATCAAGGTCAAAGCAAAAGGGCTGACAAATCTCCAAATTTATTAGATAAACAGTATTAATGTCATAAATTAGTAATAATAGATGTCAGGGAACTAAGGTTGTTAGCTTTCTTGAACTGTTACTATGTTATGATTCATTCTTGCATTGTGACTTCAGGTACTGGCTTTTCTAACAGCAACCCAGAGTAATAAACTTAAACACAGATAGCCTACCATCAAACCTGTTTACAATCACATGACTTTGCAACTGAAATTTTGAAAAATACTTGTTGAATTACTAGAAACCCAACAATGCTGTAACAGCACAACTAACTTAATTGCGTTGCAACATTTTGATAGAGGATATTTTCCAATCAACACAGGACGGCAACATTCATAAAGATCTATCAACGGTCTCAACAGTAACAAAATATCTGTCAAAAGGGTCGCTTTGTGCATCGATAATGAAAACGTTGAATGCCACAGACAGCCAGCATTGCAGCTTGGAGGTATCCATCAATGGACCAGAATTCACGTAATAATACATCTGTGAAATGCCGTATCACGCCGGCATCGAAGCTTTGTGAAGATAACAAAGTGAATTAATTACGTGAGCGGGGAGAGTGCAGACAATGCCTGCATATCAATGGCCAGTGGCATGAGTGACACATGCAGGTAGTTGCGACCACGACTCCAGGTGATAACACGCGGCATTACTGCTCGATATTCATTTTCATGAATTGCTGCTGTTTTTTATGCTTTTCAATGCGGTGACGGCTGTCGTTGTCGTGCATAAATGAGGACATGATGTCTTTGACAATTGCCAGCAGACAATGACCGAAATATCACTGCGACAAGTGTTGCTTCCACCTACGCTGCTGATGGGGCAGGAGGCAGGAGGCTGCGGATGTATGCCCTGGTTCATGCACACATTCCCCGTACCTGTCTGAGTTCTTGTAGACACCTGTATGGCATGCGTCAACTCATGTGTAGGTAAGGACTTGCATCCTACAGAGGAGATACTATAAATAATAAAATTCTGTCAGTTTTCGAATGGTGTACTCATTATGTGCCACATAAACCACACATAATGTGTAGAACAAATGGTGTACGTGCATTGTCAATTGATCATGTCTTTGACACACTGGTGTCAAACAAAAACTTTAAATTTAAGATTTTATAGTTCTCAACAAGAAAAACAAATTTCCTTTAAAATACATAGTTTTAATTGCCAACATTTCATTAAACAATCATGGTGACATTAAGTAGTAACCCATCCCTGGCTCCAAAGGAGGATGAAATACAAGTTGTGCTGATTAAATTATTTGATTATATGAGAGGAACCTCAACTTCAGAAAAAGCTAGCCAAACTACACCAAAGTCATGAATATCTTGAGTGATTTATTTTCAGACAGCATTGACAAGTAGGCGTGAAATGTGGGCCATCCGTCTACTCATCTGTGCAGGAAATGATTTCATAAAGATGCTATTTTCGTTGATGGATACTCTTGAATTTTGACAGGCTGTCAACTAGCGGAGTTACTTTACACAATGACAGCAGATAGTGTCAGCCAGGTGTGATGTTTTGACAACTGTATCATTTGGTGACATTGATAGTCTGCTTCTTTTTCTTGTTCGTCCAGTTGACTTGCACAATGCAAACCTTGACTCACTTAGTTATCTGGTCCAGGTGGGGCTCATGTAGCAAAGTGATTTCTTAGCAGGATAATGACATTTGTCTTAGGTTAAGCCAGATAGTCATGTACCCTAAAACTGACACCAACCAACTCCTACGAAAACGCTAACTAACTAACCAAGACAGACTATATGAAACAATATTCAGCTTACAATGTGATTACAGTCATGATAATGGTGGCAACGGCAGTGGTGGTACATTGTTATGGCAGTGGTAGACGTGGTGGTGATGAATACGATGGTGATGGTAGATGTGTAGCAATGGTAACACACTTGTAGTGGTAATGGTAATGGTGGTGGTAGTGAAGGTTCTGATTCTGATGGAGGTAGTTATGGAAATGATGATAATGGTGATATTGCTGGTTGAAATGGTAATGGTAACGGTAGTGGTGGAGGTGGTAATAGTTGGTAGTGGTGGTGTTGTTAACTATTGGTTATAGTGGTGGCCATCATGACTTCCACAGCCTACGATTATCTAAACTTGCTTGGTTTGCATAAATAATGCACCAATGTCATCACTGATCACAAATCACCTGGGTCATAATGTGATACGGCCTGACAGACTTGATCATTGACAATAACATGACAAAGGGACCAGGGAACACCATTACTCACTGTCACCAACGTATGTTCCTCATAAGCTATCTCTGACAGCATGCACGCCCATAATAACGACATATGCCTTAGAGCTATTAGTTTTTGGCAGAGGACACAACAGGGACAGTGGTGTGACACTTACAATGGTCTGGACAGACCACATCCTCCAGTGACGTCTTGCAATCGACAGGTGAACATGTTGTCACATCTGTGTCTCTCATTGCAGGACCATCTAAACACTGTTGGATTACCTGTGCAGCATACAGCAGACTTGTGGATGTCACCTGACAGGTAGGAACACGATTGATCATTCAACACTTTGGAGTTTTGTGGTGAAATAATTTCATCAAGAAATTAGCATGTATGTGAGTGCATGCTGCCTTTGAAATATCAACTGCCATTGGAACTGTAACATTTGTGAACTTGGTTTTGCCAGATGTAACTGCACAGATTTATCACAATACACTGTGATAAAATAAGGCAATTAAATAATAAAAAAAATTATTATTAAATGTAATCATGATAGATAGATAATAATAAAAATAAGGCAATTAAATTATAATTTTTATTATAATTAATCAATTAATGCATTAATTAGGAAATATATATATATATATATATATATATATATATATATATATATATATTATTATTTGTTTTAAATAATATTTTTGGTAGTCATGTACCACTATCTAGTTTGTGAATAAATTAATATTATTATTAAATTCTATTTTTACTCTTATCTATCCATAATATTATATGTTGTATTTATTAATCAAATAAAATCATCAGGTCAGAACCTAGTACCCAAGTTGTCGTCATGCTTACTATCTTAGAAGATGTTGAGGATGAATTGATATCATAGCAAACGTGATCTTAGACCATAACATTATTATGTTTGTCTACTGTGTTAGGGGTAATAAGTAGGCACTAAAGTGTGTTAGTGGTACACTGTGTGACGGGTACACCCTATTAGGAGTATTCTGTGTTGTGTGGTACATTGTGTTGAGGGTACAGTGTGTTGGGGGTACACTGTGTTAGGGGTACACTGTGTTAGGGGTACACTGTGTTGGGCGTACACTGTGTTAGGGGTACACTGTGTTGGGCGTACACTGTGCCAGGAGGTGGTACACCATGTTGGGAGTATACTATGTTTGTTGAAACTGTTGTATCTGTTAAAATACATGAAATCTTTTATTCTGGCAGTTGTTACAAATCTGAAGATCAGTGCTCATTACGGACAGGAAGTAGAACGTGATACCACTAAACATCTCACTGTTAACACGCAATTCAGTAAACAAACTTGACAATACTACAACAATTGCACAGAGACTCAATAAATAATGCGATATTAGCTAAACAAAGAGAGCCCCCTTTGAAACGATTCAAGCAAAAACATCTCTTCAGCCTCGTAGTACTAGCGCGTTGCAAATTGACAAAATATTTAAGCTATGATACCTTCTGGGCAATTTATTACCAGTGGCAATAATCAAAACAGAAGGGGCTATCTGTGACAGGCTTTCAGCAGCCGCTCAGGGGTGATAAGGGCAACAGACTAGATGGCTGTGCCTGGGTAGATAAGAGACACAGCAACCAACAGGAGACTGGCACTTTTTCTACAACTCTCTCGTGTAAAACCGTTTAAACCTCACAGTTCCCACACTGATTGTGGTGATAGCGGCACTTGAACAGTACAGCTCTGTTTGCCACTTGCACTTGAGAATAGCGCATTCAGCACGAAGTAATTAATATGCGTCGTCATTGTAGCATGCAGTGGTGTCTCAGTTAACAAATAATCTGGGACTGGGATAAAGCGATTACATAATTTACTAATAATTATGATAAACTTCTATTTGAACACCTACATCCACAGGAACCTGAGTTTAGAGACACAATAAACAAGAGTCATGTATGTGGTGGTATATCATGAACATGGGCGTGTAAAAGTCATCATGAGAGCAAGTGAATACACTGTTTACTGCCTATTAATCACTTAGAAATATAAAAGCAATTTACATTAAAATAGTGTTTCTTTTATTATGTGAGTTGATTAATTTAGCTGACAACCAACTGCTGAAACTTGAAATGCATAATGTTATAATTTACATAAGTAGTATACACAAATATCAATGCATCAATGCATGTGTTCATGCATGTGTGTGTGTACATGCGTGCGTGTGTGCGTGCATGCGTGCGTGCATGCATGCATGCGTGTGTGTGCATTCAATGGTAAACATATAGTCATAGTGCAGATATAATGTGTATTTTGGCTGTTATAGAAACTATGAATAACCCACTTCATAAATTTGCTCTCAGGTATACATTAATATTTTCATTTTACATAATAGTACTAACATTTGTCCAGTTCTTTGTTATTATAGTATTTATGGAAAAAGCATTGTTTTATAACCCATTTCCCGGAAAAGTATTTTCCCTCGTAAGTGGATTGTTGGTGCCAAAATGGAACAGTTATTGTTGAACAGCCTTGCAAAGATTATTGAAACAAACTGAAGAATACATCAAAGAGTATCCCAGTATAGTATATGTTTGTCAGCGGACTGTAGGTACATAATTATTATAACCCTCTTGTGAGACACCGATTTATAGCATATCAGCTGTACCATGAAATTGAGCCAGCTATATTAAATTTAATTGTAATATGGCTTTGTCGGTACTACCTAGATATGACAGGAACTTAAAGTGCATACATGTAAGGACTGAACCTTGTATTAACTTGTTGTATTGTGCAGTTTACTGATCAATGTCTATCAAGCATTGATTCACATGTAGTTAACTACACTACCACATATTAAATACACTGTTTTGAAGTTTGACAAACCAAACAGCTAATGACGCTGTTTATTGTAAAACACAGTGATTAGCAAGATAAAGAGCATTCACCAAACAAATTACTTGCCGATATGTGTTAGTGATAACGTTTTCCAAATTCATTACGATCTTTTATCTAGTAAATGTCCCTATACAGTTAATATTAGTAACTTAGGTTTAACTCAAACTGACCGTGTGAAAAATCTTGCCATGTCATGATTATGATGATACTTGACCTATGTTAGACATATTTGTGAATGTTACCGTAGTTTATCGTAATGTATCTAATCGTTTCGGTATCAAATGCATTGTATTTTCCATCTAGAAAAATACATTAGGACAATTGAATCAATCAACTGCAACATGTACGTGCACAGAGTAAAATTATACCTTTTGACTATAACCTTTTGATTCAGTTGCATCATGTATGCACAAAACAAATGTAACAAAAGTTTTCTGCCATGAAAATTATACGTTTTGACTATGACCTATACTTATGAACCATAAAGGAAGCATAGTTACCCAGGCAATGGTTACTGTTCAAGTTGGCCTATCTTTCACTGTGCGAAAGAGGTTAAAGTTTGCAGAATGATTCCCATGCACAAAGTGACATCATGCGAAGTGATTTTATTTTAGATTACAGCAGTGTCAAGAAAATGTGGGTAAATACAATTAATGTATTTTATCACCAGATGATGTCAAATCTGCAAAACATCAGTGACCAACCATAATATTATGCCTTCAGTTGGTCAGTTTGTCAACTGGTTGGGTCAAGTGGCATTTTATTATTACATAAGGGTGTCACACGCAACTCCCATACATCAATAAACATAACATTTGCAGTAAGGTCACATGCAGGTATAGAAAATAAACTGCATAGAAATATAGTGTCACTTATGAGTGTTTAACACACTATTTGCTATTTCGCAGCGGAAGTACCCCTAATAAAACAGTCACTTCCCCCTGCAGTGAAAAAAACCTCAGTACTCACTAGAAACACAGAGATTTAGCCAGAAAAAGGCACCAGTGGGTTAGTTTATTTACACAGTGTGTTGCCTGCAAGGCTTGTAAAAGTATCACTGACTAGTCTAATAGGCCATTTTTACATATCAGTTTGCTGGCAGATCACATCCTGATTGTGAAAGAATACTCTGGGGTTATAAAGTCTTACTGGTTTTTCTCATATGATGCAGAAGGTTTCATTCATTTCACAATAGCAATTAAAATTAACTACATTGCTCATTTATACAAATGTATTTTAACAAACAAATTATGTTTAGTCAGATCATGATAAAATTATTCAAAATGTAGCACAAATTGCTCTACCTCATTATTTTCAATTTCCCTATTGAGAAAATTCAATCCTTTCAATGAGTTTAACACATCTTTTGTACTATTAATTTTATGATAACCGATTACATATCTGAACATCAGTAACTGAGCTAACAATTTAGTTTAGAAGGGTTCAAAAGTCAGGTGATCATGCAACTTACTGACGAATCGTCTAATGACCAGCTTAGTTAATCAACATTACTGTACACTTGTATTTTAGGACACAAAAGAATCATATTAATCTTACCACAATGTTAGAATTAGTTCACATTATTCACTGTAGACCAAAATTCTTATTACAAAAAGTAAGAAACACCAAAGTATCTCAGAACTACACACCTACATTTTCAAAAAAAAATTATCTAAGATATACATACAAATATAATAATTATGACAATAAAAAGGCACTATAGTACAAGTAGCAACTGAGATGTTATACAGTATAAATGGTGGTGTATGGTCAATCAGTAACACCCCAGCCCATCCCACCTCACCACCACTGCTGGAAACTTGGCCTAATAACAACCACAACACAATGCCCCTTATCCACTGTTGCCATCGGGTGAGGTGTCTGTTCCCCCTGCACAAGCCTCAGAATATAAGAACAGATCCCTTGCCCAGCTGGACAATAAGCCAAACTGAGGTATTGTGCAAGGAACAATGACAACGACAGAAGCCACACACGCACATGACACACAGTATTATATGAGATGTCAGTGAGCCATGGATGGGTTCACAGTCATGGATGTAAATACGATGCAATCATCTTGTCGAGTTATCAGATCTCTGTCATATCTCATCTTCTCTAACAGTATCATCCGAGGACTTATCATTCGTTAAGTGGATTTTGCTGTATTCTGCAACGTGACATGTCATCAGATGTCACAAGTAGATAGATGTGGTGTTAACTGTGGGAAAATGATGCAGGTGATGTAGGTAGGTATGTTTTCCTGTCCTTCCCACCTGCCACCTTTACGGTGTCTACATAATAGTAGGAAGATTGGACATATTAATAATGAGAACATTCCTACCTACCAATAATGTACCTAGTTCTAATTACATGACCCATATATTGTGTGTGCATGTGTGCATGCGTGCATATTTTGTGTGTGTGTGTTTTGTGTGTATGTGTGTGCATGCTTGTATGCATCTTTGCATACAGCCAAGTAAGCAAGGGGTAACAAAAGATAACTGTCTCAGTCATCTAGATTCTAGAAGCATAAGCAAACCTAACCATTGGCAACCACAACTAAAAATGGTGAGGCATTTTACTAGAAAAACCTTGTTGACAACATAAAATTAAAATTGTATGGACGTCATCACTGGAACTAGTTGGTAGTTGCCTGATTGCTGAACTGGAAATACTCCTCTGGTACGATACTCGGTGAACCCACACATTTCAGCCAATGTTTGTAATTGTATGTGATCAGCCGATAATGTCATTTTCTATGTTGTTTTTATGTACAAAATGTATATTGTGAGATGTTGTATCCACAGTCCCATGGCCAGTACAGAAGTATACAATGCATCAACCATGACAGTGTGGACCTTTCCACACTTTTAACAATTCAAAACATCTTCAAATATATTGTGGATAACGTTCATGTTTAAACATCTAGACTTATGTAAAAATGATAACACATGTTTGATGTGCCACCCCGTATAGATGTGTTAGATATGCCTCCCCAATATATGTGCCTTGTCGTTAATCATGTGAGTCATGTGTATCAAACCCCCATTTTGTAATGACAGAAGACGATTTAAAAAATACATGCTCGGTTGGCTCTGTTGGTGTATTTTGTCGCCTCACACTGGGCAGTGGGAGGAACAGTTCGTGTAAGTCAGTGGCAGCTGGAGCATCCATTACACGCCTCATGTACCTCTGTATGTGTGACACGAATACCACTCAATGAAGACGTGCAGTTGTGTGACTGTAGTAAGCAGTGTAAAAAACACTGTGGGAAAGTGTGCTACCAGTGCTGGATCTGTGCGGTTTGTTCTGCCAGAAGAGTTAATGATAATAATTATAGTTGTCATTTCTATGGAACCCGAATCCACTTAAGCGTGTATTAATAAAAAATAGCATAACGGAGCTAGGTGTAAAATTAATGAAATAAAGATATTACAAGATATGTGTACAATTATAACTGTACATGTGTGTGTG
The DNA here is from genome assembly GCA_025642075.2 of Ridgeia piscesae. Classification (NCBI taxonomy): domain Eukaryota; kingdom Metazoa; phylum Annelida; class Polychaeta; order Sabellida; family Siboglinidae; genus Ridgeia; species Ridgeia piscesae. The sequence goes on along the minus strand of JAODUO010000224.1, from coordinate 406,623 downwards.
CATGCGTGCATGTGTGCGTGTATGCGTGCATGAGTTTATATATATTACAACAATAAAATAAACATTAATTCATAAAACTTATGAGTTCTTAAATCTAGCGCAATATCCAGTCCTAACAACTGCTCGAAGTGCTTTAAACTTTATTCCTTGGCAGATCTGCTCAATTGAACACCACAGATCTTGACTTTTCTGGGAAGTTTTCAGCCAGTCTGTTACTGTTGTGCCAAGGTTATCCGTGTGCAAATATCCACCACTGTATAGCCAGGTATTCATTCATACAACTGCGTGAACTTTCTAACGTTCAAATCAGCAGCCAAAAGATTTGACCACAGAATTTCTCAATTGATGGTTTTAACCACTATGGCTCAGTGCTCTACTTACTTTATAATACAGCCATTAAAAAGAAACCCCGGAAAATACAGAAGTTAACTTAGTCATATGCAGATTTAAAAAGAATAGCTTCTAAATGTTTCTTGAAATTTGAATGAATCTTGAGATGTTTAACTTTAAAGTTCTGAAGTAACTCATTCCATAATAAGGCTGTGTCGGTTAATAACTTACACGTTAGAGTCCATATAATCGCACCTTCACAGACACAAGTTTAAATGTGGACAGACACATGTGGGAGCCCACAGACGTCTACAGACCAGCCCATAGACATTAACAGACCAGCGGGAAACAACACTGGAATCTACCACAACCCATGCACTGCTGTGTTTACTGCTGTGCAATAATTTATAGACACATTTTCACAGCTCGGCTGTTTTATTTGCACATATGACCCGAAGCAGCAGTACGTCTCTCAGCAGACAAAACAAATATGTCAGGCAGTCAACCACAGCTATAAAGGTTGCACTAACAACGATCATTATGCCATCTTCACATACTTCTCTGTTGTTAAAGGTACGACTGTGAACACCCAGAATTAATGGCCTGTACGTGGACAGGTGCTTGTTATTGGAGATTTATACTCTTGCATAATATTGAAGATGGTGAACTTGACAATATTCACAATTAATAAAAATGCTTCTCATGAGTTATGGCTGTGTGGGTTAAATATACTATCATCAGCAGCCAACAGAGACAGTTCAAACAAGTAAGTTGCATAAACAGGGTGTATGAGCAGTCTTGTTCAACAGTAAAATCTTGTTCAAAACAGGGTTGTTATGCAATTTATTCGGGTGTAGGCAAAGTCCTTAGGCTTGACATACCATATTACACATTACTGTTTTCCCATAACAGGGATTAATTCCTTGACTTTTTATATACCAGTAGGTCTAGTAAAAAATATTCCATAATTTGCATAATTAACAGCACATAATGCTGTCACAAAATAAAGCTGTCACACATACAGCACATTTTCTACAACAGTGTAATTTTATTCTATTCTTTTTATTTTGGGACAAGTCCCTGTCCTTGGATTTATTCCAGGCTACAGTACCTTTATAAAGGTAGGTCATGTCTTCGCAACCACAGAGAATGTTTTCCAACCTGTCATTGTGACATCCATAAACTAATGACTTTGTTGACAGTCACTGATTTGACAGTACGCAAATCAGTTATCTAACAACCATTTACATGCCTATCATGACCTGCAGTAAACACTTATTCACCTGTGTTTACCTTTAAACTAACTCCGCCTCTGACCCTGCAGCGCCCCGCAGTGGCGAGGGCGAGAACAGACGATCTCTCTTTGTGACAGGGTGTCTCACTGTCCCCAGTGGGGAGCCCGTTAAGAGACTGCACGTACAAATCAATTTCACAGGCGACTTGCAAGAAAAGTGCGACTGGCGACCTGAACCAGAGCGGGCCAAGTGACCCGAACTCGAGCGGGCCGTGGCTTTCATTCATTGCGGCTGTGTCACCTGGGAATGAAGACACATTCCCAGGACCCTGAGTAATCTCTCAACCCCTGTGTCTACAATACGTCACCTTCAGTGAGTCGCTACACCTTTCTCTATACCACGACACACCTGTTGGCTGTCGCCCCAGTGTCGTGTCCATTCCGTGATAGTTTACAGATGGTCAGGCATAAACCAAATCACACTACATTCGTCTCTTTGCTAACAGAGATGTTTTCAACCCACAATGCAGGGAGTTAACAGGAAACAACTGGGGCAAGGTGTTTTTGTTTGCTCTTACAAAATTACACAAGGCGATGGGGAGCAACAAGGGTAACGGAAACCATCAAATGACCAACTACTAGAATCTGTTTATTCTGAGATTCAGGGTACCTGACTTATTATGAATGTGTTATTCATAGGTAACATAGCATGATCAGGGAATATATTCCATCCTGTCAACATATTGCCTATGAATTGATTACTGTTATCACAAAGTTTGTTTTGTAGATTCCACTGTATTTAATTTTAGGTACTGAATTTATTCTGATGTAATTTTACGCAATAATGTCCATTTGCAGTTATATTACCATTTCTAAACATAAAATTTTTTATTCATGAAAATTAAATTATATTTAATTCAGATGACAAATGGTGTATATAAATAGTATAAAACAGATTATTTGTATAACTGACAACAAGAGATAATTGTATGTAACAATATTCAAATAAAGTGCCCACTGGTAACCCTAAAAGATAAAATAGGGATTAAAAATATGTTTTTATTATTAGCTAGGCTGTAATCAGAATTGCTTTAAGTTAACTAATCCATTAGTAGTAGCACTGTCTGTTTTCAAACTTATAATTATGTTGAAATGATAAGTCACGAAACAACTTCGGTAAAGGAAAACACACAGGACATAAGTACATATTTATTCTCTAAACACGATAGCAAATAAAACTGCCTGAGCTATGTAACTAAAATGTTAACAGTATTAACTCATTTAAAACATCCTAATAAGTCGCTACAACAAGATTCCAGGAGTGGATGGGACGGGTTTATGTATGTAGTTTATCACATACCACTGGTGTAAATTGTTGCAATCATGTCAAACCTTATTAAATCTTCCAGATGGCATTTAACAAGACAACTGGAAAACTTGTGGTAGTTTAAAGGGTAATGTATAGGTCCAGGGTAAAGGTCTTAGATCACAGCCAGGACGTGATTAGGTCCACAGTTTAGCGACTGAGTTGCAGATTTTATATTGGTGTCATTCAACAAAGCTGTAAAAATATCTTACTTCTGCCTTATCTTACCCGGCTATGTTGAGGGTGCTGTAACTGCTATTATGCTATTAATAGTGTCAATATGTGGGCCACCTGGAATAGTTTCAGCTACAGAAATATTATAGTGACAGAGGATGTACACCCACAGTCACTGCTGGCTGGTTGCTCATTGTTTGGCTTATTGGGTGCAGGCTCTTTGGCTGGGCTGGGCTGGGCTGGGCTGGGCTGGGCTGGGCTGGGCTGGGCTGGGCTGGGCTGGGCTGGGCTGGGCTGGGCTGGGCTGGGCTGGGCTGGGCTGGGCTGGGCTTAGGGCAGGCAGACTGGAGCTGAGCTGAGCCAGCGACAATATGCAATCACCAGGATGTAACATAACTCTGTGAATATGACAGCAACCGAGCAACTGCTGAGAGATGCATTACATCTCTGTTACTGCGATATTTTTGGACCCGAGGAGCAGAGGCCTGGAAGGAATTGTTTGCCAGCGAAAATGGGGCCATCACCGCACTGAAGTTGGTAGTAGGGGAGTCCAAGTCCACATACACACACACACACTCAATGCATACAACTGGTTTATCCCGCACTGTAATCATAGGTTGATTCCTGCCACACCAACCGTCTAGAAATCAGTCACGCATGTTGATCTATGCTGATCTTTAGCACTTGCTCGCTGGCCAAAACAGTAGTTGCCGTTGCCGGATCCATATTTCACCTTCGCCGCGCAGTCGTTGCACCAGCGGTGCGCACGTGGCCGTGTGACAGCTGCACACGACTTTCCCACGCCCGCGCGACATACCTGAATACCCCGGTGACTCCATGAAGCACCTTTCATTTCCATAAGAATACCCCTTGTACCACCTTGCGATCATTGGAGTGCGACTTTGTGACACATCCACTATGTCGCCCCGACACGCCCCGCGAACAAGAGCGTGCTGTGTTTCCGGCTGCACGGATTTCTGCATAAATCTGGATTATGAAACCCCCTCTTACCGTCACAGTGGGCTTTTGATGTGCGTGATCATGTCATACAAGCGCATTGTGCTGTATCAGATTTCAGTCACCGTCCCAAGCCCTAAACAATTCAGCAAATACAAACACCTGGAATAATTTAACCCTGTGGTTATAGCAAACATATAACACTAATCGAAGTGAAACCAAAAATACTGAATTTTCACACAAAGAGTGAGGATATATCTCAGAAAACATTTTGTTTTGGCGGAGTAATATTCATCATAATTTTTTACGAGCTTTATGACCACAGGTTGGTAATTAACAGGACAATGACTGGGTAGAAACTACTTTTTTATTAGGTATTTTTTAAATTACAAAAAATACCAGTATCTTGTATTTAGTATTTTTTCAGCAAAACGTTCAATGTCTTTAGACCTTATACATATTCATTTGTATGTTTTAATATGTCTCCTTATTTATATTAAGCTAAGTTCTTTATTTTCTTTTGTGACTTTCTTTCATGAGATGCAATTTTCAAAAAATTACATTCAAATACTAAATGTTATAGATCATCTTATTCTATGTCTCTTGTGAAAACAAGATTTGTTCTATAAAGAAATCAAAATTGATATTCTGTCAACAATGTTGGTCTTTCAAACTTTTTAAAGTAGATTTTTTATTAATCCAGTAAATATCCATGGATCTGTCTGGTGAGGCTTTGTCGTGGATCCTAGTCAACCTGACAGTTGCAGCTAAGCGTATGAATGCCACATGTTAGGATCTTTAGGGTGGGCATCACTCGTACCAAAGACATCTACACTCCTAATCAGACAGCTTCAAAAAAATATCCATTGTGTTTGCCTCTGTCTCTGCTAAGATTCATTATGGAGCTTCCTTCTGTGTAGCCATATCAAATGTTGTTGCATTAACGCAGCGCTAGCCTTGGATAGTGTTTGTCATTTGGCTAATAACAGGGACGTAGGTAACATAGACTCATTCACAGGTTTATCTTCGCTGGTGTCTGCCTGTTGATGTGGACACTTATACCTCTGTCAGAAGACCTCTAATTGAAGGGCCAGGCCAGGCCACACAACAAGATGTCTCAAGTCTTCAGATCTCACCACAACTCTTTGACTTATTATCATTACGTGTGATCACAGTCAAGCGCTATACCTTGTCTTTGAGCATGTCGTTGCCTCTTTGATTGTATCACATTTGTAAGAGTTGCACCAATTAACGTGTTACACAATGTTAGTGACAAACACAGGTACATATGTCAGTGTGCCTGAACTCGGTGGCTCCAGATCTTCGATAGTTATTACAGCATTTTTAAATGCATTATTAATTTGTAAATCTAAATTTACTCTAAATATTTTATTTCTGAAAGCAACACTAGTTTGATATGTGAACAGTTTATCAACACAACCAATAAATATAATTTAAAACAGAAACTAAGATGATATAAAACATTATGTGAACAAGTCACCAGACAAAATACCAAACAAAATCATGTGGTATTTAGCTTTTATTAAACACCACTGTGGATATTTCAAGCAGTCACAGTGTACAATTAGTAGCCCCCAACTATTTATAGCACTATCACAAATATGTTTACATCTGACATATGTCCTCAGACTCAAACTAACTCAAGCAAAACCGAAAACCCCGCAATCCAGGCAGCCACAGTCGAACGTCCTCGTGTCTTGTTAGGTTCCAATGCGTCCGCCTTAACCTGTCATCTTTTATCTTCCTGCCATGCCGTGTTGGCGTTGTCCAATCATAATGCATCTTAAGTCAACGCGCTTTATTCTCACCGCCGCAGACGTCAATTATAGCGATTGTCAGCGGCAAGTCATGTACCACCAGGGGGGATTTATTAGTCGTTTGAACAACAAACAAAAGGTACTCATGCGGAACACGATCCATATTTTCCCACACTCTTGTATCGGGCCAGTTCGCGGCGGCACTCGCTTCTATGGATTACTGGATTAAATGTGCAGAAGCGGTGCAAATTTCGACGGCAAAATAACAGTGGTCACCAAATGGTGAGTGTTGTCTTACGTACGTGTTTCTGAGAGAAAGTCAGTGAAAAGTCTACAGAATTATTCACGTAGTGTTGACTTGTTTGGCTCAGTACAGATGTCTAAAAATGAACAGTGTATTCCTGATACAAATAATGTGTAGTGAGACCTCTAGAACAAGCCTGTCCGTCTGTGGAAGTAGTCAAACATGGTCTCTATTCGAAGGTGCTATTAGTTGGCAGTGTGTGGTTTAAATATTATTATCAGCGAACTATTGTCACACTACTTACGCAGCATTAATACCAGAGGGTGTCATTAATGGTTCCACTATACCAACAATGTCTAAGGGGCTTTGTAAACAAAACATTCCTATAATCCAAACAAGGTTAAATATCCACTTGGATTATCATATAATTATAACTGATCATACATAACGTATATTTTGGCAATATTTCCCTAAATGAAATTTGGCAAAAACAGTGTGCAGTGTCTCATTTTGTATGTGGATGAGTTCAAATCTTTGCAATTAGTTTTATTGTTGGATTTGTTCTATTTCGTGAAGCCTGTAAATTATCTAGATGCAAAATGCTTTTTGGTTTACCGTTGTGTTGTCTTATTGTCGTTTCCATTATTTCCAGGCAATATCCAGAAACTTGTCATATAGACATGATTTATGTTTAAGAAATTACTGTCACATAATTAAAGGTTCAATGTTAAAATATAATGCATTTTTCAGTCACCTTATGGAAAGTTTCAGAGAACAATCTACATGTGTATTTCAAATACTGACTTCACAATTTATACCTGTAGTTAATCAATGCAGGTTTTCTGGCACAGTTTCAACGGATGTGAAACAAGTCAAGACATGTCCACGTCTTTTGTACATTTCATAGAATGTTCATATCTATTTAATTGGAAACCAGCCACTCGGCAATCTTGTCTGTGAGGTGTTTTTTCACTGGGCCGAATTGTTACAGGATAATCAAATGGGTGCACCCTGACAATGTAAGGGGACAATACACCTGCATTTCTTTATCGAAAACTAGTCCACAGTCGATCACTGGTGCAGCATTTGATAACTGCTACGGCTGTTGCATTGTCCATGAAGCATGAAAAGATTCAATAGCTCAAAACAGTTAATTATTTGTTGGTGTATAACTTCCCCGTTATCGATCAGGTCGCCGTCGTGTGGGGGCAGGGAATACCTGAGACATACAACGATAGCCACTTGGCTGGTTCAGAGTAATGCCACTGCCATGTCAGGAATCACGTACCAATATTAACAATTGACCACCAACTTTCCCAGCGAGTTGACATTAAACACAGTTATCACTGCAGCAAATAGTTTGTGGTGTTGCCGCATGGTGGCTCTACATCGTGCTGTGTTTTGTCGAATAGCCATGCCAATTTTGAACAAAAATGTAACATAAATTCTACACTCATTTAGCATGGCATATATTTTATCATGACATGGTAAAAATGCTATGGGAGAAGACTCGTTCTATGGGTATCCCATCCCATATGCTCTAAAAAAGTGACACGAGCTAAGAAAAGTCATGATCACCTGTAATTACAATCTATTGTGTGCTCTTGTTGAAGTTACAGATCTCAAGTAGACACCCGAGTCAAATCTGATATGGGTGACAAAAATATCAGCCTATTAACACCCGCCATGTTCTAAAGCGTAATATGTCCTACACTAGTGTCAGGTTCCACAAAGTCCCCTTGGCTAAGGTGACACTCGCAGATCTGACATTGTAGACATTCAATTACAAATCCAATTATTACTATTAATTACTATTTGCAAAACTTCCTCTATCAAATCAATAAAACACAGGTCTTTGGCACGGTCTAGTACATTGTAGACAATACATCTAAGGCACACACAGAAAGGAGCGATTCATTTCCATGCCATGGCCAAATGCACAAACACACTGACACAAGTGAACTGGTAACTTAAGGTCCCTAGTCAAGTAGATGTGACAATGTTTATTTCAATTTGCATCAGCAATGACACTGATTACAGAGCGCAGATAGCCCCAAGCAAGGAACCCCAGCCACACGCATGTGAGCATGTGAGCATGGTGGTCAGAGACATGGACCACACAACAGGGTGATACCCCAGGGCAATACGAAAACAACAATGGCCCCAGCAGCCAGCTGTCATCTAGGATCACAGTGGCACAACACTGGCTCATTGAGGACACGGTCAGTGAAAGACAACTGGCAATACTGAAGCGATGCACCAAGGGAGGAAGTTGAAGACACGCAAACAGACAAGGATTGCTGTGAGCAGTGAATGGACGATGAGCAGCTTGTGGTGGTGGTTCTTCTGAAGGAGAAGTTGATGAAACAGACATGGGGACACATGGTACAGGATGCTGCATCCTGTCAAGGCATCGCCAAGGCATCATCCAGGCATCTAACAGAAATGAGTCGAGCTGGAAGTGCTTCACCCTCAACAGTTTCTGACACACTTGGATATTGATCAGAAACTTTGCTATTTCTTCTTCAATGTTCCTGGAAGGTGGTGTGGTGTGATATGATGTTCTGGTTCTTAACCATCGCAAAATGGCTAATTATTGACTGCAATATGCTGGAAATTCACTTAAGGCGGGTTTATACAATGCAATGCGGTTGCATGCAACATGAGGCATGGTTGTTGGGACCAGTTAATGTCTCATCACAGTAACCGTGTTGCACAGTGTAGACATACAAGAGGTAATGCATGCAACCACATTGCAAGCAGCATTGTTCAGTCTTGACCTTTCTCTATCGCCTCATTGCTTTCAACCATCATACAGTTGCCAGTGGCATAGCCAGGATTTTGTACTGGAGGTCGACATCCAACAACCAAGCAAACTCTGTGTGTGTATATATGTGTATATATATATATATATAATATATATATATATATATACCTATACTATATCATCATATGCTTATCATACACATATACATCATCATATCATATATTATACTATCATCATACATACATATACATACTATATATATATATATTATATATATATATATATATATATATATATATATATATATATATAAATATATTTATATATATATATATATATATATATATATATATATATATACATATATATATAATATATATATATATATATATATATATATATATATATATATATATATATATATATATATATAATATATATATATATATATAACATAATATATAATATACTATCCAATCATTAAAATTATAATATAAATGACAAATATTCATTAGACAGTATCAAGTAGCTGGCAGTTCAGCAAAACCATTCACAGAAGGCATCAAAGCTATAATGTAAGAGACAAATGATACATTTTTAAAGAGACATGACATGAACTCCAAGCCGCTACATAGTATCCGCCTATTCCTCACACTACATCTCCCAAACCTACTGACAAAGACCATGACAAATCCCAACATGATGAAACAATAATTAAAACATTCCTACCTTGGCATTGATGATGTGGTGTTGGCATTCAACCAGTAACTTCACATCATGTAACATTGCTATTACAGTTTATAAATTCACAATAGGAAGTGGCATTTATCCAGTGGAAAATCAACTAGATGAATTGCTTTGTTTACAAAAAGAACTACAGCTGGTGCAAACGCTTGGAGTGATGGGTGATGAATGATAGATGCATATCATGTAAACTAAAGGAAAGATGCTTAGCTCATGTGTTTCCCGGGAATATATGAATGGACTTGAGACGATGGCACTAACAGAGAAACAACAGGAGAAGTTCCAGGTATGCGAAAAACAACCTGCTAAGAATAATGGTGGGAGTTAAGTGAGCAGATAAGAGAAGACTGGATGAAATGGAGTGAAGGAAAGTGTTAAGAAGAAATTGGTGAGGAGTACATGGGCTGCTCGTGTGGAAAGAATGGGAGATGAAAAACTGACAAAGAGAGCAGAGGCCCAGAAAATTGAAGGGAAATGAAGGCAAGGAAGACCGAAGCAGCAATGAGATTGCATTAATAATGACCTAGATAGCGTGGGAGAAAATGGAGAAAAAACAACAGGTAGAAGGAATTGGAGACTGCTGATAGAGAACATAGTGAGAGGGTAAGAGGAAGAAAAAAGACAATGGAAAAGGAAATCATGGTCAACTCACCCTGCCGACAATGAGGCCAAGAAAAGAACAGCAACAAAATGCAATTTGGCCCTAGTCTAGTAAGCAGGCAACTATTATTTTAAATACTTGACAGCCATTAGCCATTGTGCATATTGAGAATGATGACATTTTCATCTGTCATCTCTTATGCCGCAGCCAGCAACAGAAGTAGAGAATTCATAACTCAACCCTATTTGAATTATGACAAAGTTCTTTGCGAAAGGATAGGACTGGGAAAGAATTTCTTGCACAGGCATCCTTATACCCTCTATACTTTCTGACTATGTGAATCAGGCAGCCATTTATTGGTCCTGTAATCCCCCACCATCCTCATTTTTGTTCTGGAATTGGGGGCATGGCAAGCATAAAAGAAGGAAAACAGAGCAGGTCAACCAGGTCAAAGGCTAAGTTCAGTAATCAGATAGAGACTGGTTGGTGAATTATGATGAAATTGTCAAGCTGGTGGTCCATAAAGTAGTCATCACTTCGAGCTATTTGTGTATGAGGCAACATGTAGGGGCAGATCTCTGGGATCTGCGCCTTTATACCACCACAATACCGCCCCATCTGACACATTGACGACATGTAATGCTGAGATACCCATCAAGACAAAGGTTTCGATGGATCGCTATCGAGATCGCCAACACGGCGACAACAAACAAACCATATGGTGTCACGAGGCCGCCAAGGTTTCTGCTGTATATAGCGGTGGTGTACTGCACCCGGGTGGTTCGCCTTAACAACAAATCTGCCACCCCTCACTGCCCACACAGCTGGCGCTTTCCCACGGTCCACCCTGCACCCCGATGACACGCTCCACTGCACACCTGCACACACACGCTTCCAACATATTCAGCCGACGCGAAACACGCTCTAAAGGGATTTAGCCGCATGTGAGCGCGGGTGACTCTTGTAGTGATACTGTGTTTATGTGCTTTTTTCACAATCTTTCAAAGTGTTCCGGAGATCGTGAAAAGCTGAGAAAAAATATGGCATCATAGCCACGTAAATACCATATCACTGTGGAGCATGAGACAGGCTGTAAAAAGATATTCCCATTTACGATGAACAAGTGTCTTGTCGTTCTCATGTAGGCAGTAGCCTTTGCATGGTTATAGGTTAACTTTGTTTTCCCTTACACAATTAATGAACAACCAAGGAACTATTTGTAAACTTCACTGAGTAAATATGAGGCTAGTTTTGTTAAGAGAGCATTCCACAAACTTGTTTAAGCATAGGCTAGTTACCTCTCCGCAGGCCAAAGTTCTTAGTTATGTTAGACATAAATTCACTTTTTGCAAGTGATCCTAAAGAGAGGATATTGCATTACCCTTGATCACATCAAAACACCAAATAAATAACACTATCTAAATACCACTTAAACACCAATGTGTAAGACTAAGCCCTAAGCAAAATGACGCTGTCTAGTCTACAACAAATGCTTGGAAAGAGCATAAAGTTCACAAACACTAAACTAAACAACTTTAAACCAATATCAAAGGAGTTTTTGATGTGGTACTTCATAGGGTATTAAGCAATGTTATCGCTCAATCAAATCCAATCATAATATGCTAGCCATTCCTGCATTATCTCAAGCAATGCAGAAATTTTTTAAACTGTTATCTCTCATAGAAGCACAAAACTGTCTTTCATTGTGAAACATTGTTCTTTCAAATTGTTTTTATTTGTTGGTATTATAGATGATCATGTAAAGCAGCTTTGTCATTTTCAAATGCTGCACCAATTTCAACAACATCATGCTGACTGACCGTTGAACTTGCAAACAAGCGGCAAAGTCTGCAAATCAACTATTGAAGGCATTCTGTCGACAAACCAGTACACTGCAAAACACTGGCATTTTCTATAAGCGCATTGTCTTTACTGCAAAATATATCTCTTTCTTGTGAACTTGAAATTTAGGAAGTTGTTATTCTTGCCATGAATTTTGAAGGGCGACACGTTTATATTGAAAAGCCCACTGTTTTGTAGGTCAACATGTTGTTAGGTAGATTATCTTCCCTGAAGCAGCATATACAACATGTTCAAATGTCTGAAAATGAAAGTCAGAATGCAAAAAGAAGTCTTAACTTAGTGTCTTCCACGTGAGCTACTGGCCAATTCCATAGAGAAAACTAGCAGTGAATTATTTTTTATTATTGTAGTTCTTGCGGGCCAGTAAGAAACTGGCTTCAGGCAGAATTTTGCCATGGTTTGCAGAGCACCGTGTTACAAGGGTAATCTTCAGTAAAATGGTAGCTTTAAAAGAAATCTAACTGATTAACTGTAAAATTATCAGTCACCTTGTTTTCAAACTTACAAGCAACGACAAATATGTACCACCATTTTACAAAAGCAATCAACAGTAGCAAAAATGTTGATGTACTAAAAGTACTTCTGATAAAGACTTGTCTGTCTTATAATACTCTCTGTCTGCCCTTAAATGCATGCAGCCCTGCAGTGTCCAAAGAAGTGATGCTAATGATGTGATTTACCCTATTTTACAAATGTTATTCAATTATGCAGGGTGCTGCTTGCATAACAACCACATTCCACCATTAGGCTCGTTACGTTATTTACAGATGGTAATAATGTCAATAGTGATACGCCTTCGACCATCATCTACATGACAAGAAGAAGCATCTGTAGTGAAAAACAGTGACAACACTGTGAGCAACACAACAAATAGGCATGCAGCCTCTCACACACACGCACACACTAATACAGGCATGATCATTTGCATAACAGTCCTACGTAACAGGACCAAGTTACTGGTGGGAAACTGCCGAGTAAATGGAGGGTCCATGACACTCTGGGCAAACTTTGGTTTCATGGCATCACCCAGTAAACTGACATCTACTATACTTGATGTTGTGCCCCCCCCCCAGTGCATGAGTCACCAAGTGGTGTTTGTGTGGGAAAAAGTAGACATTTGTCGTCGTGTACATTCATGTGTGTCTATGTGCACATATGCATGTGAACAAGTCTGAGAGTCTGTACATGTTTGTGTTTCAGATGTGTGTGTGTGTGTGTGTGTGTGTGTGTGTGTGTGTGTGTGTGTGTGTGTGTGTGTGTGTGTGTGTGTGTGTGTGTGTGTGTGTGTGTGTGTGTGTGTGTGTGTGTGTGTGTGTGTGTGTGTGTGTGTGTGTGTGTGTGTGTGTGTGTGTGTGTGTGTGTGTGTGTGTGTGTGTGTGTGTGTGTGTGTGTGTGTGTGTGTGTGTGTGTGTGTGTGTGTGTGTGTGTGTGTGTGTGTGTGTGTGTGTGTGTGTGTGTGTGTGTGTGTGTGTGTGTGTGTGTGTGTGTGTGTGTGTGTGTGTGTGTGTGTGTGTGTGTGTGTGTGTGTGTGTGTGTGTGTGTGTGTGTGTGTGTGTGTGTGGTGGTGCGTGTGGCTGATGCGTGTGCGTGTGCGTGTGCGTGTGCGCATGAGTGTGTGCGTGCGTGCGTGCGTGCGTGGTGTGCGTACATGTATGCATGCATGCATGTGCATGCATGCACGCGTGTGTGTGTATACACAGTCACACACACATGCATGCATTTGCATGGATATGTATGTGCCCATATGTGTATGCTTGTGCATGCCTGCACTAAGATTGTATATTAGAGCCATACATGTATGTAGTGTCTATGTACACATGTGTGTATGCAACCGTGCATCCATGAATGCATATAATGCGTCTATCTATAAATGCATATATGGGACGTTTTCCTATATTCAGGAGAGAACATTCAGACCATGCGAAAATAAATAAACTAATAGAAGTTTTCGAAAATTGATGACAAATCTGAAGGATAATTTTAATAATAGTGGTAACCAGAGCTGGATCACTCTTGCCACTACACCCAGGGTAGGGTGCAGACTGAGCTGTTGTGTTTCTTCAGTAAGCAACAGTTACCCAGTACTTCTGAGAGCGCCAGTTAACCAGCATACAGCCTATGCCAGGCACCTCCCTTGTTATCCTCATTTTTCTTTGCACTAGACAAATGTTTGAAGTGGCTTTTTCTTACATTACAAGCATGTTCAAGTAACTATTGTGTCAGCCCTACAAACATTCTTCACACACATTAATTAATAAGAGGTTGGAGGTCGGTTGATAAAAAAATACTGCTTTTCACACAAGCCGTACAGTCAGCTAGGGACCGTGTGAAAATAAAAATATTAAAAGGATGCAGTTTGATGAGAATACAAACGTGATGAAAATGTTTTAACATAATTTTTTATCTGAATGAATGTATTACATTTATTTGACCAAGACCAATTACTATAAAAACATGTTAGAATTCCTTACATAGAACAGGTCAGGAGACTCCCAACTTCCAAAGGGTGAAACTGACTGCAAATATGTGATGGTAGGGCTATAGATCAATTGAAAATCAATATACGAAAAGGACAAATTTAGATCAAGTGATGACAAATTTAAAGAGTATAATTAATAGCAGTATTCAGAGCTGGATCGCTTTTCTCACACTCTTTGCACAATTCTGAAATTAATAAGTTGTCTGCATATATTGTATACAAACTAGCAAGATGTAGCGGTTCAACTGTGTCAGATAGGTTCCATCTGCAAAGGAACCTAGTGGAAAAATCAAATAGAAGACCTTTTAATTATGAGTCGTAGATATCCAGTATACTTTTATGTTTCTATACTTAATGGAGCTGTTTAATAAGTATGTCTTTGGAAAACCACAAATATGCCATTTGTGTATGGCATTGGTTAGTATAGCATAAGGGTTCTGGCTACATAATCTTTACAGCACACAGGTGAACAATCAGTCTAAAACGGGGAACGTCACACGGCAAAAAAATCCATGACATCAAATTAGTCATGAGGCACTCAGAGTTATGGCACTGCTGTGCATGTTCAGTTTTGTCACTGGCTTCAATAACTAATACAACTCGTCACAATGGTGACACTTCATCATCGCGTCACTGTTTGCATATGGTATATTTGTGCGTAGTCCAGCCCTTCAAATCAGTATCTTCCCATGGCCCCTGTGACATTGCGTTATTGTGCAGCCGAGTGGAAGTTTCAACTGCACACTGCCAGACGGGCGTGAGGATAATCAGACGGATAAACATACGGGAAATGACACACAGCTGAAAATAACCTGAAAGTGCATATATGTGTGGGAAAGTGAATGCATCAGGACACATCACAACTCAGGTATTTGTAATCAGCGGTCGCCACGGCGGCAACACACTATACCGAGACGCTTTCTATTTGTTAACCAAATCGACTTCACGCTTGATATCAAATGAACAGATCAGGCAACAATTCCAGCATTTGTAAATCACCACCCCTCAATTGTACGGGTGGTTCCGGGTATGTAATTAGACGAATGGTCCAGATTGTTTCACCTTTGGCATTTGACAGATTCTATTCACCAAAGTCGCCTTTCTGATGCCAATCAGCCAGGATCATTGTTTGGCCTCATGATAATAACAGGTTCCGGTTAAATGGTTTTGTGACTACGATGCCCATGACAGCACCACAGTGTGTCTGCACATGCAAAATACATGGATATAAAATTTATATATTGTCCTTGAGTGTTGCAAATTATATTTATACTAAACAAATAACTAACTAAAGCTTGTAAATGCTTGAGAGCAGTAAAGGTCACAGGTGGTCAGGCAGTCGAACAGGCAATCGTATGGGTGAGCAGGCAGTTGGTCAGGCAGGCTAACAGCAAACAATTGGTCACCTGGAAGATACTGACTGAGAGATATATATATATATATATATATATATATTATATATATATATAATATATATAATAGTATGTAGATGTTGTATGTATGTGTGTGTATATATATATATATATATATATATATATATATATATATATATATATATATATATATATATATATACACACACACACACATACATACATACATACATGGGTTTTATCAATCAGGGACAAGACTTTGTGAGACCAATAACCAACACTCATCAATAAAACTATCAAGTGGCCATCTCCAAATATAAAACATGCAAGAAATACGTGTTATTACGCAAGTCTACGGTGTCTGCTGGTGTGTGCAGCGACGTGTGACCTGTGTCTTGGTGAAACACAACCAGATGGTGATCAGTGAATGTGCCATGCGTGTCACACTGATGAACCGGGATACACCCGGTGTAATGTTGCAGCCGGCTGGGACTGTCTTGTAACTCACCTAGCGTTCTTGCCAGATTCCCACGCTCAAAAACTATATTCTTGCTTGGTCGAATACATAAGGCAGGACAACTGATACCACATGGCGTAATGCATTGTTTACACCATGTGAACGAGGAAACAAAATGTATACAAAGTAAACAGCCAATCTACTTTTTGACAATTCCTAGCAAAGCAAAGCAAAACAACATCAATATCTACCAACAAATGGTACTTAATCATGTACTATACAAGATGTCATATGTACATAATACTGTTTTCCAACTGGTCAACACTGCCAAGTTGTGATTTGATCACAGCAATATTCCCACGTCATGGATCTATATTTCAAATGAAATGCTGACAAGTTTGATTTAATTTTTCCACAGAATGGACCCACTACATCATGCAGAAGTTGACCCGTGAATCAACAGTCCAAGCTGCCTTTTAATGTGGATTTATTCTGCTAGCGTGGATTATTTTAGCCATTCATCTCCCAGTGTCACTGTGACCGCATCCAGCCATAGGTGAGTACATCTTGTTGTCAATGAGGAGCCGTAAGTGCATGCAACACAGAAAATAGGCCAAAACAATCTGATTTGTGTGGGCAGAGGAATAAATGTATGGGGTAAAAAAAAAGAAAAATAATTTTATAAAAAAAAAATTTTTTGGTAAATTCTACAAATGTTATAAGTACTACAGTCAGGCTGTTTGTTACATTGCCTGTAATCAGGCACGGGTAGTAATTATTAGCAGGAAGCTCACTGAATCAGTAGTATACATACACAAATCCAGTCTGGGTGCCATGGGTGTGGAACTACCCAACTTCAAAGGCATTTGTTGATAGTGACACTTGCTCCCACAAAAGTAGCAATCTCGGTTGTCTACAAATTGAATGTTATTGTTTATAATCAGAACATTTCACAAGTATAACATTTCAATGTTATGGGCTTGTTAAATACACTTTGTCAAGCAAGTAAACAAACAAAGTTCTTCTTATATATTAAAACTACCATTAACGAAATTAGGAACACGCATATCAGTTTAACTATGAGTGCCTTTGGTACTGTAACCTTCATAAATGATCTTTTTAAAGTTATGTGACCCATTATGTGTCAATATCAATTAATATTTAAAAAACTGAATAGATGTGAACACATCACAAATGGAGGTTTCAGTCATTTCTCCTGCAGATGGAAATGCCTTCCTTTTAAGTGGGGCATACTTAGGCCACTGTGAATGTGATGATAGATATGGTGGACATAACCACCATTGACAGACCATCGCACCCACTAACTTGCTAGCGTGGGTGTGAGCGACCACAAACACATTAGTAACGTGGACATCTGTTGAGGAATATTGACACGTACAAGTGAACAGCAGACATGGTATATGGCCATTGCAGAGGTTCAATTGATTCTTCCCTGTGACAAACACACATTGCTTGTTTGTTCTTCTGCCGCATTGCCAGGGATTTGTCGGCTTGGGTGTCACTGATATGACAAACCCTCATGTTTGAGCACAATTATCGCAGTTCATAAAGACATGTATAAACACTGCGAGAACAGCACCGGACAATTGGTCTGGTCAACTGGTCACACCCATGTATGACCAATTCATTATGCACACACAGAGTTATAAATGTATGTGGTCAGTCATTCTCTGACTGTACGTCACAAATGCAAAATAAGAAATGCAGAGTTAATAAAAAAGGCAAAGCTGGGAACACTGTCCATTATTTATGAATACTTGGCGGTTTGTGTGGTGAGACAAAGTATGTCTAGACCGCCAATCAGTGACCGTGTGAACAGAACTGATATCTCAGGCACCACTGTTGCTATTTTGAAGTTTCACAACAGGTTCATCCACACAGGTAAGTGTGGCTGTCTAAGGTATTTATTGCCATTGTAATGTCTCACATATGAAACAAAGACAGGACCAGATCTACTTTGTATGTTTTGTGTCTGGGTGGCCTGATTAGATTGAAGTAATGGGATTTTTTTTATTATCTGATGTCATTGTATTACAAAAACTGATAAGTATCACATGATAAAGGAAATTTAGTCAAGATTGTTGATTACTCAGGAATTACTTTCTGATTTGTCTGTGCAACATTTAGAGTTGGTTTTGTCTGACCAAACCGCCAGATTAATCTGCAAGAACTTCTACATTCTTGCTCCGTCATTCTTCAAGTCATGTCTGTCCTAAAACTGGGCTAGTGCCAGTACCTGGCCAGTTCATGGTCTCCTCAGGTTTGGTTCTCCTTTATCTTCATTGTATCTCCCTCATGTCCTCTATCTTCCCTGTCTTCTTGTCTCGTGTTATACAGTTGATAAAGAGAATGTCCTTTTCTCACTGTAGACATATTGTATAACTGAAGTATGTAGTTGTTATATAATAGAAGAAACAAGTGACAAAGTTGTATGCAAAGTAGTTAGTTTCTAAAGTAGTGTTGTTGATCATTAGTATACATTATTATTTTATTTCAAAGTTGTATTTTACAAAACGTTTATGTTTAAATGGTGAAAATAGTTGCTGTCTGGCCGGCCGGCTGTCTGTCTGGCCATACAACTGGCTGGTCCAACAACATTACCTTCTACTACATACAATGTCTATGTACTTAACATAGGTATACAGGAGTAGTGACAATTCAGTTAGCTGATTAGTTCGGAACGAGCCAACTCCATGTGGCAGAATATCTGTGATGTACATGGAGCCTCTAATTAATACAGTCTAGACACCTCTTTCTGTTATCCTGCCCTGTATTTAATAAAATAATCAAAGTACACAATCTCTTTGAGGCGTCCTCATGAGACGATAATGAAGGTATGCAACCCGCAGAAAGAACACAATAATGAACTTCTCAAATGAAATGTCGCAAGAGCACTTCAAACGGCCACCGCACATACATAGAACTTTGCTGGTGTATATTTTATACCTCTGACACAAAGTAAGTTATTCGTGTGTGACCGGGACATGAAACCTGAACCAGTAACCGGTCAATTCTGAGAATAGGTCTTAGCTCAGAGACTGCAAAGGGACTCGATAACAATACTGCTAAGATGGATGTATCCATTAACTAAAGCGTCCTATCACCAAAAGATGGGCTTTTCTATCTGCGCAAGGTGGTAATTGTACATGTCTGGTAGTGTTTTTATACACTAGAAGAAACCTGAGTAGATGGCATGCACGATGCATGTTGTATGTTGCACACTAGACAATACGGGAAGCAAAAATGTACTTATAAGAGGTGAAAAGTACCATAATAATTATAATAAATGAAGAACATGTGACTAATTACTTGTGTGACTATTTAAGTAAACTTATGCAGAAGAAGAAAACCTGAAGGCCAATATTAAATTGCCTGAATGCCATAATTCATTAATTGCACTGTGGAATACTGTAACTCATTAGAAGTTTCACTGTGAATTTGTGTAAATAGAAATAAATCAATAATCCTTAATTCTATAAATATGAGATCAGACCTGTAAAAAATAAACTACCTGGCATATGAGCCGACAATCACCACAAGGTCCATTTTTTACCATTCTTACTTTGTTATTTGATCCCCAGGTGGCACTACAGTCCAGTTCCGTCACCATAAGAGCGACAGATTCGTGACATTATTTGAGCAGTCAATATGGTTCGTGTCATTCTGTGTCATGCATGTCGTCTACCATTATACCCTGAATGGAGGTTGTACTGTGGCTGTCAGACTAATGCATCAATTTAGTCATCCGTGTCCGTGAACCAGTGGTAATTATAGACTCCACTGTCGTGGCCTGGTCGTGGCCTGCCCACCTTCATACATACATCCTCTGCGTTTCACTGCTAACCAGACTTGTGGCAATTCATCAGTCGTCGCTGTATGAACAAGCATAGCAAAAACGTGTGTAAGTCAATGTTTATGGCCACACCTTCCTTTGTTATTCTAGTTGTTTCTCCCTACGTCCATGTTCAACTCTCCGGCCCACAGGCGTCTCGACATGTCGCTGCATTATATCTGGCGCATTCGAGGCGTCTAAAATATGATGCTGACAGATATTTGTTTGATAACTATAATTTAGTAGGCTGATAGTTTGGGCGGGTATGAGACAAAGATGTTGGTCATGCGTGTGGTGGTCATGTACCAACATCTTGTTGGTCTCCGCTGCTGTTTGGATGACATTATACAGCATAGTTTTCTCCATACAGGACTGTGTTGCTAACCTGGAAATACACAAAAGGTGCACAACAAAACTGGGCGAGGCCACAAAATATTTTTAATAACATAAAATTGTGAATTCTTGCCTCAATGTGGAAATTAAATTTGGGGAAAAAGGAAGAAGTGCAACAGAAGTGCAACAGAAAAAATGCAAAAATAAGTAGTATGGCTGCAATCTAGGAAAAAATGTAGTATATAAATGTGTGATGAATAATTTAACATTCGCAGTCTCCAGACCAATATATTTGTCCCAACAACGGCATCTTGAGACAGACAGAATTCATTGAGATTCAGATATAGACCTGACTTGTGCAATATCACATTATTCCTTGAAAGTTTGCGAGTGTCACGAGATATTTGTGTGGCTTTGACACGACATTGCATTACGAAGCTGTACCATTTGCTAGGAGGTGATGTATGACTCCTCGGACTCAAGTAGACGGTCAAGGTATTCAACAATTCACTTCTCCCCCTCTCTCTCAATCCCCCACAGCATTCCACTGCATCAGTCGCTGAGAACAAGCATCGCGGAAGAAACCTGTCAGTGCCATAGGCATCCATCATTATCAGTATTCGAGAAAACATAATACAAATCCATTGAAGGTAATTAGCAATGCATGTGAATGCAATTTGTATGTCCAGCTCATGAATACAGGTTGAATGGACCAGCCACTGATGCATGAATGAATTGATGGCTAGTTCGCATGTGGCATAAGAAAATATGAAAGTATTCACAACTTAAGAAAGTTGCACAACGGGCATGATTACACATATAAATGAATTGATTGTATGTGAATAGATGGAGCCAAGCCAAGCATCACGACCGATAACCGAGGTAGAACCATGTGATTTTAAACTTGGATATTGCAATCACCTATTTGATAAAACTGATGAATCCATGGTATATTCTGGGTTTTTGTCATAACAATGGTGTGTGTAATTGTGGTTCTTTACAGCATGGTTTTAAGAGTTAATGTGTACTTCCAAAATAAATTAACTTTGTATTAAATTGCCACTTACTGAAGAGAATTGTATACAGCTGATTAGTCATTATTTTGTTAATTTATTTATTGAAATATATAATTACTTAAAAAAATATACTACAGCATTATATACCAGAATGTCAAATCCCCCAGAAAGTACTTAATTTTTAGACAATACATTATACTTGATTACTGGTAACCAAAGATTTCTTTTACTAACCTCAATATCCTAAATTTTCTCAGCTTAAGTCAGTTAGCATAATACTTAGCAACAAAATTACTTTATTATCCGTTTCCAGGGAAATGCACCAAAAATTTAATTTTCAATCTCTCACATCCATTTACTATAAATAATTGATAATTTGATAAAGCTAATCCATACAAACATTATACAACATAGATAACTGATTTTTCATATTGGTAATATAAATATATATTAAAACAAAATATACTTAAACAAACATATAACCTGTTTTGTAATAATGACCGTGTGGACCTGATCTGGAGCATTCTGAATATCTTCCAAATGCGGGATGTTTGATCTAGGGCAGTCCTGCATGAGCTTAAATTGGGAGTTTCCTTACACCAAATGCATTACAAATGCACTGGCCACCCTTTTAACACATGCCCTGCAAAGACTATCATTTGCTAGAGATTCATCAGAAACTAAAGCGCCTATAGTTGCAGTTAGCAGCAGATATCTGCTGTCAGAGACTTGATGGCCCAATTATCAATGCTGGGTAAAAACATATATCATATTCAGCACAGTCGTATTACGGTAACAACTTGCATGTTGGCAATATGAAGGACAAAGAATTTGCACATCCTCTGTGTACAGATGCACAACAAAGAGTGTTTGACAGGAACAAGGTGGCTTATGATAATAACTTAGTGGTTTTCTAATAACTACATGTTCACTACATCCCCAGTGTGCATGGATAAACACATCCAGTGAATATGGATGAATATGGCAGGAAGTGGCTAAGTTTAGGAAGAGCCTGACAGCAGTATAAAGAACAGTATTCACTCCAAAGGCGTACACATAATTGACGGAAACCTACAATTCTGCAAATACTTTACGATAGCATCAACCAGTCTTTGCAACATACAGAGCTAGACCTTGTCATATACAGAGCCAGATATTGTCAGCTTTTTCTGCAGCTGCCCAACTCTTTCAAACACGGTCCCCTTTAGTCTTAAATCTGTTGAAACTATTACACAATTCTTTCAACATTTAAAAACTTACCATATACTTGCCAGGAAGCCATTATAAATAGCTCCCTGGCAAATAAAACTATCACTCAGTATCTGTTGATAACTTGAATACTTCATAAATCGTTTTTTGAGACTAACCAACCCTTTTGTCTTGTCTTTGAACTTGGTTTCCAGTGATTTAGGCCCAACATAACTTAGTAGTAGCGGCAGCGGCAGCGGCAGCGGCAGCGGCAGCGGCAGCGGCAGCGGTAGCGGTAGCGGTAGCGGTAGCGGTAGCGGTAGCGGTAGTATGTGCATATGACACATTATAAGCATGCACAACAACTGAATTTTTCCTTCAGAGGGATAGAAGTTCATTAAATAATGACCTTAATTAATTTCTGATTTTTGTCTCCTTTCCTTTTGGAATAATTGGTGATGTTTTTCTGAAGGAAAGGATGAACAACTCACCGTCATAAACTTGAACCTACTGTGTGGGTAACTGAATAATTGAGTATTGTTGTCCCGGGCTGGGAATGTAAAGTGAAGGTTTTCAAGTGAGTTATTGTCTCTAGTCTTGTGATGACATTTGCTGCCTCTACTATTACTGAAAAAAGTTCCACCTTTGGCCGTGAATGTCAAAGGTGGCATATCAGCTGGTTCACTGAATGAATATAACCAAGTTATGACAATACTTTCACAAGGACAATGACCTAGCATAATTATATGGCTGACTGAGCTTCACCATCAAGGTATTGGAAACTTAAGTGATTTAAACAACAATGTAACCTGACAGTAAAACATTCTTGCAAAGTACATCACGCCAGGAGACATCACGTGAAATACATAAATTTGCCAAATACGTTGTAATAGAGCTGTTTTGACTTCTGTGGTGTACCATACCTAGGACAACATGACCATGACCATGCACAGGTGATGCACAAAAGCAGTCAAATCTATCAATATGACAATCACATGTCATTAATGTCCTCCCAAGAAACAAGGGTCTGTGGCAGTAAACTTCTTAATCATTGTAATGATATGTGTACCTGTCCTGATCTGTATTTGTCTGTATCTCTTGGTCATCCATTGTCCTTTTGTATCTCAGATAAACTACATTGTCTTGTATCATCTCGAAGGAGATGAATGCTTGTCTTGTTTCATGGAGCAGACACTCCATGTCTTGACACCCAGAATAGCACTTCTATGATTCCGTCTTCATGGTGGTGGTAATGTATGGATGCTCTTAGTCTTATTCCATCCCAGATCTTTTTTGAAGGTCACCATTAAAATACCTCATTGTATTGTCAACTTATAATTCAGTGTTTTTCTGAGACGTTCCTTGTAACATCCGTCCAGTTTGACATCACCGAGACAATTAATTGAGATGGGCAGAGTAGATGGAAGACAAATGGATGGGCTGTGATTTAAAAACAGCTTCACACCATAATGTTAATGGCCACAAGCCTCATGGATCATCACGACGGATGATGGTATTACATGTCCCTGTCTGAAAGTACCCAAGTCTGTGCTCATACATACATTGATTTTTATTTTTTACTAGGTAGTCGCTACCTGTGCATAGAGCCCCGTGAAGTGGCATGTGGAGCCTGAGCCAGACATATTGCCAGGTATCCAAGGTGATAGACAAACAAATCTGGACAGTGTATCATTTCTGGGAGACAGGGGGAATGGCCAGCCATGAGGTTGTCCATTATTCATAACTGAGTTTTACCATGAATGAATCCTTTCACATCCCAGGGAATGTGGACAAGGTTGTACATCACATTGGAGACTGGTGTGTCCTTGGCATGTCATCTGTTTTCTCATCTTCAAAGTGCTGAAGCGTTTTAATAGATGAGCCATTAAGAAGGTGGCCGACCATCACAGACCATTCTTCCCTGTCAGGTCAGTAATGTCACATTGATGGAGCTGTTTGTTGCTGTACATTATCTTCACACAGTCAAGGTCATATTGTCCTAGATGTGGTTTGCCACAGAACAGATCTATCATTTGGCAAATAGCCCTATTTTACCTACGCAATTGAATATTGTCAACAGTGTTGTCTTGGCACCAAGATCATGACTTTGTGAAGGTTACTTTGATATCCTCATGGTAAAATGCATCGACACTGTCAGGTCGACAGTGCAGCAATGATGCAGCAATGATGCGACATGCTCACACTAAAACAATCCAATATAAGTTGCACCGAGTGGCATTAGGTTTCAGCGGATGTTATTATTTCCACCTGGATGGCAAGGTAGCTGCATCGTGGTAACATAAATGAATTAATGGACAACAGACAGGTCAGGTATATCGCATCACAGCTCTCACACATGCAGCTGATCAATACAACAAAATAACAACCAGCTACACATAAACACATGTTAACAGGAATGAAACAAGAACTTCAACTGATTTGTCCAGGACTTCACTATTTGCCTGTCACAATCTAAATTACAAAGTGGATGTGCACACTGAGATGTGACGCTCATGAATGCTGATTTGAACACAAAACTCCAAAAATTACACTTGAGCAGAACTGATATTCAGATACTATCAAACACTGAAAATCAACAAAATGCACCGTTTGGATAATATAAACAAATTTGCTTCATACCAAAACCAATTCTTCAAAGACACAAACTAGTCTACCATATCTAGGTATGGATATATGAGGTATTTAGTAATTGATGATCTTCAGTAGTTCACCACCCAACCTCGCTGCTGGCAACAGTAAGCCAGGCACAAACACATCAACACGACCTGTTGTAATTATTCACTGCCTGATGTGGCCATCGAAGCTACACTCCAAGTTAATGAGAGCTCTTAGCTTTATAGCTTGGTAATGGTGATCAAGCCCTCTACGCTACCTGCCATTCCCTCTGCATCTGCTCTCTACATATTCAGAGAGCCCACTTATAAATGTACAAGGTCTGAGTAAATTGCTAGACTGTCACTTTGTTGCTGATTCTGCTTGTAGCCAAATAAAACAGATTTATTTTACAAGGTTAGGATTTTACCTGCGTATTTGTTTTGGTTCAATCATTAAAATAGTTACAACATGTTTTTGCTAAGTACAGTGAAAGAAGTTGCAAACGTTGGTCTATCCTGTGTTAATAACAACACAAGCGGCACACCTGACCTAGCAGTTCTAAGCTACTATTCAATCCTTTGACAGTATCACATTTACAACCAAAACTTTAGCAGATATTTCAATATTCAAGAATGATTCACATGTCTCTTAACCAATCAACTGAAAAGGTAGCCAGGATAAACATCTACGGAGGTAATGGAAAACTTCAGTAGTGTGTTTTTGTCCCACTATAAAGTTTGGGGTAAGGCTAGCAGGGATTCGAGGATCACATTGATATTTGATACTGGTCCAAATTGTTTTCCTCATCTTTTTGCTATGTACATATTTCATTACACTGGTGTCTTCACTCTCCAAATGCTCCCCTTATCTGTCACTCTCAACTCCCTCACAATCCCTGCAATTCTTTCTACAGTCCTACAGTCCTCCCATCTCAGTTGCATTCTTCTGCTCATTCTTCCCTTCACTCTGAGTGTAACCACTCTCTTGGAGAACCAACTGCTTTCTACCACATGTCCAGCACACTTCACGTGGTGCATACTGCATACTGCATACCTAACTGGCTTTCTCCAAAGTATATGTCACTATTAAAACATGTCATATAAACAGACATTCTACACTCTTGCATAAAATGTCTGCACGACTGGGGCCAGCCAGTCTGAGTCTGCCAATTCAGCAAACAAACACTGAGAGCTTCGGGATGGGACATTACGGGTGGAAACATAAGCAGAAGAGCAGAACCCTCCCTTTCCTACATCTATGATGACCGTTGTTATGAAATCAGAGATTTATTGGTTCCAGCACCTAATGGCCCATCCATCCATGCTCCCAGCTTGAGTAACAGCACCTGAGATCCCCCACCTGTCTGGCACCCATCTCTTGCTGAATCACAGATGAATGTGAGTTTATTCAACATGTCTGGCCAGCTCAGAGTCTGCCACAAGCTCAGCAACACTTGTGCAAGAACATCAAAGGCAGTTAATAGCTCACTGCTGGTGGTGAGACACTATTTAACACTTAGGAAACACCCACTCCCAACAATTGACTGATAAGAAATAATTACAGACAAGGAGTTTTGACAATGACGCTCTGTGTTGGTGTATAATAATCCTGCCTGTCATGTATTCTATGTCTGTCTCATAAGGCAGACGCTCTCCATTGACCAAACCTTTTGTGGCTTACATACCAACTAGATGTGATCTCCCAACACGACGATACAATCACCTCACAAAGTTGAGAATCCATATCATGATTTATGATGTGACTACATAGGAATGTATAATTGCATTTGTTGTGACAACTAAACTCAATACACCAGTTGAAATAATTTTGGGTTGTCAATGTAATTACACATTGCTAATATTAGCATTAGTGCTAATAACAGTTACAGTTACTGTAGCTGGTAAATCAAACTCCATTCTACAAGGACCATTTAACTTCTGACTGGAGAAAATATGCATACTCAAAATCCATCAAAAGTTAAATAACACTGAAATAGCAATAAAAAGTTGTTTTATTCAGTTGACCTGCTTACAGTTCTAATATACAATGTGCATAATGCATATACCAGTGTGCCTGATACCTGCTGGCAAAAAAATGACTTGAATCATTATGACTATATGATAATAATCGGAATGTATCCACTAGTACTGAAGTTAAACAGCTATTGACACACAGATATCATGTGTCTTTGGGGGTTTCAATCAGTATAGTCAATCTCCGTGTTAAACAAACACCTGGCCAGGTCGACTTTGATCTCTGACTAGCTTAAGCCGACAAAGTACCTATAAATTAACTGTTGGGACCGCTGCTAGATAATCATTAAGCCAAATTAAGCAAACAATGTTAAGCTTGTGCAATCTTTTGTGTAAATACATCAGTTGTCCTGTTCAATGGATAATTGGTCCATTGTCACAGCTGTCATATTGTGAGTAGGCCTGTCAACTGCCAGTTACATACTTGAGAAGTGATGGTTGCTGTAATGGTTTTTGTGATATTGGCTTCTGTGTTTTGGATGATCTAATCCTATGTTATTTGTGACTTCAAAACTTTGAGTTCAAATAAATGGTATCATCTTGTTTCTGGGATTACATTTTTATACATCAGTGAAGTTTACCCCTTCCTCATGCTACCGTACTCAAAGTATGTTATGTTGCCACCAGATTTAGGTACTGCCCACATGCTATTACACTACTTTATTCAGTAGTAATCAGCACAGTAGCCACAATAACTGAAACTTCCTTCATGTTACTTACTTCCTTCTATTTGGCCAGGAAATCAATAAACCCATAACATGCCAAAGAACTGCAATTCATAAAATGTAATGTACTCATAGATACATTACACAGGCCATCAACACTGCAGTACTTTTTCTTGTTACGTCCTGCTGTGGAATAAGCTAGAAAGAAATGTCAGATAACGATAAAAGTACAATAACTACTCATAAAAAGCCCACTTTCAGACATTTTCAGATGGCATATCACATATTACATCACTGGCTGCTGTCAAATTGTTATGCATGACCGTAAACAGGCTTGTGGTAACCTAGGAGGCTGGAGAGTGAACAATGTCAAAGTGTCTCAACTAAAACATTGAATCGCCAGTGAACATGCACCAGCAGCAAGTTGTCATAGACACGAAGAAAACAGCATTAATGTTTAACGTGCACCAGGAGCCAATCGATTTCATAGGCCAGTGTAGTGAGCTTGTGAATGGATAGATTCTGAGAATAAGATGGCATTACGGAGGAAAAGAGCCGTATTCTGGTCAGACCCACTAAGAACCTACCAGGTAGTAGTGTAAGGGGCTCTTCAACAACCAACCCCAGGGGTGGACCACTCCAGGTTGCAGTTTACCGTGAGTACATTGTAGGTTGCTAGATGTCAGTCTAGCAATGTTAGAATGATTGTACGACAGAAGTGCTTGTTTTGTAATGTTGTTCATCCTAGATGTAATTCAAGATATTTCAAAATGTTAAGACAAACATCAGATCTCAACATAAGGTATACAAAACAGTGTTAGGTACAAAAATTTGTACACTTTTTTACGATGAAATTATATTACCTGCTGGATATTACAAATTGTAAATGTGCAGCAATGTCGCTATTCATAAACAGATAAATCAAAAAATTATTTCCAAACAAATTGAATTCTTTATAAAAAAATTAACTTCATTATTACACTTAATAGATTATACTGCAACATTTTAACTGTGCAGTAATAACATGATTTGCCTTAATTAACCCTAACAATCACCATTGTCAACAAATTAGCACAATTTTGGGAAATATCAGATAGCATTATTTCTTATACTATTTCCATCAATGTATTGGGTAATAGGCAGATTAAATATTAAAAACTTGAATCGGTTATTAGTTAAAAGTTAAACTGTCATAGCTGGACGATTCTCAATTTAGCATAGAGTGGAATCACTATCCTTGATGGTGAGATTGTTTTAGTACTTTTCACACAGCAATATCACATAGCAAGAAACATTTCCGTGAATTACGTTCTAGCAAAGGTGTGTCCCAGTATTTACGATCACAGCTGATTTATTGTTCCCGAGGTTGGCTGAACCTGAAAGAGCTCCCTTGCAGCAAGTTCATGTAATTTTCCCACGATGCTGCATCCTCGAAGTGGAGCCTTGTAGACATTTCGATAAGACAATTCCAGCCCCAAGCAATACTTCACTGTCAGGTATTTCACTAGCTCCAAGCAGTTGCACCTATTAAGGGGTCAAACAACGAGACAACCCTAAATTATGTAACACTTGTATCAGCTGCTTCTACATTCTTTGGCAAACCCACCCTTTTACAGAGGCTATATTTATGGGTCCAAAATGTACAACAAAATTCACTAATAAATAACTATCCATCTACATATAATGTAGTTAACGTTGATTAACCAACAAATCAAACTGCACATGTATGTGTTTAAATTGCAACTCTGTGATTATTCAGGAAGTCAATGATTATGTGATTATTCAGGAAGTCAATTGAAGCATTAAAGTACCGGTAATCTTTATAATGGCAATGGCACTAGTCTCAAAGTGCACTAGTAACTATCAAAATAAATGGCTGCAGTGTAATGTAATGGTTATGAAATCTGATGCAGCTGCCTGTTTGATGTGTGCCTTATTTTTTGCTTATCCCCACAATTTACTATGGATATCACTACTGGAGAAGTATTGCCAAGTACAATATTAAAAATGTATTTATAGACCAGACTCCAATGCTTTCACAAACAGAAATATTGCCAAAATTATAATTGTTTGCTTCAAACACTAGAACTTTAGCAGGGGGACTCAGGAATGCATAAGCCTGAGAACCCATGATATCTCTAGTGAGAAATGCCTTTCCCACGACCAAAGGCTATAAAAACGGCTGATAATGAAAGCGAGGTGGAGGGTCTTTATAAACATGATTGTTTATACTTCAGTGCCCTTTGACTCAAGTGGCTGTAATCCGGAAAGAGAAGTTAAGATAGCCACAAACTAATCAATTATGCCTATAAGATTAATTCAAAATAGGCAGCTTAAATTACATACATAGAGCTATTGGCAATGGCCAGCATGTATGCATGCATGCATGCATGCATTGGTTACTGAATATGTTGCTGAATGATGCAATCAAAGATAATTTCCAATAATTATATCCTAAATAAACAATTATTACTACATTAATGACAAAATGTTTCCTCTACTCTTGTTTATGAACTGTACAGATTTAGCTTGCCTTACAACTTGCAAATGTAGTGAAGACGAGCTCTTTTTCTATCAAATCAAAAATACAAACCAACAGCCCTGTGAATATCTTAAACTATCTGACACATGTGCTGACACAAACTGCATGTGTTTTTGAATGACACAGCCTGTCATTTAGATCAAAAATTGTCATTCAGAGGGTAACAAAGAACTTCCTTTAGCTCCCCTGCCTTGTTTGGCATGTCACCCCTGTTCATGTTTCACCCTCACAATAGACAGGAAAGCCGCAAGTGTTCACACGGGGATAAAGCATAGAAAACATATTTCGCACCCAAGGTTAGAATCAGTGCGTCACATGACAGCCCATAATGTGATTATCTCGCAGATAGAAACATCATCTTCCTGTTTGGATATCCTGTACTGAAGGTGTTCCAGTCACTTCACATTCATGAATTGATCTTGGGGGGCCATACCACCCTTCCGTATTCTTCATTTGTCTATTTGCCTATTGATCCAGCTGTATCCATTAACTACCAAGGTAGGTCTAGGCTAGGACATGTCATCATCATATATATATCCATAAACATTATGGATAGTTTTTTGTTTCACAAACAGTTTATGATTTCCTGGCTAAATTCATCCTAATATATTCATATGTAGTCATGGATATTCAGCTGACATATTTGGTATCTTAGAAAAGTTGGGTCAATCAAGATGGACCAAATATGGGAGAAGGGACTTAACCTGGGGTAGTAATCAAATTCAAAAGGGTCCATGCTTCCTCAAATGTACCACTGATTAACACTTGTTTATTTTAATTTAACATCATTCAATCTTATATAAGTTCATACAACTTTGAAACTGTAATTTAATGCAGTTATAATTAATAGCTATGAAAGCAGTGATGTAATGTCAGCTTCTTTATAATACAGTATCATCTACGTCTACTAATACATAATTATGACTAACTTTATACATGACCAGAATGACAACACACTTTAATAATCAGAAAGTTGTTTTATCTAACCAACATGCAGTTGCGGAAACAGATGTTGGTTTTTATCAATATAACAGCGAGAATACCTATCTGTGGAAGCCCTGCGCCCCATGGGAACATGCAGCAGCTCTCGTGCTTCATCAATTTTCAAACTTGAAAGCTCCTGAAACTATCCAGGACCTCCTAAATATGACACCTCTGATAGGAATGTTCACGGCATTACATTAAGAGCACTTGCTCATCAAGTCTAACCACACAATTGAGTGTGGTTGGGTCATTATTCAAAGGGTATGGCAGACTGGGACTTTTTCAGTTCCCAGCTACACAAATGGGTGCCTGACTACAGATGGTGATTCTACTATATGACTATGTATACACAAAATGCTTTGCTGAAAACTTCCCAGAGGAGATGTAATAAGGTGCAATTACCTGAGGACATAAATGTATTAATCATTATATTAAATGCATGTAACATGTTTGGTAACTGGGTTTTTTTCTATGAAAAAATAGGTAAACCACTTTTATGTCAGTTTCAAAACTAATTAATACAAATATATTCAGAACATTATCAATGATAGTAAAGATACTTTACACATTGGATTTGATCATATTTACTTAGGAATATAGTGGCGCCAACTAGTGAACTGTTATTGCATTAAAACTAATTATACTGGAAGCTGTAAAACAACCGATGTTTTTATATGTAATATACACAACACAGATTGATTTTTTAAATATACACTTGATATATTTTATTCAATAGGTGATCAATGTTATGAATATTTTCCCCAAAACCAATATTTTTCCCTTCAACATGTCGATATGATCAATATTTCCCCCAGTATATATATGGCATGTTATTCTTGGTGTATCTATGTTAATCTATATACATGGTAATACATAACAAATAAACTACTAATAATTATAAGTTTATATGACATCAATGAAATGCCTTAAGTCCACCTAAAACAACAAGTTATTGTTGTTATTTAAATACATTAATAAATTTCATTCATATATGCAAGACAATGTCCACAAATAACTCACGAGGACATTTACCTTTATTGATTTCCTTCTTACTGATAACTGCAACAATTCAATATTCCTATTTCAAACAACCTTTTCATGTAAAAGCTAGACAATAATTGCCGTATTACAAGCTCAAATGAATAAATCCATGGATAATTGATGATGACATGAAGGATTATTCCTAGACCAACCATCGCTTCACAGTCCGGTGCAGCATATTAATTATTTAACACTTGGATAATCGCTTACAATTAGGAGAGTTCTAGACAAATGAGGCAGGCACAGCCAAGCTGTAACAAATCCTCTTTCTGTGTCTGTCAATCATAACATAATCACTGTCACAGTGATGATCTGAGTACTGTGGTGACTGTATCCTGCCCTGCTTAGGATTCTAAATATAGACACTGGGGTTATCTGGCCATCAGCCCAGTTAGTGGCCAATGAGAAGTCCACATGCACAACAACACCTCCCGTAATAATAATCCCCCGCAGCCTGGGTTTAGAAAAGGCCTGATTTTGTGGGAGTCTTCTCCCTGCATGTCATATCTGCTGTCTGCACTGCAGTAGTGCTCCAGTGTGTCACATTACAAACTATTGCAAAATAAATTTACTGTCACTTACAGCAACATCAGACACATTAGTGACAATCAGACACATTAGTGACAGACTACCTTGATATGTTCAACCATTCAACACCAGATAAATGCTGTAACTGAAACGTTAGTTGCCTTGGTATTTCATTTGGTTCAAATGGTATATTATAATGAATAATATTTTCCCTATAAAGTGAAGTTCCATTATCCAATTACTCGATCATCAGGTATTATGCAGACAAACGCACAAAGCTTGATTACACAAAAAGTGGCTAGATGCCACAAAATAACATATTTATCAAAATGTCAAAGACATTTACATTAACACTTTCACTTGATAGTTATGCAACATTAGATACTGACAAATTATTATCGCTCTCTGGGTATGAAATCATGCTCGGTTAAAAGCAATACCTCCTGGAACGGGAAATAAGTTCTTGAGCTACTCAGCACTGTATTGCATCATATTTGAATAATTATATCTTGGCATCGACAAACAGAGAATTGCTATGCAACAGGAAGAGAATAAATCAAAGATATTAATATTAATAATTTTGGGAAATTATATCATCAATAAATCATTCAACTGACCGAGTACTTTGCTAATCTGAATGTTACTGTGACCCCACAGTGACCCCACAGTGGCCAACTACCAGGGGTTAGTAATACTTTAGTCATTACTGTCATTGCAATAAAGTAAAAAAAATTACAATACTAAATTATACAACAAACCACCACTGAACTAGAGGTATGAAGCTTGGATCCATAACTGGAGCATTTTGGACTGAATTACTGGATAACAACCTAACCCATCCTTGCAAACAAAGTAACTCTGCTCTGCTCTGCTCTGCTCTGCTCTGCTCTGCTCTGCTCTGCTCTGCTCTGCTCTGCTCTGCTCTGCTCTGCTCTGCTCTGCTCTGCTCTGCTCTGCTCTGCTCTGCTCTGCTCTGCTCTGCTCTGCTCTGCTCTGCTCTGCTCTGCATAATCGTGATCATTTGCACATATTTAGCAAACATAATTTATTTTAGTTTTCAAGGAGCTGCACTAAACATGTCTGAGAAATATGTAATCAATAACATTATTAATGTTACAGAATTACTCAAATATTTATGCCAACCGTGCCCATCTAGCAGTTTCTGTTTATACAGTTGCAACAATTTTTTAGAAGTTGTTACCTATAAACTGAAATGAAGGTCAGGAGTCACCTATGTGAGGTGTGCTGTGCTACAGCACACCATCTGCAGTGAGGCTCAAGTCATGGCCTATCTAATAGGTAACTGCAACAAAATGCTAAATTACACTAGAAGCACTATATAAAGTTTAAACATGAAACTACCATGCAGATCATACTTTCTAGATGTTCCTCAAATGCGTGGGACTGCTGCCACCTTGTGGATAACTTCATTATCAAATCAGCCGCCGACGCCGTCCAGTGCGTTACTTCACTGACCGATCCTGAGGCTGAGGCGAAGGCAACCAGTTCAGAACATTTAGTCTGGGGTCAAGTTACATAAACAAGAATCGGGGAACACCAACATCGTACATCAACAGGATGATAAAAAAAATGCAGCTAACATCGAATACAACGTCTGTGACTCTGTCTCAACATCACCGAATACTACAGATTGTCGCTACGACGCTAGGGCTAGTATAGTCACCGAAAATAGATTATAGAACCCACATCGATTTCGGATAATAAACGCACTTATAGTTATAATCAATTCCTATTTGGTTGAAGATCGTACAACCATAACTTACCTTGATAACGTATGTTTTCTGGAGTTTGCTTGTCCAGTTACGACACGAGTCCACATGCAGCTAGAAATTCTTATATTTCATGAAAACACTGTTACACGCACAGTAGCAGACAACATTGCGGGAGGCAGCGATGTGTGTATTAGTAAATATCCGTCCCTCTAAAAATGCGCTGCTTTTTGGAATACTTTTTTTCGAATCAATGGGATATATGCAAAACTTCGCATTCCAGATTGTGTAGTGTCCATGCAATAGAGAAGGTGCATATGAATTATTTTATCAACATTTTGTAAGCTAGGTGTACAAACCTGTATTTGGTAATTAAACATTTCTGAAGTGGTGTAAATGCATAGCCTACGGCTTGAAATGTGTAAGAATATTTGTAAATGGCGGACGAAGAGTGCCTCAGTTGTAAATTCAGCGAAAACATCATTCGAAGTTTGATGTTGCGTGTTTTAGTTGATACGGAATGTGTTGTGCATTGTCGTTCACCGGTTTGATTACCATCGTGCCATCGGCCATTCGGTTATGGATTACAACAGGCTGTCTTGCCACCCCCCCTCCTCCAGCCCCCCGAGATGTTAGATAGGCCAGCACCAGTGGTTGACACTGAAAACAGAAACGAAATTATACCTGGGTTCCACGTGATATAATGATATAAGGTGTGGATTGTTCAGTTAGAGTTGTTTGCGCGAGTAAGACCACCGGTATTGATAAGTCTGACCGTTTTAATTTAAATCCCCGAGTGACACCACCACTAACTAGGCCTACTACTGCTACTACTTGGCCTACATAAACACGCACTAATGATACAACACTCCAACCTGATTAAGATAATCAAAAACAACTAAGTTATTACGAGGAAACCCGACGTCATGTTATTCTGCGGTCAGTTCGGTTCACAACAACGTGAACAACGAGTCCCGAATAATATAACCTACCGCCCAGTTGGTGTCGTGGGATGGGCTGTGTCACGCACGCACGGGTGCGTTGATGTACACGTATCGTCTACTCGTGGGAGACCGCTAATAATGCACAAAGTGTTTATCTACGACATAGAAATATGCATACACATACAGATAAACATCAGTTAACGAGCCCAAAGTGCATAACTATAACAATGGCTGATCTAGACATGAGCTAGACACCTTTCTTTTCCAACAGTGAGATTGTGTACGCAGTTGTTTGCTAGATAAGTTATGTTCTGCATAAATAAAATGTCGGTATTTGTCATATATGTATTCAGGGTACAGTTTAACATGATACAATGTGATCCGAGGCTACAGGTTAGCCACTATTAGATTGTTGTATTATAAGCAAATTTTTAACAGCATTTCGATAACTAGGCCCTACCATAAAGTACTACTAATTTAACAATGTTGGCCCTTGCCGAGTCTATAGGCCTACCAGTATTTAAACCTACGAATCTGATTAGTAAAGGTTCATAATCTTAATAAATGTTTACGCATTTTGTTGTCATTGGGTGCTACCTATGTAAAATCTAACCACTCAAACGCTTCATTCCTAATATGTCGGTGCGAGTTAACGTATCAGCCTTTTGTTTGCTAATTTGCAATCAGGTCGACCCTTTAATTATCGTGTCTGTCTGGCGTCTGCGCTGGCCACGCGTCCTGTCACTTGCCCTGTCCCCGCTATCGGTGCCGAGCGAAGGCCCTCTGAGCGCGTGCCGCTGCCACCGTCAAAGCCCCTCCTCCCTCACTTTGCTCCACGCGCTTGATGGCGCCGCACGAGCGGGTAGTTGTTGTCGCGTTGCCATGCAGGCGCGTGCCGTTAATTGGCGACGCGAATCGTGCACCTGCGCGTATCTTGTCGTATCACGGAGAGAGAGCGGCTGCCCCGGCCGATTGGAGTACGAACGGCATTGCAATTTAAGCGAATCTGACGGCTGATATCCTGACAGATCTTGCGCAAACAAGAGTCAATCTCAAATGTGTTGTGCCATTGCGATATCAACCAGTCAGTTCCGTTTGCCAAGAGTCGACGGTTTTCTTATACGAACGACGTTCTTTGTTCGTTGTAGACGTGAATCTGGATACTACGATCGAGGAACCGTGGCAGTGACAGTCTACGTCATCGGCTAGCGTACAGCGTCTCTCAGGTAGGATTATTACCTTTTGAAATTATATTTGTGCTATGTTTTCGTTACGATCTCCAAGCTGCATTGAACATTACAATATGTTGCAAAGTCAATAATGAAATGTTATTTTATTTTCAAATTGAAACAAATATTTATTTAGCCTTGGTACATATAACGCCGTAACAGTGACATATGAATACTGACCACCGTAGGACCCTACCTGTGTTTTAACATCCATTGGACGTAATAGTAAAATTCTTCCGGAAAGCAGACTTGTTAGCTGTAGTTATGCATTGATGTATCCAGTAATGTCATATATAATTTTATCAGAACTAAAAAACATATTTATTTCATATTATGTCCAATATTGGTTTCTGTAACAAGATAAGAACTACATTTATAATAATAAATTTTAGTGTTTAAAAATCCAACCGCCTGCTTACCTTTACATAAAACGCCAGAACTATTACATTTTAGTGTAATTATGATGCGCTCCAAAGATTCTATATAGTTCGCGGCGGATATATATTATATATATATATATATATATATATATATATATATATATATATATATATATATATATATATATATATATATGCCAAAATAAAATGTGCAGAATATGTAGAGATGTGTCGATCGACGAATATTATATCGCGTGCTGTTTGCATTATTGAAAGACGTTTCTCTGGGAAATGTATGCGCTTCAACGACCCCTGGCGATCATGCCAGGCGACAACGGCGCCGCGCGTGCAGCGTATCGTACCTGAACTTGCGTGTTGTCTACCAGGGTAACACATGGCTTGTGACACCGACTGGCACTACCTGAGTGCGATACAGACACGATTGATTTATTATTGATATCACAATATCAGAATTATATTGAATTATTAAAATGGAGTAGATGGAATTAGGCAAGCTTGCTGTCCGTCTAAGGTACTTGCTTGCGTGTTCCGTCCGCGAAAAAGCGGTCTGCTTTGGGGACAGATCATTATTTGACTTCCGTGTTCGTGTGAAATAAGAAGTGCGTGGGCCCTGGCGGCATGTAAACAAGCCAGAGTTAGAATATTGCTTTTCTTTCTCTTCAAGTTGACGAATACAGCTGATATCACCCGACGTTTAGGAAAGTCCCACTTTTTCCATAATAGTAAATACAAAAGTGTAGAAAGAAATGATCGATGCTTCAAAGCCTGAACCAGTAGTTCACATATAACCCCAGACAGTACCGAGCATACTTAGTCTACCTACTGTAGACCTATAGAACTCGTTATGACGAAAGTATCGCTGACCGCCGCTTTGCGGACTAATGACCGACGCAGCTGCGACCGGGCGAATCCTTCACTGGACATGACAGCGGCTGAGGAATAACCGTGGCTAGCGCTTGACTAACGACTAGTCGGAATCGCAGGACCACTTGGGCAGCGATTGACGGACACGTGACCGCGGACGTGTGTGGCCCGGTCCTCGTGGTCATTACGGCACGCGCCCTGCTCGCTCGTAACGCCGGTAATTACCGATGGTCGGCGACATCCGGCTTTGAAGTAACTCTTCGCGCTGCCGAAACCAGACAGTAATTGCTGGCGGTACCGCGGGTGTAGCAGTGACGTCGGCAGGTGTGAAGATTCGTAAATTCGATGCACACGCCTATACTTAATCATTGGTACGCGTACTGATGAGTCACGGACCCGCAACGATCCCTGCCATCTGTCTCAATCGCTTGCCGTTTTTCCCAGTCTCGCCACGAGACCATTTGCACGGGCATGACGGCGTGGATGGAAAAAGAAAGTCCTCTTGGTTTCTTTGCGCTACCATCTGTCCCGTTTTCCTTGCAGGAAACCGATCTATCTGCAGGAGTCTAATAGCGCAACTTTTTGAGAAGTGTCCGAAAAACAGGCCTCAAGGCCTTGGTCTGCTATCCCCGTCTGTAATGCATATGTTGACGGACGAAGCTCTGTCAACTGGTGTCTTTTTTGTTTCATGGGTGGATCTACGATCTATTTTTGTGGTATAATTTCACGCCTGGCGTTGTGAGAGACGAGACTACGCGTGTTTTTGTTATTTCACGGGTGGTACTTTGTGAGATTGTCTACGTTATTGTTCGTGCTTGGACAACACATTACTGGAGCTGCAACTACAAGTCGGTTTGACAGTATTTACCTTGTAACACCCCCGGCTGAATACAAATTTAGCAATACAAGAAACAACTACACATTATGTCTACCTACCTATACCGACGTGTGCTTGCAATTAAATTTTATGTCAGAACCATAACGATAAAAATATCTTAGTAACATCTACGAGCACGGCGTGATGATGTACAATTGACAAAAGTTCCTTGATAAAACAAAATGAAAATCGTAATTAAACGTGCGTCGGTTGTGCGTCAGTGATCGACGTTTTACAAACTTTAGCATCGCGGCGATAATTCGCCATTTCCGAGAACACCTGACGCCTACCCGCAGTGACGTCATTCGAAATCTCGGGTCAAAACGCTAGGTGTTTTTCCCCGCTTCTATTCGCTGCATAATACCGGTTGGCGTCAAATCCATCTGCATAGTGCAACTTGTAGTCGTAAATCTTTCGACCGTTTTCATTACCTTGTTCCACTC
This sequence comes from Ridgeia piscesae, assembly GCA_025642075.2. Lineage (NCBI taxonomy): Eukaryota > Metazoa > Annelida > Polychaeta > Sabellida > Siboglinidae > Ridgeia > Ridgeia piscesae. The sequence goes on along the minus strand of JAODUO010000224.1, from coordinate 366,969 downwards.
ATCCGCTTTTTGCCGGTTCTCGGCGGCGCTGCCAAAGGCCAGAAGCACGCGGGCATTCGACACGAAGAAATTGGTGTAAACGGATCAGTCCCGATTGTCGGCGCCAGTTAGGGAACTCTGTTCTGTCACTTCCGATAAAGTTCACCGCAGCGATAAACGAAAATAACCCAGCAATTCGGCGCCGCTCAACTTGGTGTAGGAGTCATGTCGTCGCGTATACCGTAATACAGCTTGTAGTAGTAGTAGTAGTAGTAGTAGTAGTAGTAGTAGTAGTAGTAGTAGTAGTAGTAGTAGTGGTAGTGGTAGTGGTAGTGGTAGTGGTGGTGGTGGTGGTGGTGGTGGTGGTGGTGGTGGTGGTAGTGGTAGTAGTAGTAGTAGTAGTGGTGGTGGTAGTAGTAGTAGTAGTAGTAGTAGTAGTAGTAGTAGTAGTAGTAGTGGTAGTGGTGGTGGTGGTGGTGGTGGTGGTGGTGGTGGTGGTGGTGGTGGTGGTAGTGATAGTGGTAGTAGTAGTGGTAGGGGTAACGGTAGTAGTAGTAGTAGTTTTAACAGCAGTGGCAATAATAAAATTTTACAATTTGCTTAGTTGTCGGATGGCCCCCTCCAATACAAAATCCTAGCTCCACCCCTGGCCACCATCACAATTATCCACGTTAATTACTTAGCAAGTCTGGCACCTATCTCTGCTTTGCGGATTTGCCGAAAATTCAGAGACATCCCCTTCAGCCTGCTTTGAAAAGAAACGACCCTTGCGTTGAGCGGTCGGCCAGACGCAGCTTCCACGCCTCACTCTCCCGTACCTGTTTCCCTGCTCCCCTTCCCTTTTCATCTGCCCCGCCTCGCACCTACGTGGGGTGTATTTTGCACGATCAATTCTCCTTCCTTTGGTCGTTTTTCTTCTTCTGTCTTCAGTTACGCGACTGCGATTAATCTTCATTCTAACGTTCACTGCTTTATTGCTTCTCTCACTGTTCGACCTACGTATACCATCTGCACACGTATCAACATTTCAAAGCGCCCCAGGCACTTCAAGGACGCGTTTAGCTCGTAATGGCCGCCATTTACCGATGCATTTCTTACGAAAGTGTTGATTAATGGTTTTTATGTTTCCACTAATTTCTGATCAGCGTGGTTTATGTTGAAAAGTCGTCACCTTTCGCCGAAAAAATCCACGAAGGCACGGGTGTCTTGCGTAAGACGGAGAACCTCCCAGAGGCCCGCCTCTCCGACGGGCACTTGCCGTCGGTTGGTCGTGGTTTACGGCCAAGCTGTTGCCAGACAAATCAATCGACTATGTCCGTTTGTTTGTCAGCTGGACGGCCGTTACGTGGTCCAGCGGTGGACGTGGTTGCCAGCTGCTGTCCGCGGACTGACCACTTGCACGTTAACGATGACCAACGGCTGTGCAGTACCTTTTCCTGGCGTTAAATCGGATTTATGGTTGTCGATTTGACGTAAGCTTAGATGGAGTTAGATTAACATGTCTGAAGGGTTGTTTCAGCCGTGTGTCTAGCTGTATATGTTCGCACGCTTCCACCAATGACCATGGTCAGTATCGAGATAATGATTTACCTGAATGAGATGAAGCAACGCGCGCCGAACAAAATTGCACATAGGTTTCAACCGGCATCAAGATCATGTGAGTGCCAACCGTGTATAGCTTAAACGACTTGGTGACGCCGGTGATCGGATGATTCACCAAATATCCAGTCTGCTTCTATATCCCCCCTCCCCCACCCCCCTCCAACGTCCGGGCAACCTTCTCCCTAGTGTCGATCACCCGTAGACAAGGGCATAGTAAAACCGGAGTTCCGTAGCTAACTAGTCTACCTTAATTGACGTTGCTACATAACTGACAAACAAATGCTATTACTAATTCAACGATCAATTGACTAGGTCTAGTCAAAGGGTCAGGTCAGTAGGTGTAGATAAAACAACTCTTAAAGCACGATGCCAAATGACGTTTCCCTAC
>JAODUO010000224.1:317500-360000 GCA_025642075.2 Ridgeia piscesae | reverse complement strand
AAAATTTTGTTTTAATATTGACTAACGGTTAAAAATATATTAAAACGCTATTAATAATGGCATGGTACCTAGTGTTACAATAGGTCACACATAGACCGCTAATGTGCTAGCGATGCGCATATTGAAAATCCGACATCATTATGTGAAAACGAAGCAGTGTTTCGTGCGTACGCCAGTATTTTTCATAATCTAATCGTGTCGAGTGGAACGATTTTCAACAGTTTCATATCGCTTAGCACATCCTGTCGTTGTCATTGGCTAACGGTGATTAATGCCTGCTCCCGTTGCGCTGCGCTGTCTCTCGAAATTATCGCCGTTTTAAAGAGGATGCGCGCGCGCGCACTCTTCTTTGATATCAGTTACGGTCGGGCAAAGCGTGGTGTCCCCTAACCCGAGAATGCCACGTCTGCAGATTTATGCCCTTGCAGGTCTAAACTTGTTTCACCATCTCAGATTGCTGGGGGACGGACTCGAAGGTTAATGTCACTGAAGTTTGTCGCCTTACGGCAGCGATTGCTTCGTGAAGGCAGGATTTAGGAGCCATGTCCCGGTTGAAATATAACTTCCGTTGACGATATTTCTGGCGCGAATCGATAACGACGATCCATGTGTCACGTAAATGATTATTAGCGGACGTATTAAAACGTCTGTAACGGAAACGTGACGAAGCACGAAGGTTTATGCGAAATAAACGCTCCGTTGCACATCGTATTAATTAGTTTTGCGACGTCTAATGAGAACGGTGAGAAAGCGAACACATTCTCACGAGTCGCTTCAATTTTTCCCATGGTTATACGTCCGGATGAGAGGTATTCTTGTATTTTTGGTAATGCACAACTGACAACTGCCACGTTGAATTTACGAATATAAAAATGTGACCCAAGCGTCTGGTGGTTTAGAAAATGAAATTACGATTATATATATATATATATATATATATATATATATATATATATATATATATATATATATATATATATATAAGTGACAAAGCCTATGCAGGTATATTGATGTCACAGTACTGGGCCGGCGTCAGACCGAAATTAAACATTCAACCCTTTAATCCTGCCAAAGATCTGACCATAAAACGACACCCAGGCAATGCGGGCTGGAACTGATAAAATGGCCGCCTTCTGTTTGACATCTTTGGGCGTACAATCGTTGCAGGCGTGCGACACATGCCTCGCGTGCCACCCATGTGTCGATGCAGTGTCTCGGTTCTATTTGTTGAAGTGTCGCTAAACACTTCGGCCCGATCGCAATCGCCTTCAACTTGCCACGACCGCGGAATTTGGATGCAGTAAACATTATTTGATGGCTATTTTTTCACGCGGATCATCGGGGTCGGTTTATTATGGCGTTCTGTTTGGGCGATCATTGTGTGTTTATTTACCCCTGTGGCGTTGGTGGCACTATAGGGGCGTACAAGGCACCCACGAAGTCGACTAAGAAATGAGCGCCTTATAGCGCGGATAGGAATCGCAAATCCGACGATCAATTTAATTATAACGTTGCATGTTAACACTGGCGCACTTTTATCGTATGAACTTTGCACATTCGGCATGTACACAGCAGCAATGGCAGCTTCTATTCGTCCACGGATCGTTCGTTGGTCGAGAAACGTTGTGGAGCCATACGGCGGACCGCAGGACTTCGGTCCCTTTCCGAGATAGCGTTTTCTCAATGGGAAGAGATCGTGGGTTATTTGGTTCGCCCTAGGGGCGGGCTCGTGTTTATTTCACCCGTGCTAATTTGATACAGTGTACACTGTTCCGTTCTCAGCTGAAGCTGACACGTGTTTTTTCCTGCTAGACTGCAGGATACGTGATCTGTCTCTCGCCACTCGTGTCTAGGGTGTAAATCGTAGAACTGATTGTTTCCAGAAAATAAGATTTAAAGGATTTTCCGTTGTTTATTGCGTTAAACGTTTTCGAAATAAACGTGTGTTGCTTAACTACAGAGGATGGTGTTTTCTTGCTCTATAACACAACACCCCAAACTGTAGACGGTGTGTAGTCGTCAAACATGTCAATTTCCGTATTCGTTTTTTTTTTATACATTAACATCCAATAGGTTTGTAATCTAAAACCCACGTGCATTTTACGCGTCACGGATAAAAAGCAAAAACAAAAAATCCCGGTCACAAACGTTTGCGTCACGGGACGGGACAGACGCGTCACGTGACGGGAACATCCGACGTCGACTGTCTTCGGAACGGTATTACTCCGAGGGGCAATGTTGAGGCGACCCCCGCTGGCACGCTGGTACGGGGGTGTCGCCCCGCCACTTCCGGTACGGGTACGGCCCGACTCGCCCGTACGCGCATATCGCACGCGCATACATGATGTCAGAATTATTTTCTGCCGCTGCCGCGTGTGAATCGTCGCCGAATCGCGTTCCCACGAACGCGGTGACAAACATTCCCCTGCGGAGTTAGCGACTGACGCTCGCACGGCCACCGTCACCGCCTTGCGTTTCGAGGTTATCGCCGGAATCGCGAAGTCGGCCTTCCCGTATGTCGTAAAAACGTCGTCAGAACGTTTCAAACGAGGTGCCGTCTGTGGCGTTTTTGCGGCGATCCGTTTGAAAAAGCGTCACCGACTCAGCGTCGGAATTGTCAACACCGCGTGTGATGACTTTGGCTGGCGTCCAGTGGACGCGCAGTCGGGACACCAGTGGGGCTGGTGAGTCGGTGGAGAGGCCGATAAGACCCGTTGCGAGTTGTCGTGACGGCGCGCCGTGGTTCTGACGGTTTATCTCGGCGTGATGAATGTTCGCCAATCAAATTGTTGACGTCGCGATTGCGTGATTGACGTCCGGATTATAGGTAAGCAAATGCGAATGTGACGTATTCGTTGTTGAAGATAGATAGGTACGTTAAAAAGGAATACTTTTTTTATTTCACCACTAGTATTTTGTTATGGACAATTTCGACTTACATGTTCGATGAACTGATGGATTTAGAGAATGCGCAAATCTCTCGTGGCTTTGTTACGGCTACGACCAAATGTTGTTGTTACGAAACTAAATGGGTTCACCGAATGTTCTGATCTAATAGCGAGTTAAATTGAGTGCTCAGCCTTATTTCCGCAAACCTTCACTCAAATTACCCAAAGAATAGCTAGCCATAGTATTAAGACTAGGGATAGCTATAATATGTAGGGTTAGCGACGTATTTATTCAATGGCTTACATGATTAACGTTATGGTTAAGGTAACGTTGGGGATAGCGCTATATTTGATAATTTAGGGCAGCCATGTAAACATTCCGTTTAGGGTTTGGTACTAATATTTATCGCGTGGGTGAACTTGTTACTGTACCCTAGCGGATAATGGGAAACTGGGAAGCTGGGTTTCATTAAGCATGATTAATCAAAAACCAGTGCGAAATATGGCGGCTGTAGATGCTACCACCGTTTTGATGAATACATTTAAAGAGATGCCCTTTGCACTTCGATTTGCTAGATATGACTGGCTATATTTAGTTGGCATAATGCTCTTCTCGCGTCTAGTGGCAAACCTTCATAAAGTGGCGCCGCCTATCGTGCAATTGTTCACTACTTTGCTAAAAGGCCTTTTAAGGCTGTGAACACCTCTTCTCGAAACGTTTTCGACTAGTGATGTTGATAATTAAGTGCAGTGACGTCGGTTGTGAATTTAGTGCTGAGGTCACAAGCAGCATCATATGACATTAACGTAGATTGGCACTTTGCCTTTGACCACGGGTCTTGTGATGTGACGTCGACAGGACGCACGCTTAAGTTAGTCACTTCACCCCGCATGGTATCGTCATCAAACACAGAAAGCGGAACGAAATTTCGCAGATGTCCTATACGGGACGAATCGGGTCCCCTTTTGGCGGACGTCACGTCGAATTTCCCGTGCGTACGCAAAGCACGCGTCGGCGCCAACATGCAACGTCGTGGCGTGGCGAGCCATCACCGGTGTGAAATTGACTTCACGCAGGCGCGCGTCGCAGCTTCCGGCGGCGGCCACGCTCAAGCGGCGCGTGAAATCAACGCGGGCGGTGGCGCGTGTCGTCATGGCGACCGGCGCGCGTTGCCATGGCTACTGTGGCTAAATTGACGACGCGAGCACGTCGGCCGTCGCCGCTCTGTACGTGACGGCGGGGGGCGACCGACGAGAGAGAACATCAAAGTGAGGGTTGATCGCCGGGATTTGTGGCGTGACCGTGATGGTTTATGATAGGTTTTGCTACGACATTCGGTCTTGATTTGTAGATGTCTGGTACAGTCTAGTGTAATAGTGCGGTAGGCGAGTGACATTTTATCCAAGGTATGATCCGATTTGGCGCGTTAATTAGTAAGTGTAAAGTTTTAATTATTTAGAAATCTTAATAGGGTATCTATAATTTCACTATGTAGTGTTGACCAGAATAACATCCTTCATTCGCTCCTCCATGTGTCGCTCCCTCGCTCCACCCCTCCCTCTTCTTCCTCCCTCCCCCTCCCTCCCCCTCCCTCCTCTTCGTCTTTTTCTCCCTCTCAACACCCCTCCCTTCCCCCCTCTCTCTCTCTCCCTGTCTGGTTTAGACAGCGTTGTCCACCCGTCACACATGGACCTCGCCGGCGGACCTGTCACGCGTCAGTTAGTCACACGTGGACCTCCTCGGGCAGCGAGACACGACACTCGATCGAACGCCGCCGGGTTGTAGCAGTCTCCCTCCCTCCCTCTCCGTGTCTCTCACTCCGTCCCTCCGTCCGTGCCTCGCTGTCTTCCTCTCTCTATCCCTCCCTCTTCCTCCCTCTCTCCCTCGCTCCCTCACTCCGACTCTCCCCCTCTCTCTCTTCATTCCTCGCTCACTCGCTTCCTCACCTCCCTCTCTCCCTCTCTCCTTCCCTCCCTCCCTCCCTCCCTCCCTCTACCCATCCATCCAGCCATCCATCCTTCTCTCCGACCGACCTCCATCCCTCCCAGCCACCCACCCTCGTGTGCCGCCAACACACGGGCGGTGTTGTGTTTACTTATTCATGACGAGTCAGTCGGCGAGTAGGTGCGTCTCCGTGTTGTCCGCCCTGTCCGTGTTGCGGGCCATTGGCAGATCAATCACTTCATTGATTACCAATTAACCGATCTGAGCGTGTACGCCCTTGGATGATGTCGACGGCAGGAAATGTTCTCGTTTCCGGACCTCGCCTGTCAACCGTGTTTAGTCGGCTCCATGGTAGCAGAGTTCACCTGGTGCATTGTATCCCATCAACAGAGCCGTCGAGGACGCTACAACGAGAGTATATACATATATATGTATCTACAGGGCACGTCACACGTGTGTGTAACACATCGTGTATCTACTAGCCAACTTTGCATGGTAACTCTAAGTTAAACTAAACGTTTACCGATCATTTGACACCGACAAGTAATTCATGTAGGTTTAATTGTAATGAAGGTTTCTTTTGAAAAAAACCTGTCTAAATTTTTTTTAAAAAAATTAATACTTCCCATTATAAAAATTTGTGTGAAACCGTGATATATTTGTTTTAAAACTATCGCTTTATTTATGTTCCATATTATTATATAAATAAAAAGTATTGATAAAACATGTAATATACTCTACAATATGGAATATTGCATAATCATGTTTTTTTAATGTTATGCCAATAATTTATAGTTGCGAGATATCTAAATAGTTTAATATAAACATCAGCGCAAGTCTAAAAGTAGCGCTCTCTCAACTGCATTATTCAATAATTACTGAAGTATTGAGTCTAACGTTTCAACAACATGGTGTTTTCTCTCTCCTACACGGTGTACTTTACATGTCTGCGCTGTTTACTCTCTTGGAACGTCGTGTGTGTGCTGTGCCAAAACGAATCCCACGCAACATAAGCGATTGCAAAATATCATAGCTGGGTAAATACGCCCGTTGTGTGGCCGTGGGGTATTGTCAACCAGTGCAATTAAAGCATCGTCGCAACCTTTGTACGCCGGTCTGTGGTCGCATAGAGCACATATCGCCGGCGGTGACATGCGTTAACCGACCTCTGCCTGTCGAGAGATGGAACTCTGCCAGGAGGCATTGCCGCAATCCGACAGACTTCCGGACGCTTTGAACCGGTCTCCTACGGCGATGTTGCCGCATCAACAAGCGGAATTGAATCTGGGGGAAAAAGCTGCTGATCTGGACATCGACGATGAATTTTTAACACCCTCTTTGAACCGCCGACGCTCGAAGCTTAATTACCCATTGATGAGCTCCGCTGAACCTCGAGATACGACGAATGTGATCACGCACTCATCGATTCATAAACCGAGTCCGTGCTCGCCGTATTATCAATGGTATACTACACACATAACACATTAATTATTCAGCACTTGACTTCTGCACTAAGGTGCATTCCGCCGCGGTCGTGTGGGCGCTACATTTATGTAAAGTCACTGTCGTGATTTCGCGTCGTCTTCGTCTCTGTTCGTCCGCCATTACCTGACTGAAGAAAGACTTCCTGTTAGAAATAGGGTCGCGCAGGTTCTTCGAATTTACGTGAGGTCTTGTGTCGCGTTGATTGGGTAGACTTGACGTTTTGTGCAGTGTGGTATCACTATCAGAGGTGTCCAATTATGACAGGTGTAAGTCGGTGCTTATCTGCGTATAGATACAGTGTCGTTTTGATCAAGGCAAATCGGTGAAATGAAGGGGTGTCAGGTTGGAAAATGGTTAGACGGAAACAGGAGTAGGTTAATTTCACGAATTTACCACAGCAGTTCTGTCGATGGAGGATAAATTCACAGTGAAATTTTCTTTTAAATTGACGGACAACTTCTGTGTGAATTGAAGGAAACCTTATAATGGGGACATCAAATGTGGTCTCGCGCCTTGTAGGCATGCAATTCAGTGTTTGAGCGCCGGAATCCCATCCGTATCTGCGAGGGGGTGCGTTTCGACCTGCGCCAAGCCCGCGCCGTTAAACTGTTATAAAACCCTGCGTCACTCGGGTCTCGCTCGGATGAAAGCGCCGCCAGATTAGCGGTGCTTTGCTAATTGGTCGTGACCGAATGTGACGCGCGCCGGGTGATTAATGTCCGTTTGGTCGCGCAGTCGTTTCCGTCGGCGAACCCCGCTCTTGTCCGCCCTCGGCGCCTGGTAGGGTGTTATCAAACCCGGGTTCCAGCATCCCTGTTTTCTTGTTGAACCGACTTGTTTCTGCATACGCCACGGGTTTTTGCGATTTCGGAGTTCGGATGTCTCTGTCGGACTGTTTACGTTGTTCTCGTCCTTGCCGTGTTCTACAAGTCGTCGCAACCTGTTGACAACGAAATCGCGCGGTCCAAGGTCGTGTGACATTTTGGGTAAATGTCGTGTGCATTGAGTGTGTGAGGTCGATGCGTTCACATGACCATCTCGTTGTTAATGCACGAGTTATCACCACAGTGGCGTGTTTACCTGTATCCGGGCTGCGTGTGTTTTTTATTATTAATATTTATATAGTAAGTAGGCCTACATACGTTTATAACTCCGCACGATTCACAGAACACGCACTAAGGAGTGGACATATACAAACAATCATACATATTGCATTGTACATCCGTGTTTCGGCAATCATCCTCCTCAAAAATATCTATAAACGTCGGCATTTATTCCGATCAGGTCGGCCTTATGCGTACGCCGTAATTGATTTAATCCTCCCGGCGTATCGACGTCATCACATCGGACGTGACGTGTTTATGGGTATGTATTTGACGGAAATTTCATTAGCGCCGATTTATTCGTTCTGGCCGCTCGGAAGTAGTTCGGAACAAATTACTGCGCTGTTGCGGTTGTATGGTTTCCGTCGCCGGGGCGTGGGGGACTAACGAATCGTGCACTAATTTACTTGATTAACGATGTTGACGTGGCTACTGTGTCGTGTCGGTATCACCGAGTGAGACGTTGCTCGGTGGTTCTCTGGTCGTGGAGAGGACGTTTAGGGAACGGTTTGAGGGAGGAAAAGGCGCTGGAGGAGGTTGATATTGGGAGGCTCTGTAGCGGTAAGTCGGTTGTGTCAGGGTTGAGGGCGGATGGAGGGGAGGAGGGGAAGGACGGAAAGGGAAGGGGGCGATGTGCTGGTTGCGGTGAAAGGGACGGGAGGTGAAGACTGGGAGAGAAGGCGGGAGTGAGAGAAGGGTGGTGGAAGGGAGATAGGATGGGAGGGGGTTGATGTTGGAGGAAGCCGTGTCAGTTGTATTTAGGCCAAGTGGGTTCCGAGTTGGTATGAGCAGGGGAATGCTTACTCGTTGATGACAACTGGTAGTGCAAACGCAAACGTTGATTTACTGCCGTTGCGCCTAAATGTGTAGCCACAGTGTCTGTTTACGTTTGTCACCGCACGCGCTCGTAAATGTCACAAAACTTGTTTTGTTTTGATCAAAATAATACGAGGTCAACTAAAGTATCACAGTTGGCTGTGACAACTACGCCACCTCCCCAAGAGTCAAAACACGGATCCGCCCTTGATAAGAAAGTAAAACCATACATTACGTTGACGTACACTATCAGTAATGTCGATGACTTGATTGGACGTCGACTTACGTTATATACACTGCATCGTGATGTACGATATAAGTAATGTCGATGACTTGACTGGACGTCGACTTACGTTATATACACTGCATCGTGATGTCAATCGAGGGTACACGGATAGGCCAGTTGCTAAACACACACCTATCCGACCCTACATAACGAGGACCCGTCATCGTGAGGTCGACCAAGACAGTGCGAACGTTCGTCTTCTGCTCGACTGGCGCTGCCGGCGACAGATGGGTCCGATGAAAGGCCACGCGTCGCATGAATGAAAGACGGCCCGCGTGTCGCATCTGTCGGCGGCGACGACGACGTTTACTCGCCGTGACAAGCGAGCAGATGGGCCGAGCGACCCCCGATCACCGTCTTGTGTACACAGCGCCGCGCTTCGTTCAAGACAGTGTCGCGTATCTCGCCAAGACGTCCGCGGTGCCTTTATCTCGTCGCCATCTGACGGCACGCGCCTCGAGAACCCGTCCTCCTTTGTTCGGCGCAGGTGGTGTCAGGTTACGGCGCAGATGTTTGCAGCCCCAAACCTGCCGCCGACACCTAAACCGTTTCAGCTACAGTTAGCAATCACTTACGTGATATGAGTCGTGCTTTGTGCGTGCGGCTGTGGCTGAATACGCGAATGGATTTGTCGTTAACGGGCTGGTGCATGGGTTATGGGTCCCGTTGTTTGGCGTCTTTTTTTGCGTATTCTGTGTCGCGTGCCAGGTACTTGACGCGGTTTTATCTTTGTAAAGCGATCTGATCCGCCTGTCTGTTCACCATGCGGTCCTTCCCCTTTCTCTCCCGTGATACTGTCATCTACGAGACCTGTTCTACTTAGCATTTCTTATCACCCGCAACCTGTCAAGTCAGATGCATTATCGATAGGTATTCAACTAAATAACTTCTGTCACCTTCGATATTAGCAGATTAAAAACTTTCCGACGTATAGTCTTTTGGCAAATGTTCTTTGTAGTGATAATCCCGTCATCAAAACTATTTGGGGGTTGACTAGGGCCCATGCCGACAGTGTTTACCTGTTGAGATGGCGAGTGGAGGCAACACACGCACGCACGTGTCCAAGATGCGCGGTCGTTCGCATTCACCCAGGGAGAGAGAGAGAGAGAGAGAGAGAGAGAGAGAGAGAGAGAGAGAGAAGAGAGACAGACAGACAGACAGACAGACAGACAGACAGACAGACAGACAGACAGACAGACAGACAGACAGACAGACAGACAGACAGACAGACAGACAGAGGGGGACGGAGACGGAGACGGAGACGGAGACGGAGACGGAGACGGAGACGGAGACGGAGACGGAGACGGAGACGGAGACGGAGACGGAGACGGAGACGGGGACGGGGACGGGGACGGGGACGGGGACGGGGACTGGGACGGGGACGGGGACGGGGACGGGGACGGGGACGGAGACGGAGACACAGAGAGAAGAGAGAGAGAGAGAGAGAGAGAGAGAGAGAGAGAGAGAGGGAGAGGAGAGGAGGAAGAGACAGCGACAGCGACAGCGACAGCGACAGCGACAGCGACAGCGACAGCGACAGCGACAGCGACAGCGACAGCGACAGCGACAGCGACAGCGAGAGAAAGCAGCGGTAAAAACGACATACCATCGGCATCTCGATGTCTGTCGGACACGTGGCTCTGGCTCGTAGACAGTCTCCCGTCGCAGCGGGAGGAGACGACGGGGAACATGTGGGCCATGTATGGTCGCGGGGTGAGTCGGGCTACAGTCGCAGAGCCGCAGATTGGAAAAACATGTGCGCTCGGGCCACGATGATTGCAGTGACGGCCGGGGTGGGTGTGGGGGTGGGATGGGATGGCTGCGAGGGACGTGGTGGGGTGGTAGGGCATACTGGGTTGGGGACAAGAGCATCCCGCTCTATCCAGCGGAAGGAAATCGGCAGCTGAACTGGGGAACTGGCCAGGAAAGTTCGCCCCGGTACAGGTCACCACCCCGGGCCCGGGGTGACCCTCGCCAGTCAACACCCAACCGGATGTCCACTTAAGGCGGACATTACCTCGCCGTTACACCAACTGAGTATTTTAATGTAGGCACTTCTTATATATACATCAACAGAAAATTTGGACATCGACCATTGTTACTGTGGTTACTCGTGTTGTGTGTGGGTACACGTGGTGTGTATACGATCAGAGACTACTATCTATTAACACATTATAAAAGGTAAGTTCTTATTTAGCGCAATATCCAATCATCAGGATTGATCAAAGCGCTTTATAATCGAACAGCGTTTAATCGAACACCGTCTCGAATGCTCTGGAGAACATCCAGCCACGCTACAATTAATGGCCTGAAGGTTATTCTTACACAAATGTCCATCACTATCTATATCGTTAAGACAGCTGAGTGAATCGGAGCAATATAGAGTGAAAACAACTTGCCCAGGGTTTGCCGCGACAACACGGGATTTGAACCCGGGTTCTCTTAGTTGATAGTCCGAAGCTCTACTCACTGCTCCACTGCGCTTCTACATTACTATAAATTATTGCCTTATTGTGTTGCCCAGTGACATAACTATAGGGTATCGTGGGGAAGGCGAGGGTGTGTTTAGACACATATTAGAGTTAAGTGGTTATTTACATATACGAACAAATTAAGATAAGGTTATTAAATGTGGCCATAGCTCATTCACTTTTGAATACATCACTGTCAAAGCCACGTAGAGGAGAATACATATGAGTGAGAGATCTTCCCAGAGAAGTCGACATGGTGTTCGATTTAACAAGTCTGCCAGGGAGTAAAGTGTAAAGTACCTTGATCAGTCCTCACGACCGGATACTGCGCTCTATAAGAACTTACCTTTATACACAATTCGTTTCACTTCTTTGGCAAATGCCCTACAAACGATATAAGTTTTCCTCGGTCTAAAGTAAACAAATTATCGGGTTCGTTATTCGATTAGGCGACCTCGTTCGACTGTTTGTTGATTCGACATGTAAACGTCGCAATTAGTCTCTCTCGCTGGGATGTGTGTGTATCCCAGATACTAGATGCAACGGCGTCGGCCATGTTATCACAGCGCGCCGTGGCCAGCGATCAAACGTCAACTTAGTGGGATACCTTTATATTGCCGAACAATAATTACCTCCAGATTCGTCACGGATGCGGATACGGGGCGCTGGGCTAATCAGGCGTCGTTAAGAAACCCTTACACGACTATCGCATCTTCGAGGCTGTAATCCGCACTGATCGCTCTGGTTCACGCCAGGCTGGTATCGCTTTGTCCGCCGCTGCCGCCCGACTGTCGCGAGAGGTATTGTGGGTGCGCGTTTATGTGACGTCATTGTGACGTTTCACGACGGCGACTGTGCGCTGGTTTCAAAACGGCACTATACCCGAATCGACCGATTATCGCTTGCGTTTTACACGTGAAGATTGGTACACCGGTGACGTCACGGACAACCAGAACGAGGCCACTGTTGAATTGGCAATCACATGAATTGTAAGCCCGGGGAGTGTAGGGTTCTACTGTTCCTGGCGTCTAGTTGTGTGTCTGTGCTATTACAGGGAGGGACCTTGTCCGTTTCAAATTTTACGTAACAGCCTTATGTTCGCGGCAGTCCCATATATGACGTCATATGTGATTTGTGTCGGATAAAAACATAGGAATAAACATGCCCACGTAAGCAGTGCATGGGTAGTTATAGGTCTACATTAATAAGAACATAAACAGTTCTTTGCTCGCTTCCCAAGCCACAACGACGTCGTTCACACTTTAAACAGTATTAACTACGTGCTCTGTACTGTCCAAATACCGAGAAAAAACATGTGAAATGTGATAGCTTATTTAGTGTGATGATAGAATATAGGCTGATAAAACTACAGACTAGTGCAAATGCGTGGGCTTGCGTTGTTTGTAATATAAACTTTTGTAGAAATTGTACGTATTTCTCACCTCATTCTGAAGTATTCTAACGCCGTTGTAGAAATTGTGCTACGTATTTCTCACCTCAGTCTGAAGTATGATGGACACCCATGATCGCCGTCGGCAATGCAACTCCAAAAAACGGCCTAATTTATTCCGTTGCCAGTGAACTTGATAAGGTCGCGGACTTATACATCACACATAGGCACAGCCCAAAGTCCTATGTACGTAATAAACTACACTTGCTTTTTACAGCTATAAACATGACTAGTACAGAAATAGGTCACACATTCGTAACTATGCATGTGGGAATTTGCAACTAATTGAACACTGACCATTCAATTTTTAATCTGAAGTTAAATCATTAATTCGTTTTATACCAGTAAGGCTCAATTTAGGGACTGTTCAGTAGTGAAGCCCACCTATATACCATTCACAGCCTCTATGATGTTAACTGTTTTGTGTACGCAGGGAATAATGTAGGCGCTAAAGAAATCCCTTATTATCAGTTTGACGAATGATGATCAAACGATTGCTGGGGTGCGAATGGCACCCCTCCCGCCCACTTCAAATACCCCTTGTGGTCACTGTTTGTGGACACCACATCGTGACCAGCACTCTTGGTTTGCCTCCTGATAGCGAGTTGACAACCCGTTGGGTCTCAATAGCTGAACTTCCAATCTTGACGTCCACTTTGCCAATCTGTCCTTACATATATTTTCCTACCTTCCTTCGCTTTCTTATTGACTACTTTATATTGTAATGCGAACTCTTCTCTTGTTTTTCTTTCTCTCGGTGCAATTCACTTAATTGAGAGAACAACTGCCTATGGTGATCTCTTTAATTTGTCTGTAACTTTAATATGAATATTTCCCTTTTTCCCCGTTGCTTCGTTTCCTATACGATTTGTTATTCTTGACTGATGGATTTTGTATACGGATAATGTTACACCACTATAAATTCACCGGCGATAACACCTTCGGTGTCACGGGCAAAAACAATTCAGCCCGATTATCGATGGATTCTATATATAATCGATCGGTTCTGATATCGCGAGATGCGGGGGTTGGGGGCCGGACTAGCTGGCAAGTTGGAGACACTTTTGCCATGTCTGCCTTCCCGCGTTATCTCGTAATTAATCGTGAAATATAATCCCCATTCTCCGACCGGATCGTATCGCAATCGCGCGCTAATTTCGAGCTAAATTAATTAGCGACGTGAGCGCGCGTCGGCGTCTTTGGCAATTAGGGGGCATGGACCCCCCTGCGGCGCGTGCGCCCGGTTCGCGTTGCGTTATCAGTCGGCCGGCTATTTGTCCCGACCGCTAAAACATAGCCGAGAGTGGTTCCCTGTGGGCATTTACAGGCAGATTGGGTGGCAGGCGAGTGAGTATCGCTTCTAGGAATTGGGGAAATTGTATCTGCAATATGAGGTATTTTTAAACGTTAGAAACAGTAGCACAGTTGTACCGTTGTATGTTCACTGATTTGATGTGCGGCGCATAGAGATATTTGATATTCGGTACGTAGAGATGATAAATCTATAAATCTGGACACAACGACTCGATAGGTAGCGGATTACCTGTGCTAGCCGGAGGTCACCAATACCAACACCATCACCCCATCAAACAGCGTCCGTCTCTTGATTCAATACAGCGACAGGTGCGCGCCAATAATAGCCCGACCAGTCAACGAAACGACCGCCTTCAAAGCGACCGCCGTCAGTTGACACGCGCCTGGCTTTGGCGGCAAAGTTTTTTATGGGCTGGCGGACGGATTGTCTGCGATCGTAGTACCGTGCTGAGATTTAGTTCACAGTTCTTACATGACCTGTCGTATGCGCGTCCGATCCCCCGCCGGCACGCGACCGGTGTCATCTGCGCGGCTGCGATTGGACGAGAGCGGAGGAGCAGACGACATTTTCACCCGGCACGCGCCGGGGTCGTCCTTTCTTCGCGCGCGCTCGAGCAAATCGGCCTTTCTTCGGCGCGGTGAAAGGCGTTGAATCGGGCAGGAGAAAGTTGCGCATTCACCTGTCGTTCGACTCGTATTTATGGCGATGGGTCAGATAGCGTCGACGCGCGGACAATGCGGCACGCGACTTGCAGGAAAGCGCGGGAAGACATTGAACCGTCGCCGACGATACAATACGACATCTGCGGTGGAAACAAACGGTTCACGTCGATGCGTCACCAGTGCCAAATATACGCAGGAGCGTTATCACCCCCCTGGGGGTTGCCATAAAAAGATGCGCAATCTCGTGCAGTTCCGTACCGGAATTTCTTCTCCATGCTGACAAATTGGCGCCAATAAAAGGTAGACGGATGTTGTGATACCAAACGCACACCTGTCAAAATGACAGGTTGATTTATTGGCTCTAATTTCGAGTAGAAACGAATTGCCCGTACATCTGTCAAGCGGAGAATTATCGCGCGCGGCTTTGTTAATATTCCCTCAAATGGAGCAGTTTAATAATTTATTTATGTTATTGCCATTTACAGAGCCCTATACAAAAGAGGAGGCGAATGCATTGATGAAAAGTTAATTCCATTAAAATGGTAAACAGACCTGTCTACTCTGTTTACTGTCGTTGTTCGTAAAATGTTTCATTCTGTCAGCAGACGACATTTGTCTCGGTCGTTTATCGCGCGTTTTTCTACGACATAATCGTCGTCCATGTCGCATAAAACTAGTGTCCCATGCACGGAAAACCCGGCATAGGGAAACGGGAAAAGGTGCCGTACCGATACTCCCGTTGTCGTCCCCCCCCCTATGCCCGTTGCAAAAACCCTCCGGGGGTAACCACGACGCACCCTCGGCGCGTCACCTGTCGAACCGATTCCGATCTCCCGATCCGATCCAATCTCGTTCATCCCCACTTCCCCCGTTCCCGTCTGCGACGCCGGCACTGTTCCGTTTATTTGTACGGTTTGTCGCCGCCATTTACGCCTGAGTTCTTATCGCGTCGTCTGCCCAGTTACGTCGCGCCAGGGGTAAACATGTTTATCACCCTCGCGGCGCGTGCCACGTCGGAATTTCGGCGTCGCTGCAGCTGACAGCAGTAGAA
The DNA here is from genome assembly GCA_025642075.2 of Ridgeia piscesae. Classification (NCBI taxonomy): domain Eukaryota; kingdom Metazoa; phylum Annelida; class Polychaeta; order Sabellida; family Siboglinidae; genus Ridgeia; species Ridgeia piscesae. The sequence continues at coordinate 344,528 of JAODUO010000224.1, read as the reverse complement.
CTATCGGCACGCGTCACCCCGCTCCTTATATGGACATAGGCGGGCGCGTGGCACGCGCGCGGCAGGTGTGCCAGGTAGCAGACAAAGGGCGTCGCGAGCCGAAGCGATGGTGACAAAGGCGGGTCTAAATGGCAGCCCCACCGCGGGTTGTTAGTGCCACGCTGGAGCGAGATTACCCGTTGAAAGTGACCGACTCTAGTTCGGAGATCTATAATTAAAATCTAAGTGCATTGTGGTCGGAGGGTTGTCGTAAAGACACAAGCGCAGTATGCCCCCGGGCAAGGGGCGGTCAGTTGACCACTGCAACGGCAGCTGGACTGGACTGGACAGTCGGTGACCGTGCCATAATTCCCGTTAGTTTCTTTCGGTTTCTAGGCAGCCATGCAGCTAGTTGTTAATGACATTGCCTCGATAGTTTTGACGAACCAGAAAGTTAGACCTTGGTGACATTGGCGACGTCATTTCCCCCAGAAAGAATTTCGGTTAGGCGACTTTTAGCATGCCGTTTTAGCAATATTCTTCAATCCGTAGTTACCGCTGTGACAACTGCGAACTAAAACACGTTTGCACATCGAGGCGAACGCTATCAATGTGTACACATAATAACGGCGAAATAATTCCTCTCCTATCAGGCCCACAATTGAACAGTTTACACAAGTAATCACGGGTCATTGATAGCCGTACGTTGTGTGCACAGATCGCGTATACTAGTCCGCTTGTGATATTGTGAAGGTGTTGTTTGTTCAACTAAACTAACCCGGTTTGTCACCTATACCTGTCGGCGTGGTGCTCTCTCGGCATCGTAAATAGACAAGGCCGCGAGTCGCCCAATTAAGGGGCACGCGTCGCGATCACATCTTGCGCTATATCCGCCAGGTGTGCGTCGAGTGGCCAGCCTGTGTCCAGCCCTCGGGGTGGTCGCACGTTGACAGTGACATCCGCGTCCAGAGCAGGTCGTTATGGTCACTGACAGCCGACAGATGGCGTCGGTGATTGGCGCTTGTAAAACTGCCAGACTCGGCGAGAAATCCCGTCTTGCGGATATCGTCAGACGGCGTGAGGACGGATTGTATTGGTGACGTCACGTCCCCCAGAAATATTTTGAAAGATTCGGTCAGGCGACAAGAGCAAATTAAAAAAACTTGATCGAGATGCTGGACATAACAGATACTAGTCTAAGGATTATAAACTATAATAAATAACATTACACGCTTACGCATGAAACAGGATTAGACAAAATATAAAGAAGGACCAACTGTAGAGTTTCTGGGGGGAATGCAATATGGTGTATACACATGTAGTCGGTTCGAAATAATGCTATATAAGATTTAGGGTGCACCATTAAATAAAGCTGCTAAACCGGTAGTTGCAATTGTTTGATTTTGTCGACCAAGCATTGAACCTCTATGGCCAATGATTTGGTTGTGCACTGCCGATGTTTCACAAAATTGAGTTGTTTTGTGCCGTACGGAAGTTGACAAAGATGTTATCTCGAATCGCGATGATCAACTTCCGCTATGATAAAAAGACGATAACTCGTTTGAAAGCGCCAAGATCGCGTTGTAATATAGACCGACGTTTGCTTTATGGTGGCCACCGACGCTTTTAATTTGCGCCTTGATATTCAGAAAAACGCGGATGGTATTTAAATTAAGTTCAATTTCAACTAAAGCCCCCCCCCATTAAAACTGAAGTCATAACTGTGTTGCTATCAGACGCCACGGCCTGTTTGCGGTGACGACACGGTCGAAATCTGAATTACGACCGGTCGTGCGCTGGAAGGTGTTGGGAGTGACGTCAGGCGGGAACTGAGATTCCCAGTATAGGCCATAGTAGCTGAGCACGCGTCATCAGTAGCGAGCGGCTTTGTTGGTGTTGAGGTCCGCAGCTCGGTGAATGGATGAATGACTGAATGAATGAACGTACGCTGTAGCTAGCCCTGCCCGTTGACCAGTGATCACCCTTCCCCCTCTCCCTCCTCCTTCCCTGGGCGCACGCGTCGACGCACCCAGTTCCCGGTGCTCTGTAACGCGGCACCGTCGAATCGTCTGTTATTAGCGTTAATGTCAGGCGTAACCCGGCGATATTGCGGCAAGTTTTTTACGAGTAGCGTGCGTGCGCGCGCCTGGCCGCTTGCGTACGCGCCCGCCGGCGGGCGGGCAGGCGCCGTCAGCCGTCAAGCGTAGCGGACGCGCGACCAATCAGCGGCGCTAATGCTCGCGTGTCTATTGTAGGGCGCTGTCCGTCAAACTGGAGGGCGTGGCCTAGGGCGGTCGAGAACGAGGCTCGTTTCAAGCAGGCACTCACAATAAACAACGGTAGAGAGCGAGCGAGACGCGTGTGCGCTACAGTGACGATCGCCACCAGCTCTCACGATGCGGCGGCCAAACAGCGCTGTCGTCGTCGTCACGGCTTTATTCTGGACTATAGTCTGTCTCGCCACACAAGTAAGTGCAACTGTCGATTGTCGTTGCCTTCGATTTTGTCATTGCGCCGCCCTCTTTGGTGTCGTCTTCAGGACGTCGTCTCTGTACTCCTGTCTCTCTGTCTTGCAGGTAAACTCTTCTGGCAAGTTCCAATTGCGGCTCAAGTCGTTTGCCAATGAGCGAGGACTCAACGCGGACGGAGACTGCTGCCAGGGAGTACGCTCGGGTGGCGCTTGCACGGCCGCGTGCAGCACGTTCTTTCGGATATGTTTAAAGCAGTACCAAACGCACATCACACTCGACTCGCCATGCACGTTCGGCAGTGTGACGACGCCGGTTGTTGGCAATAATTCGTTCACGTTGCCGGATACTATGGATACGTTCGAGAACCCGATTGATCTGCCGTTCGACTTCTCGTGGCCGGTGAGTGTTGTTGTTCTTCTTAGGGTCTAGGCCGGTTAGGGTCGTCGGTCGGTGTGTGTGGGGGGAGGGTTATGGTTATGGTTATGGTTGATGGTTGATGGTTATGGTTATGGTTATGGTGATGGTGATGGTGATGGTGATGGTGACGGTGATGGTGATGGTGATGGTGAGGTGGGTGATGGTGAGGTGAGGTAGGGGTGGGGTGGGGGTGGGGGTGGGGTGGGGTGGTGGTGGGTAGGGTGTGTGTGTGTGTGTGTGTGTGTGTGTGTGTGTGTGGGGTGGGTGGGTGGTGTGTGTGTGTGTGTGTGTGTGATGTGTATGTGTTGTGTGTGTATGTGTATGTGTATGTGTATGTGTATGTGTATGTGTATGTGTATGTGTTTTATGTGCGTGTGTGTGCGTATGTGCGTGTGTGTGTGTGTTACTGCAATAACACACGCAAACAACCACCAAGCATCACCTCTACACTATTACAACATCACTATACACTCGCACACACACATACACCACAACCACACCACACACACACACACACACACACACACACACACACACACCCACCACACACACACACACACACACACACACACACACACACACACAGAGACACACACACACACACACACGCACGCACGCACGCACGCACGCACGCACGCACCACACACACACACACACACACACACACACACACACACACACACACACACACACCACTCCCTAACACCGCCCACCGTCATGCGGTCGTAAAGATGAAGTGATGACAACTAGGCATCTCATACATAACGCGACTGTCTCACTCGGCGATTATGTTACATTACATGTCCCTCACCATCTCATCACACACGTCACGACACGCACATACCTCCTCCTGTCCCTATACACCTACTCATCCCACAAGACAACACAAACATATAACAACTACATGACATCACCCACGTGACATCGCCATCATCCATTAGCATTACATTTCACAAATCCGCAAAAACCACAAATTGATCGACACTTAACCGCCACCATGTTGCGCCCGCATTCTCCGTTGACCCCGGAGCGCCAACTGGTCGCGCTTGACTTGTTCATAATTTATTATTAATATCGGCGTTGATTCAACCCGGCCGGACGAACACACGCCCAACAATACGACCGAGCACCACCGCGTACGAACTAATTCGCGGTGTCGCGCAACCCACAGACGCACCGATACCAGATACGATTTATCGGCGACAATTGCGCCAGAAATCCATTTAGTCGCCGAAAGAATCGGCCTCAAAGACTTGGCAGCGAGCGGGCGCGTGCAGCATTCAGCCCGGCCGCGCGACGGCCTAGCTCACGCCGGCCGCGACAGGTGTGCGCCGGCCCAGCTGATACTATCGCACGGCCGACGCTCTTCAATTTATGTTGTCTTTGTGTCGTCGAGACTTTTTGCCAAGACGGATAGGCGGCGGCGGTGGCGCTGGCGCTGGCGGTGTCGGCGTGTGCAGCCGAGGTGCGCGCGTGTAGCCGTGACCACCGGGTGCGGTTTAACGTGGTGCAATGATATCAATATTGCTACGGTGTCTGCCTGGTTTGTCCGCCATTACCAGACCGACTTCCGGTTGTCCATTAATCTTGTTTCGTTTTGTAAACATGTTTTTAAACTACGATTACCCGTCGTTATCTAAATGTAGATTTATTATGGTATTAAAATGTGAGTGTGTTCTGTTTATTGATAATACAAAATATTATTGTCTCAGAACCATATCCAGTACGCGATATATGTAATATATACTACGACGTTGTCTTTTGTATCAAGCAAAATTGATTCACGTGTCACGTGATTAGTCAGAATCATTATCATGACCAAGTAATTTCCATATGTGGAAATATAAATGTGACACTCACTACCTCGGGTAGTGAGTGTAACTATGGTCTACTTGTGTATTCCATACCAACTGGACTCAATAAGTTACAAGACAGGTGTGTAACTACTCACTGTTGTCATGTACGACGTGTCTAATACTTGTGGTTTGTCTCTTTAGGGCACGTTTTCATTGATAATCGAAGCGCTCCACGACAGAACATCGAATGGACCGTCTTCAGGTATGTGTACCTGTCTCACCTGCATGTCATACTATACTCAGATGTAGTCGTTGCTTTTAACGGGGAGGGGACGGGGCTGGTAGGCGCATGAGTTTGCTTTGTTTGTACGCTCCCTTCTCGAATACTCCCACTTCCCCGCCTCACGAGTCCGCCTCTGATTGGGTAACCGAGCGCACGACCTCTGTCCCTCTGCCTTCTGTTGCGACCCGTCGGTTGTAGTAGCCATGAATGACAAGCCAGGTGACGCGTAATAGGTTCCTACGCACGGGAGACGAGCGGCGTGTTTCCGACGCTGCTTTGTGTAGTTAAATTGAACCAGCGCGCTTTGAACTGTGCCTCTCGGTGGAGTCCCGTCGCCTCCGTGGCACGCTCCGACGGCCCGCCGACGCACGCGGCCACTACTACGGTAGTACTACGCCGAGTACTACGGCGGACATGGCCCACTGCCACGCGCCATCTGTTCCGAGCCGCCGGCTGTCGGCCACGTCCTGTCAGTTGAATTAGGCGTCCTGGCCGGCGTTGACGCATAAACATGCACGCTTCGGCTCCAATTATCCCCGATCTTTTCATCCCTAGAAACCGGCGCGGTAACGCCCGGGTATATATATCCCCCGACGGGAACTAACACCTGACGGGATGGATTGGGCGCGGAGTTATGACGGGAAAACGCAAAATATTGACGTTGGTTCTTGTAACCAGGTCATCAACGGACATTGTTATTCTGTGGGGCGGGGTGGGAGTGGACGTATGATTCCCTCGGGACGGGCAGTTAATGCGTCCCGGCTTTGATTTACGGAAGGTAATTGCTGATTTCTTCTTGATGTATGTTTGGGGGTTCGAATCGACAACAGAGATGTCTAAATTTAAATGAAACGGTTCACGATGAGAGATATGGCAGCCGAGTGAAAAAGTCGTCTTTTCTCGGCGGAGGAAGTTGTCCAGCCCACCCGGAGGAAGGAAGGATGTTGCGGTTTGATGACAATCGACGTCGAGGCGAATGCCGGCTGACAGGAGGTGGCCCGAGGCCATTGTCACTCGCCGGCGTCTTGTTGCATCGCACCGGGCGATAAGGATCTCGCTATAAACTGTCGCGAGTTGTCACACACAGGTGTCGTTTGTTTCGGGGTCGGGGTATTACCCGACACCCCCGTTGTATATACGCGGACGAGATATTTACCTATAGCAGCGAACGTGTGCACGCCGGTAACCGATATAGAGGGGGTGTGACGTCAGAGGGATGTGGCGTCAACGAAGGATGTGAGCGCGAGGACGGGCCGCTGGCGCCCTCGACTGACAGTGACAGCTCCTTCTGTAAACATCATCTTTCTTTGTGCGGCGCCGCCATCTGTTTTTAGCTCCGCACCTTCCCCGTGAAATGCGCCTGGCGACGGCACCGGGGGTTAGGAACGGGAAAGGGGCGGGATGCACGTGTTTTTGCCGGCGTTTCTTTGGTCGCGGGCGGGCCAGGCCGCTCGGCACCGCGGGAAATTGATTACGTTGACCCAGATGCGCATCTGTCGCTGGCCGACGCAATCACAACAAAGACCCGACGTCAAATACCGACGGTCTATTGCGCGCGAGTGGGCGTGCGGAGTTCCGATTGTCACCCATCCGCCCGTTGTCCCTCCGGGAGCGTGGATGTGGGGGACGCCAGCGAATTTGCCGCGCACCTTTGACGTATGCATTCAACCGGATGCTCATAGTCAACGCAGCGCGACGTCGAATCACCATAAATATGCAAAGTCGCGACTTATTTCGGAATTTTAATTAAAGCCGCAGTTGCGTCGACCGGACACGCGGCATACTCGGGCTTCTGGAAACCGTAAAACGTCGCGGCGACCACGTGTCGGTCCCGGAAGAGGGGCAGGGGTGCTCGGAGCGGCGAGGTGAGCAATCGTCTGACGCCGCGCTTGAAACAGTAGACGATCGCCGAGGTGTGTCGGGTGTGCTTAACGATGCACACGTCATATCGTCGGCGTGGGAACGCTCGACGGAAGGACAGGGCGCGTGGGAAAGCCGACTTCCGTCACGCTTGGTGGTCACGTAATGCCCGTAAACTTGCATTCCCGTCGCCGGATCATTTTGCGTTAGGTCACGGTGTTATATCATATGAAATTCAGCGAGTGTGAGTGACAGTCGATCACCTTTCTGTGGGTGCGAATATCACTTGAGAGCCAAGTTGGCTTGGCGAGATGTTATGGTGAATGGTCTATGTATAACTTTCATCGCGGTATTAGCATGCATAGGTCGATGTAACCTGACCAAGAAGGCATAACTGACGTAATCGTCACGGTTGAATTAATCTCAGGTATTGACCTCACCTAACACCACGGTTGCTGTCATTACAAGCGCAGTCCCAGTCGCTGCACGATTCGCTTTATGAGCCCGTATAATTACGTCTACCAAATCCCAGAACGATTGTAAAATGTCCATTTTAAGTACACCTCCTCTGTATCCATGTGGAGTAATGCTTCGGGACTCCACATCAGCAGTGACACTGCATTCGTTTGATTGGGTGAATAATTTCTCTCAAAGTAACGTGGATAAAATATCAGAAAATGTAACAGTTTAGAAGAAGATCACTTTGTGCTGCGTGATTATTTTGCGTGATTCGTTTTACACCCCGTCTCACTGCACCAACACTAAGTGTTACACCTGCTAAGTGTTGAGTGAGATCAGGCGTGTTAATGTGAAAGCGTCAGTGTGTCAACACATCGCTGATGTCGCGGTCACTCACGTCGTGACTGAGTAACGCGTGTCTGGGGCAACGACAAAGCGAGGATTACCGTGGTTCGCTGCAGCCAGCATTCTCGGTTCCCGCTACTCACCCCGCATGGCCCTCCCTTCACACCTTCGCCGAATCACATCAAACCGCCGAATCTAATTACCCCGAAAGAGTCGGTGTTAGGGCGGCCGGGTGATTGCCGACCCCGTTTCATCTGGACGAGGGGGCGCCGGTCCGACGGGGTGACGCGCTTTGATGACGTAACGGATCGCCGCGAACAACATTCGGACACTCGACGCACGGTCTGGGGTGTCCGGCGTTTATCGGGCGACCCAGATGGACACAGTCGATGCGCTATCGGCGCATCTGTTTACATTTGTCGGAATGTTGAACGTTTGCGATAGCGCGTGATACCGTCACGGACGGAGATACCTCACCGTGGGGTGTGTGCTATCTCAGTGGAACACTAAGAGTCTCTTTTTCTTATGTCAGTGTCTAGTTTTACATTCCCGTGCATCATATATATATATATATATATATATATATATATATATATATATATATATATATATATATAATATATATAATTATTTTAAGACAATCCTATTTTTGGTTAGATAGTAATGCCACTTATATTGTATATTTATGTATGATATGAAAGTGGAATCGATAGTTCTACCCTAAACGTGTATCTTTTTCCAGTCAGTGTCTATTTTACATTCCCGTGCATCCTTGTACATAGATCACAAGGCTAGATCATCCGATTTGTTGGAGTTGGGTAGTAATGCTAATTTATATTTTATAATATTAAATTGCAGAGAGACAGAATAGTATGATAGGGGAATCAGTAATATTTCTTTAAAAAAAGTTTGTGTTCTGAGGGGGGGCAAAGTAGTTATTATTTCACGATATCTGCCTAAGAACTGCGCATATTGCAAAGTGTGCCGCGAAACTTTCACAGAGTACGGCGCATTGCCAATGTGCCACCTAGGCCGATAATATCGAAGCTGACAAGCCGACTGGGCGTGATTCCAGCCTGCTGTATCGCTATGCCACGAACGTGTTACGTCGTACGTGTAGACACGTCGTACGTGTAGACGCGCGCAATCGCGAACAGATATATTACCTTAACTGCCTCATCACCTGTTCGGAACGTGTCACTTTTTTGCCTCAGGATATCACCTGGGTGGGGAAGGGGCACATCGCGATGCGTTTGACAAATGCGCAAATGCGCGCATGGATAACCAGTGGGAAGCGTGCCGTCGCATTCGCGGCGTAAAACAGTGATTTCCCTATTATCGCTCGTCAACGTGAATTGTGAATTGCAATGTACCCCTTTATCGCCCACAGGAAGCCCGCGCGATCTGCTACTGCGGCTGATGACGCAACGGTCGGTGGCCGTGCAGAGCGAGTGGACGGAGGACTCGGTCGAGACGGCGACCGCCAAGCTGGAATATATGTATCGCGTCGTCTGCGAACCGGATTACTTCGGACACGGCTGCTCGGAAATGTGCCGCGCGCGCGACGACAAGTTCGGACACTACACGTGCAGCGCGAACGGCACGCGCGTCTGTCTAGACGGCTGGACCGGCTCATATTGCGACAAAGGTGAGTCTCGCTGTTTCTCGCTGATCCTCGCTATTTCTCGTTGTATGGGAAGGTTGCCAAACGTTTTGAAATGTCCCGCAAACGGCCCCGTAATGAGACGATTGATGGGAAGCCAACAAATGACGCCGCAGCCTCATCGAAACCGTCGTTGACGCCGTGACTGACGAAGCGACACGTGCGAGGCTTCCTCGGCAGCCGCACGCCGGCGGACTCGGCCGCGCTGTGGCCGGCGGGTGCAGGGTCGGTTACTCGGCGCCGACGCGACTGTCGAGGCCGGGTTTCGTGGCACGACCTTCGCGGCAGGAAGACAGCGCGAGATTGATGGGCGCACGTGGATGATTCGACTCGACAAAACGTCTGACGGGTGTGGCAGGGGCGGGCGGGCTTCGCGAAGCCTGCGTTCGTTAATCGATGGTGGGTGGGTGGGTGGGTGGGTGGGTGGGTGGGTGGGTGGGTGGTTGGGTGGGTGGGTGGGTGTGAGGGGGAGACAAAGAGAGGTAGAAAGGTAGATTGGTGGAGAGGATGAGAAGTTGAAGAAGGAGTTGTGGAACACGACAAGGGGGAGAGAGAGGGAGACAAGGGTAGTGAGAAAGGGAGTGTGAGGGAGGGGAGACAGGATGAGTGTTAAGAGAACAGAGAATGAGTGGGAGGAAAACGGAAAGACGGTTGAGGGGACAGAGAGAGAGAGGGGGGGGAGAGAGAGAAGAAGATGTGAGAAAAGAGAGACAGATGAGGAGGAGGAAGAGGAGGAGGAGGAGAGAGATGATCTCGAGGTTTCTGCCACCGGGCTGGGCTGATAATAGTGACACCACGAAATGGACTTGTATTTATGATGAACATTATGATGATAAATAACGACTTATGCTAACAAGGTACGACGCCGTCCACCACACGCGGACGCTTAAGATCACTTCTGTCTCCGAGCCGTATGCAAACTGGCGTCGTAGTTCTCCACAGCGAATCCCGCGTGCCCACCAAGCCTCCCCTCCCTGCCTCCCTCTCCTGATCGTCTCCGAGGCATCACCAATAACCCACACGTCGACACACGAATGATTGACCACTGCCCTGACTCTCAATCACGTCTCCGATACGACACGCCGCGTAAAAAGCCGGGCCCAGAACGAACCGCGGACCACGCCATATCCATCAAACGCCGTCTCTGTAAACACGAGGTGAAAAATCGTGCGCTTTGCCGCCAAAACCAGATGTAGGTACACGCGCCGTGGAATTACCCGACGTACGCACGCTGCGCTGCGCATCTTCGCCGGTGATGTCGGACAGCGGCGGTTATAAATTGGCCGCCGCTCGATGCCTGGATGACGACCTTTTTACGCGGCGACCGAACTGCTGAATGACTGGCGCAGATCGGTCATAATTGGAGCCGCTGCCGCCGCCGCCGGGCGCGGTGCCGATGGCCCGGCACAGATGCAGCCCGCCCGCCGGCACGTGCACGCATTCCCGGCGCGTGTTTTGCTCGCGTAGCCCGCTCTTGATGTCTCCGGGTCCAGGCGTCGCCTTCCAAGAAGCGACCGGGCACCGGGAAGACGGATGGGGCGCGCGGGGTGCCAGGGTGCCTACCCTCTTCCCTCGGGTGATCGCCCGGGGTCCGTGCGCGTTCTGCGGGCTGGATCTGGCGCGGTGGTTTTGACGGATGGGAGCAGGACTCGGGAAGGGGGACGTAGCGGAGAGAGGCAGTCGAGAAGGCACTAAACACAGGAATATCCCGGGGTAAATAAGTAGGGTAGGGTAAGGCAAGGTATACGATGCTATCGTGTTTTCCAATACTGCATAATGTTGTAATTATTGTAAGGGAGAGGGAGAGGGAGAGGGAGAGGGAGAGGGAGAGGGAGAGGGAGAGGGAGAGGGAGAGGGAGAGGAGAGGAGAGGGAGAGGGAGAGGGAGAGGGAGAAATGTAATTTTGAGATAAATCAATATATTGTAATTATTGACTGGTGCAATTTTTTAAAAGAAAATCTAGATGAACAGTTTGATGTTACTTCATAAGAGCAAAGAAAGAATTATCAGAAGTCGACATCGGGCGCACGTGGACGCCGTATCAGTTCGATACGCTATTTACGGCGTCACTCGCGCGCCACGCGTCAACTAAATAAACAAGAGGTTATTAAGTTGTAACGCGATCTCGACGAATTGCACCGCTTCGAGGGTCGCATGAAAGGGCGGCGGCGGTGACGACGGTGTTAACTCACGCGCGTGCAATCGTTCCGATGTCGCGCCGGTTTATTCTGCGCGCGCATTCGTGCTCTCGAGTGCTCGGCGGTTACGCGGACGACGATCGGCAAACATGGTCGTTATCTATACGAGTGCGCGTCGATTTATGCGCTATCTTAAGCAAACTTGTCCACCCGCTAATTTGTCGGGCGACCTCGGCGTCCTGTGACGCATATGTCGCATTATAAACGTGAGTTTAATGGCTGAACGTCAGACGCACACAGCGCAGTACTATAACGCGATCAATCCGCGAAATTTCGCGTTAACTCGAGGGCCAGAATGTGCGATGTGTATGGGGTGATTAGAAAAGGCGATAAACCTGTATTTATTATTTCGCCACAGCGACCTCGGGTTCGCCACTGATTTGAATAACGGCGCGTGGCGTTGTCCCTGCACCTTTCACCTGCCCTCCCCTCCCAGCCGCGGCTGAAAGACACAGCACGCGAACGGGCCCAGTCAAGCGACGCGCGCCGTACTAGGCGTCATGACAGCTGCAACTGTCAACTGGCGCACAATGACAGCAGCTGGCGGAAACCCACCCGTCTACGGTGCAGCGGGGTGGGTGCTGGGGGGCTAGAGGGAGGGGCATAACGTAGAAATCCGATTTTACGTATTCGTGCAATGCCGCACGAGTTTACGATTGAATAATTCGCGTCGTCTGTACGCTAAAATCGCTGTGCCAGCGCTAACAGCGGGCGTAATTATAGCTGTCCTCTCGCACAATAGCCCGCTATTGCTGGCGTGTCCGTTTTTACGTCTCCCGACCATGCTAACGACGCGGGAAACATTCGTCGAATCGACGATCGGGTTTCGAGTCCCATTCAGGTTCCATTAATGTGTCGCCGCTGTCGGCGGTTTTTACCACAGAGCACGCGCGCGTTCGCAATCGAATTCAACGAATCGGCGTGATTTGTGTTTAAAAAACGGTCGTGTATAGCAGCGCGCGCGCGTGCCTCGGTTCGCGTTGATTGGTCACGAAAATAACCGCCTTCTTTGTTTCTGCCGACAGCTGCCTGCCTGGACGGATGTGACGGGCGTCATGGCTCCTGCGACAAGCCGAACGAGTGCAAGTAAGTTGTCGTTCATTCGTTGTTTACCGCCCATCTGTTCCCACACCGCCCGCATCCATCGGTTCCAGGGCCGCCGAAAGAGTCCGCCAGTGTGTGTGGGTGAGTGTGTGTGTGCGTGTGTGCATGCGTGTCTGTTTCGCTAATACCACAATCAAAACACCATCACCGTCATTAGACTTGTAATCGTAATTGCGACGAATCGATACGAAAGACGCGGAGTTTGAGTTTTCCGTGGTGGCGTCATTTCAATAATGCATGCCGATCGACCGACCGACCGACGACGCGCGTGCGTCTATTGGCGCATGCGCACGCGCACTAATCGACGTGAACATCTGGCAAAGCGGGTGGAGTGGTAGGGGGGTAAAAAACGCGCCGGCGGCTGCGCGCAAGCAGAGAGAGGGAAGTGAGCGGTTTTACACACTGCTACAGCTTGATTTACGGCTGTACGACCGAGTCGCTGTACGGCATCGACGCGAGAGTGTTGATGAATGGGCGGCGAGCTAAACTGGTAGTGTAGTTCGCGGATGCGTTTTTTTCCACATGACCAACGATTTGTGAATTGTGGCTAGCGCGCCAGGCCGCATTACGCGCAGAAACGTAGAATTATGAACTCGCGGCGCGTTTATTGATGGGCCACGTTCGGGCTTAGGCTACGGCGGGCCGCGTACTACCGGCGTAGGAGGGGCCCCGCGCGGATCGCGTGAGACGTGGCGACGCGCGTGCGAGCGTTAAATAATGCACGCGCGTGTGGTGGTCAGTGTCGCCTGCCCGCTGGGGCGCCGGACAATGGAGCAAACACCGACCCCGTCAGCTAATTTTACGATAACACATTAATGATTAATAACGATAGTCTAGGTGGTCGTAACGTGATAGTGACAATGAGTGCACGTTGTAACTGTGGCCTTCTGCTGCGTGCATTCGCGTGTGCGTGCGTGTGCGTGTGCGCGCGAGTGTATCGCGACCCAAAATCGTGCTCGATTCGGCCTCGTTGGAAAACAATGGTTAGGTGTGCATCTGACGCATCATTCAGCTATGTAACACGATATTGTTTTTGCGTCGTCGTTGAGCTTTACGACCTGTCACCTGGGCGTCTGTGTGTGTGGAGGTGTGTGAACCGACGTTGATACGCATGTGTATCGGGGTTCATCCGTGCCATCTCGTGTGACGGTAATGCCGCAAATATTCGGCCCAGTAGGAATGAAGTAACACTACACGGTCATGCTTTGGACATAGTTATTTAACGCTGCTAATTATATGGCCTATATATGGGAGGGAGACCGGGGCTAGTTGGTGCAATTTCAGTGACTTGGTTTTGTTGGTTGCACGCGCGCACGCAAGCACACATACATTCACACACACGCACGCACGCACGCACGACATATCAACAGCGACAGATATCTTGAAATTCAGCAAGATATTAGCGTTATGACAAACTACGTATACTCCACTGGTAAACTAATATTTGGTTATCAATCGTTATGGGTTCGTTAGTATTTGATTTGTACATGATTGATATGTTTGCTGTTTACCTATACAATTATGGTCATGCTTCACGGGAGCGGCCAGTACTTAAAACATGTGTTAGAAGTGGCACGCGTCAACAGTGACTGCGCAGAACGCGCGTTGCACACAATGGATGCAGTTAGTATAATTGTTAAGCAAAGAAATCCGGTCAATAATCAATATACTATGCGCATTGGATAATTAGAATCGCGCCGTCGTACCTGTGAATGTGGTCGAGGCGCGGTGTGCTTTGCATAGTATCGATTGCTATTAGCGGTTTTCGTTTTGCATCGGCGGTAAACACGATGTGTAATTCGAGTAGTCGTTATTCGACCGAGACGTTTGCCGTGAGTCGAACGCGCGTTTCTGGCGCGCGTTCGCGCTTCGTGGCGTCACCGCCGGCCAACAATGGTCGCCGGAAATGACGCTCGCCGGAAATAGAATCGGCGACGTCGCGGAGAGCGTATTAGTCGAGATTTCGGTTTTCGCACACGTAACTGACACGCGTCGGCGCGAAATCTGACTTGTAAATCGACGGAGCTAGACATTGTGTGCGATTTGACTTCCGTACGAAGCGAATAATGACTGTATTATCGCCCTGACGTATTGTAAAAGAATACGACACGGACGTGGTGGCGCATGCATTGGCGGATGGCTTGTGACGGCGACATTACGCACACACTTGCCGTGTGACAGTGTCAGGTCATATCGATCACATGATACCTTCCCGTGGTCGTGTCGTATTCCATGCATGACTGAACGATGTGTCAGACGTAAAACATCCAGTTAACCTAATTCAGCGAAACCAAACTGAATTGTATATCCCGCTAGCATTTCGGTCGTTATGTAGATAGTACTAGATACATAGTCGCATACGACTTACAAGGCGGAATATGTTGATCGCACGCGCGCGAACACGCACGCATGCACGCACGCACAACACACATAACACACACACACGCACACGCGCACGCGCACACGCACACGCACACGCACACGCACACGCACACGCACACCACACACACACACACACACCACACACACACACACACGTTTTAAGACATACCTTTACAACCTTGCCTATCCGCCATAGTTCCCTGGCGTATCAATAATTCGATAACAACTGGAATTGTTGATTGACGAAAGGAATTAGGCGCAATAGAAGTTACCTATTACTAGTATAACTTATATTTGTCCTTGTGTCCTTGCAGGTGTCGCATGGGTTGGCAGGGGAAGTTTTGCGACAGGTGTATCCCGTATCCTGGCTGTCAACATGGCACGTGTCAACAACCGTGGCAGTGTAACTGTGGGGAAGGTTGGGGCGGTCTCTTCTGCAACCAAGGTATGTCTATGGACATTTGTCTATATCGGTACGTGTTTAGTGCTCATCGAAATCTCTGAATTTGACATTTGGTTGTGACTGTATATATATGTCTATTAAATCATGACTGTCGGAAGGTGGATTTGCGATAACGTTGGCACACTTCCTGTTGCGCGCGCATGCGAAGTCCACGATCAATTGAGTTAGGACAACAGACCACGACTGTCCGGGGACACGAATCACGCGCGGATAATTAAATCTATAATAGATTAGATTAACCGCCGCATTGTTGACTTTGTCGGTCAGGTAGAATAATATACATCGCTGCCGTCTCGTCGTAAGACCTACATACACTCGTCATTGTAGTGAAACATTAACACGTCCTGTAGTAAAGGCAATGGTAGTAGTAGTGCGTAATGTAATCTTGCCGCATCGCCGCGGTCTCTCCCTTGGTGTCTATGAATAACGTAGGCGACGATGATTGATCGTCGGCCACGCGGGTGATAACGAATGGAACAAGTCCTGAGCCGCCGAGCCGCGGAAAGGGGACACTCGGCGTAGCTGTGTCACGCCTCTTGATATCTGCTAACATGTACTCATATTGCACCGGTGTCGTGTGTGATAGTGTCCGCTAAAAAGTCGCACCGTTGCGCTTGTTTCGCGAATATCGTGTGGGCCGTGGAGGTGGAGGTGGAGGTGGAGGTGGAGGTGGAGGTGGAGGTGGAGGTGGAGGTGGAGGTGGAGGTGGAGGTGGAGGTGGAGGTGGAGCCGACTGGAGAAGTGCAGACACGAATAGAGGGAACGGACGAAACAGATATAAAATAAATGGATTATCATTTAAACGCACGTACGTGAATAACTGTTTAATGTGAGTTGAACTTTGTAATAGGTTTATTGTCGTTCAGATGTAAGAAAAAGGTTCAGATGTAGGACGTATGTATGTGAGTGACGCTTGCCACCATTCAATCCTGTAGAACATTGGACATCAATTGGGATATTAAGTGAACACCGCCTTTAGCCTACAGTTATAAAGTAAACAACTTTCATAGTACTCTGAACGAATGTCCCCAACGCTATCGTCCAATACCAGAGTACAATTTTCGTTGGATTAGTTTGTCTCGACTAACTATGTTCCTTTTCTACTCCGCAGACCTCAATTATTGCACGCACCATCAACCGTGCAAGAACGACGCGACTTGCACCAACACGGGCCAGGGCAGTTACACGTGCAAGTGTGCGGCCGGTTTCACGGGCACGAACTGTGAGATCGAAGTGGATGACTGTCAGCAGCAGCCGTGCTTCAATGGCGGCACGTGCACGGTGAGTTTGCGCGTGAGCGCGCGCGCTTTCTTCTCAGCCGGTTGCTGGGGGACATGCGCGGGTTACTATGGTAACGTTCCACCGACGTAAACGCTTGCCCAGCAGTAGCATACTTTTCGGATCCGGTAATGCATGCAATAAAAAACAGGAACAATACCACTATTACCAGGTAATTCGGAAAACCATCACCGGGTAAACATCACCTAAAGTTGGGTAGACCTAAAGCAAGCGCATACTCGTATTTGACGATCCTATCTGATAGACTAGTATACCCGTCCGACATCCCTATGCGTCATGCTGAGTGTGCGGTTATTCAAAGCCGGTATTAGACATGCATGCGATTCACTGCCGTGGCCTTTAATCGCAGTCATACTACGCTGCTCCACTGCTCAACGGGCGGCGGCCGTACTAGTCGTAGTAGCGGGCAGACGATTTATTGGCGTCGTTACACGACGATATGTAGGCACGGGTCGATGGCGCACGCGCACATACGTACGTACGTAATCAGCCTTATTACAAACGCCGAGCGCGCGCGCCTGTCGCTGATAGGCGCCGTGGCTTCGACGGGTTCGACGCCGTTTCGATTCGGCGGCGTTTATTCCGCGCGGCGTCAATTAATTTGCGCGCGCGCGTCGCGTGCGTCGTGCCGTCACCGATAGTCGCCATGGCAACGGCGGCGATAAACGGCGCCGTCCGTACATCCGTCGTCAACGCCTCGCACGCGCGGATTACGAGCTGGTCGCACGCTGCCGAGTTGGTGTTGATGCGGATGCGCAGCCGATTTTCAATAGCCGTCCCCAATTATCGCCCACGCTCATCGCGCCGGTTGACCGGGTTCTGAAAGACCCGTGCGCGCGCACCCACCTGTATATCATTCATTGATCGTAAAGCACGCGCCTGGGTCTCGTTTAGGCCTGCTGTCCCTAATAGGGTCTCCCTTCATGTCACTTAGCCCCATCTAGGGACCACTTTGGAAGCGCTTCTCCTTATTAAGGATGCCCGATGTCCATCATTCTCCTGTACACCCAACGCTCTAGAGTTGGCGGCATGTCGTAGCAGTGACAAGATAGTATGATACTAGCAGTGACAAGTTGATTAATCGACATATTGTTGGCCACGTTCTATCCCATAAGCGATTGTCGTCATCAGTGTCGGTTTGATCAAGGTCGTCCACCCGGTTTCCTGTCACATTCTGTCATGGGGTTTTTCTACAGCTGTTATACATGGTTGTAGCCACTGAAAAACAATGCAATTTCTTTAACTGCACTTCCTTAAATGTGACGTATTTCCTGCGAAGTTAAAATCACCTTCGACCCGTTATTCACCAGAAACCTGTGTATTGCCGACGCTGTTTTACAACGTGAATTCTCTTCCGCAGGACATGGGCAGCACCTACCAGTGCCGTTGCCCCGTCGGCTTCCGCGGTCGCCAGTGCGAGTCGAGTGCGACGAGCTGCGCCGAGAGCCCGTGTCTCAACGACGGCTCGTGCTCCATGACCGGCGACACGTACCACTGTCGCTGTCCGTCCGGCTTCACGGGCGACAACTGCGGCATCGAAGTGGACGAGTGCGCGTCTAATCCGTGTCTCAACGGTGAGTTTCTATTTGAGTGTTTACGGTATGTTCGTGTGTGAATGTTTTGTTCGGGTTTTTTTCAATTCGACGACACGTTTTGTAATTTTTCTCCTGGACTTTAATCTTTTTATCTTTGTCCTTTGGGATTTGGGAAGGAATTACTGGCGGATCGATGTGTTCATAGGACATACCAGTCTTGTGTACATAACTATGATACAGACATGTAGTCTGTGTTGCCCCATTTGTAATCCTTCTCTATATATATCCTCATGAGTGTCCTCTACTTTCGGCTTTTCCCATTTAAACAATAGGTATTTTTAATGGACATCACCGATCCTATTATATTTAGTGCTTAGCCTTGCGTCAAGTACCGTATATTATGTGACATGGAAAAACCGCGGTTAATAGATCAGCGTAATCTCCATCCGGAAGTTGCGACGATTAGATTTTTTTCGAATCCACGCCAACGCTGGTTATCAGTTCAAAATCATATCGTGACATTGTCTGGATGCACGCCCTATAGCACCCGACGTTGAGTGATGATGTCGCGGACACTGCAAGGTGAACCGTTCCGCGTCGACCACAGCGCTGCCCCTGCTGTAGCGTTGGGAAGAACCATCTGCCCGCGATGGGAACATTCGCGGTCTGCAGAGACTCGTGCTGACTTTGTAGTCGGCTCGCCCTCCCCGTCTCCATCTGGGCACATCTGGGCTGGCCACGCATGCCCCAGATGGTGTTGTATCGGTTCACAACCACACACCTTTGGCCAGGACGACACTAGACGGGGTGAAATGTATTCAGTTGCCAATATGCTGTACCGTTGGTTGGTGGCATGTAGTTTGAGGCTAGACCCAGCTGGTGGGGCAAATCTGTGTTCACGGTTCTTTGTCGTCGGTGTAGATCGCGAACTCGATTACGGCGTATTCGTTAATTGCACCACTGAGTTGTCTGATT
Source organism: Ridgeia piscesae (assembly GCA_025642075.2). NCBI lineage: Eukaryota > Metazoa > Annelida > Polychaeta > Sabellida > Siboglinidae > Ridgeia > Ridgeia piscesae. Next base: position 325,299 of record JAODUO010000224.1, on the reverse strand, counting down.
ACTCTGTAAATGAATCGTGTTTAACACAGGTTGGTTGTCCTCCTAGCCATAATTGTTAGCCGCTATTAGCATAATAGTGTTAAAAGTTCGTACACCTATACATTGAAAGACGTACTAAACTGGTTGTCCAATGCTAAAGCGGACCTTTGATTCACAAAAGAAATAACGGAACGAGCGCGGCGACACGCAAGAAAGACGACACTTCCGGCTTCTAATCGTACAGCAGCGTTGCTTGCATAGTCCCAGCAAATCGCTTATAAATCCCTGTCAACAAACCAACGGCGCGGACAGTTCGTCGCCATTGTGCGGAAGTAACGAGTTAGTCTTCAGCGGTCGGCCGGCTGCATTCAGCTCACTGGCAGGTTGAGCCTCCGTACACAGCTCGGTGCCAGGCAAGGCCGATTGAGCCCCGGGCACACACGGCCCTCGCCCGCATGTCCTGTCGCCCGCTGCCCGGTCCTTTGTCCCGCCCGGTCAGATTGTCCGCGAGGTCACATTGTCCGTGCCAACCACCTGTTGTTTCTATTGTTCGACGCGTCGTATCGAATCACGACGGCGGCCATGTTGACTGGACTGGCGTATTCAAATATTACCGTTGCGATATTTGACCCCAATGATATATTTACATAGGATTAAAAATAGGACAACTCGCCAGTTTTATACTCACAGTCTACGTCTATCGACTGGTTCATTACGCCAACAACCTATTAAACACGAATAAGCCGTCTGTTTCTCGTTGGAGCGGTGAGATAAGACGGTTATATCGTAGCCGTGAAACAGGCCTGATTTCGTTAACTTTACGAGTGCGTCCTCGAATTAGAAAGCACGTGCGAACGACTTCGCGGACAAATATCCCCTGCGCGCGTGTGTTGCATCTAACGAAGCTCATAAATGTGTTGACACAGCGTTGTCATCTGCAGGACAACTCTATCCTGACAGAAAATATTTATGTCGGATTTATTTGTTTTATTTGTTTTATTTCTTTATATCTCTTATTTATCTTATTTCTTTATATATTTTATTTATTTCTCTTTTTTACTTCTCTTACATCTTATTTATGTTACTTTGTATTGGTTTTCTTTTTTCTTTCTTCTATACATGTTGTATCTTTTTCAGTTTAGTCTACGTGTTTTAGTTTATTGTTTATTGTATTCATTAAACAAATTAATTCATTTGTTTGCTTATTTATTTATCTATTCGGCCGAGTTTATTTACACATCCACTTGTCTACTTCAGGCGGCCGCTGCATCGACGAGTTCAACGGGTTCCGCTGCATCTGTCGGCCCGGCTACTCGGGGCCCACGTGCCACGACAACCCCAACGACTGCTCGCTGCAGCCGTGCCTCAACGGCGCCACCTGCGACGACGGCGTCAACGACTTCGTGTGTCGCTGCGTGCCGGGCTTCGTCGGGCCGCTCTGTCAGACGAACGTCGACGACTGCGCCACTCGGCCGTGCGCCAACGGGGCGACGTGTCACGATCTCGTCAACGACTTCGCGTGCGACTGCGCGCCCGGCTTCTCGGGCAAGGACTGCCGGGTCGACACGGACGAATGCGCCGGTGCGCCGTGTTTGAACGGCGGCACGTGCGTCGACCGCGTCAACGGCTACGAGTGCACATGCGCGACCGGATACTACGGCAAGAACTGCGATCGGTCGGTGGCGCACCCCGTCGTCAAGACGACCGGTGGTGTCGTTCACAGGGACGACGACGACGACGACGACGATGAAGGCGACGACGACGATCGGCGAACACGAGACTACGAACGACGCTTCCGGCATCGCCGGAAGTAAGCAGGCGCACGCCGGCGGCGCGGCGATGGCCGCTGTCACCATGGAGCAGCTGCTGCTCATCATATGCCTCGGCATCGGAATACCGATCATCATCATCATCGGGATTATCATTTCGCTGCTGCTGAACCAGCGTCGCAATCGGCGCCGAAACCGACAGGCGGCTGAACAGGGGCGGCCGGAGAACTTCGACAACGAGCACAACGAGATACGGACGGCGAACAACAAGGCGAAGGCGATCGACGCCGACCCCGCCCCAGCCCCGGCCCCGGCCGGTCGCGGCCACCTGACCATAAACAACGAGTGCGACAAACACCACCACAGCGTCAACGAGGACACGACGGCGAAGCCGAAAAATTACAACAAAGACATTAACAAGACGAAAAACAACAGCCGCCGCGGTCGCAGCTGCTTAGAAAAGCGGCCGGTAGATGGCGGTGGCGGCGGCGACAATATGTCGGACAATGCCGCGCTTGCAGCGCCGCGTAGTGGCGTAAGCCGGACACTAGACGCCAGCGCAATCGCGGCGTGCTTAGACCAGCCGGACCTAGCGGCGTCCCTGAGAGCGTCTGTCGGCGATACTGGGTAAGGATCTCTTTCTTCACGTCCGACTGTCTCACTTCCTACGTGTGCCGCCGCCCGCACTGCGGAATGTCGAGTGAAAATGTGTTGCCAAATACTTTACATAATACCTGATTTTTGCGCACCGCAGCACTGTGTTGTGACATACCGCAGTACATGTAGCGATGGTTCATTTCTCTCCATCATACCAAATACTGACTTGCCCTACCGTACCTTATCATATCATTTGAAACTTCGTCCCGTCGCACCCTCCTGTGTCCTATCATAGGCTGCAGTAAGCTTGATTTAACTATACTATATGTAATGTATGTGACTGTAGACTGACTTGTACTTTTTACCATTTCACACAGACCACTGGTACTGTCCTTTTCTCAACAGAATCCAGTTGCGAATAGCATCACCTTTGAAATGCACTTAACGGTTAAATGCATTTCAATTTTCAATAAATTTCTATTTTAGGTTAAATGTCAACCTAAAATAAGTAATGTGATTAATAGCCAGTAATTAGTTTTGATACAAGTTGTGCCAACAGATGCATGTTGGGATGATTTAACTCAGTCGCAATCCAACACACAGCCTACCTACATCGACTCGGTTTCTAATGAGCGCTTTTCGTTTGTGTTACAGTGAGCATGCGCCGCGAACTCTGACCTTCTCGAAGTCCCTGAACGCACCCCGTGACGACAACACATCAATATTCTATCTGGATCGACATCCGCACTATCCACCCTACGCCGAAGGCATGTTAGCGACGGAAGTATAAGGCGCCCTCTCGCGGCGTCCACCTGCAGCCCGTCGCATGACGCATGCGCGGGCGGACACTTGCACACACTGTTACGTTGTTTAATAATTTATTTATGGTACGGAGGCGACGCCGCTGACGAAAACGAAAACGAAAACGAGGCTGGTTGGTTGGAATGCGGCGGTGACGACGAGAATGGACGCTGTGAAATATACGTTGTGTACATATTTGCATATATATAATTTAAGTGCCTTCCTTTGTACATAGATCTAGAAGATAGCAGATTTTATACGGACTTCGCAACCGTGTTGTCGTCACACCTGTCACTACAACAACAACGTCAACAACTGTTTCTGACGTCACCATGGATACTGACGATAATAACGTTATCAGTCGTAGTGGTGGTGATGACGATAGTAGCCGGAGTATTGGCGGCTTTAGGACCAGTCAAGTAAACCATGCACTGGGTGAATGTGTTTTAATATGAAATACTGTGTAAGTGACTCGGTGGGACTTGTTTATATTGCCGGCGACGAGACGTTGGTGTGACAGGCTTAGCCTGGGACGTTATGCAAACTTTGCCGTCGCCGCAACGCATTGGAGTTTGGCGCATGCGCTGTGTCACTGTGTGCATGCCGTGCGTGCGTACCGACGTGCGTACGCTCGCGCCGCACTGTCCGGTGTGGTAGTTTTATTTCGATTCGGCTCCATTTCGACTGCGTGACACGTCCTGTATCTATGTCCCTCCACAAGCAAACTGCACATGCGCATGAACGCACCAATGGAAAGCGTCTTACGAAAGCGCGTGGCCAGCTCAACTTGTTTTATTCGACGTACAAAATGTCGGGTTGTTTTAATGCGCGGCGGCCATATTGGGCGTTTTTAATCTGTCAAATTGGAGATAACACTCTGTGTCGACCTGGTTTCTTGACAGCTGCGGAGTGGTAATGAATGGGTCAGTTGGCTTGGAAATTACTGGTTTGAGGACATTTCCCGTCGTCCGTCTTCCGAACTATTTACACGGGCGGAAGCGAACGCGCGTTCGTTGGCGCCGGTTGAATTATCGCCGGCTGAAACGAACGCGTGACGCGATTGTGTTGGTCGAAATGTCGTCTGCTGTCAACGCGAGGTCGTAAATTCTGGCGTGAATGTTTCCGCACGTAATATGCGCTTTCCATCTGCCGTTTAATTTTATGCATATTTCAATACCAAACGTATTGCGTCTCTCTTCCGGCATGTCCGATACAATTTGTACTTATTCAACGTATCTTTTTCGAGGGGTGACGCTTGTTCGAACTACGTGCAATTAATTTGGCTACATCTTAGATTTCTCTATGTTCACCTGGCGCGTCGAGCGAGCGATCTCTGCGCACGTTTTCTAGTCGGAAATGATAATCGCGTCGATTGATTGATTAACCACCACGTGCAAGTAATGTCACACATTGTTTCCTTCAGTGACGTCACGCCGTTTCGGTTTAACCGTACGGATGCAATATGCCACCAGGTGGCCAAATCAAAGCACTTTGTTCGTGTAACGGTAGACCCTCGCGAGCGCCCCTCGCGGGACTGCTGAGGTTTTGTGTGCGCATGCGTCGAGAGTGTTCGATTGTTGATTGGTCGTTTGTTACTGCACGCTGGCAGACGGTCACGTGACACGCCGTGGTCAGTTCTGTTTATTCCGTCTGTGATGCTCATCTGTATATATTCATGTGTAATGTATATTTATAATGTAGTCAATTGTATATATTACTACTGCTATTATTGTTTTGTCCAATATCAAAATAAAAGGTCACAATTCGGCTATTTTTCAAGTGCATACGTCTTAAGCTCGATTTATGTACGAGGTGGGTGGGTATGTTAGAAGCAGGGCCTATCAGACATGGGGCGAATCACGTGTGTGTGTGTGTGTGTGTGTGTGTGTGTGTGTGTGTGTGTGCGTGCGTGCGTGCGTGCGTGCGTGCGTGCGTGCGTGCGTGCGTGCGTGCGTGCGTGCGTGCGTGCGTGCGAGCGTGTTTGTGTGAGGTGTGTTGAGGGTACTTTGTCCTGTGTGGTTATATCAAAGGGTTTAGAGAATTTACCCAAACACCTCTCCGTGCCAACTGAAGCCCTGGATGCACCAAGGAAGTTTTCTCCAAGTACACCGCTGAACCAACCCCGTGTCAGATATTAAGTGTTCCTAGACGTGTTTACACACGGTGCTCCCTCCCTTTTATCCCACGTCTGTTCTCACATCACCTGCCCCTGTTCGTCTCACCTAGCCTTTTTTAATATTCCTCTTCACTCGGTCAAGAATCTTCCTACGCCAGCTATGGAGGCGGGTCGAAAGATTCCAACCCACTCTCTGTGTACGTCATTTTGTACACCCAAGAAATGTCCCGGATGCGCACACATATTATTGTGGAGACAATTATTTATGCCCCGATTTATTACAGAAAAATACACAATTCACGCCCAAGAAGACGATGCAACATTTAAATCGAATACAGTTCGCAAGTCATACATTATTCACGAAATATCAGAACAGGCACACATACACATCGCACGCACGCATGCGCGCACACACACGCACGCGGGTAACTTCATATTTCCTTCAACACTCTATGAAAATGTATCAACGTATCCTGCAATTTATTAGCCTTTCCGTTTTTATGAAGAGTGGGTGGCCCCGACCATACCCGGTTTGTTAGTATTGAATTATTTCTATTTACAAAGTCCCTAAACTGGGCTGCACGCATTTGCACGCGTGCAGGGGCGTTGTTTCATTCAGCCTTGTGTGTATCCGTGCATCAGTGGTACTGTTGTGGCTGCCTCGAACTGACAATAAAACCCATCGTATCCGTCATCGATAATGCAGTCGTTTAACGACATAAGCTCTCGGGCGATTAAACTTTACGGCGACCTCTGCGCGTAGCGTCATTGCCGACCACTTCAGTCGACTGGCACGCTGGCCGCATGGCGATAGTCGACGATGATGCCGGACCATAAATGAGGCCATAACTGTGGTCTGCCCGCTACATTCATGATTTGTGACATTGATGACCTAACGACAAACAAAACTATTAGTACAGATAATGTTTTATTCAACCGAATATCTGTACGCTAGCATTGCTTATATTTACGTCATGTGAAGAACGCATAATTATTATAGAAAAACATTCACAACCCGTATTTGATCTAACTCGCGCGTATCATAATATTATGTTGTATGTGAAAACGTATATAATTGTGCTAATATTTGTACATTGGAACACGAAACACTCTTAATGTTCGCTACTTAATAAAATTAAAATAAATTGTATTTAAATAAATCTGCGTTACAGTAGACCCTGCATGTTTGCGATTTACCAAAGACTGACAACGAATATAAGCATCCGAAATTGCAGTATATTTTCAGTGAAAAAACATGTTGCATGGGTGTATTTGTATCGCAGATAATATCGCACGTCACTGATGCACATAATATCGCATTGTCTATTAACCACGCCAACATCCGTACCACGAAACAAAGGTCAAAGTGTGATTATTAGGCATCGATTGCTGTTGCGTCATCATTATCATGATGTGTTTCGAGATTTGGATAATTAATCGTTGTGGGTGGCATTTTGCTATAAATGACAACAACAAAACCAGGAACAGTAAAACCACTTCACCATTAAAGCTCTCTCTGGAGAAAAGTGACCCGAATCGGGAGGTAACCTTGTTAGCGGGAATATTTTATATGCTTTGCTGTTAGATAATTAATTCGGGACTATGCTAGGGTGACCTTAATGGCGATGTGGATGTGACCTTAATGGCGAAGTGGATGTAATATCGAGGTGGTTATAAAGAGAGATTCAACTGAAAGGTTCATAGATGAAGCCAGCCTTCAAACGATTATTGCGTTATGAACATATTCACAAGCGTGTGTTATTAGGCCCTGAAAAGTAACGACGAAGTGAATCAAACCCGACATGCTGTATCAAGTCGACTGGTAGGCCGGAAAACATGTCGTCCGTCTGTTCGAAAATCAGAACTAGTTCGTTACATCTGTGTGTGTGAGTGTGTCGATCAATCGTCTATCCAGTCAGGTACACAGTGACTACACACGCCACTCTCTCCTCATTGTCCCGACTCACGTGTCTGTCACGATCGGCTGTTTGTGGCAGTTTGTTCGAGCGAAGATTAATAAAAACCGTCATCAAACATGGCGGCCGCCGTTCTAATATCGGCACCCATGCGAGACGGCATCAATTCACCACGGCATGGCACGGCGTCGTTCAACGCTGCGAGGGTTATGTTTGCTCTTTTCGCTGAACTACTGGTCTATTTCTTGCAGCTGGCGATTACTGATAGGTTCGTCCAGTTATAGGGTCGGTCATAGGTCAATGTGCACTTTTTTCGCAGGACCGTGTTAGCTGCTGTCATGATGACGAAGAAGACAGGACCCCCAAGTTGCTCGCTGATACAGTCGCTACACAACCAGAATATAATGTGTTTTGACTAATTACAATATAACACAGTTTGACGGTCAAGTCCGTGTCCATTTATTTTTAATATTAGTCCCGTGTGTCCTGTTTACAATTGCAAGCAGAACAGAATATTTTATTTTCAGCCTTTGCTTAAAAACTACATTTGTATATCATAGTATGATATTATGATGGCAATCATCGTGGTTGTTGTACTTTAATTGACGAGGCATTTTAACT
>JAODUO010000224.1:110000-312500 GCA_025642075.2 Ridgeia piscesae | reverse complement strand
GAAAAATCCTACTGTAGCAATGTCGTTTTTCAACTAAGTTACACAATCGCTTATGAACATTTGGTCGAAACATTGATCATTTATTAAAGCAAGTACATGTCGTAACTAAATGCTTTTAATAGTTTAACAGTTAGTAATTCGGACGTAAATTATATACCGTTTAACAGTAAGTTTTGTGAGTGTGCCTTCTGCAGTTGTTTCACACACACACGCACGCGCACGCGCGCGCGCACGCACGCACGCACACGCACGCACGCACGCACGCACACACACGCACACGCACACGCACACGCACACGCACACGCACACGCACACGCACACGCACACGCACACGCACACGCACACGCACACGCACACGCACACGCACACGCACACGCACACGCACACGCACACGCACACGCACACGCACACGCACACGCACACGCACAACACACACACGCACACCAAAACACACACACACACACACACACACACACACACACACACACACACACACGTTCAGCGAAATACTGACTATCTAATGTTACGAACTAGGTGTGCCACATTCAAACAAGAGAATAATCTGGCCACGTTGACCTCTGACCTTTTAAAAAGAAGACGGGCGTGTCTGGCACATAGCAGCACAGCGGGAAAATTACCAAGAAAAAACGGCGAGGTGGAAGAAAAATGAGATGGATGATAACATCAAGAGTCGGACAGATGGTCGACTTGAAGTTGGCTAGCGAGTTTGCAAAGATGCGGCAACAGCCTAAGTGCTGCTATATATAGCCATATGCACATCATCATCGCATAGCATACTCGCCCATGCAATAGGTTATTTTGATTCAATTCAAATTAAGTTAAAAAAAACATTGCATAAAGTGAAAGCGCTACTGCCACGAGGCGACACGCCACCACGACCACGGGATTTTACATAAGTAAACAATCGTGTCATGTGATCCAATTGACCTATCCGTGACGTGCTTTGTTGCCTAGCAACATCCTCCTCATCAAATTACCAAATATAGATGCCGAAAACGTGGAACGTTCCATTGTATTATTTACTTAAATTCCTGCCCAAAACGTTTTTATTAAGACAAAAACACATGTTTGATCTAGCAGACGGCATGCCGTCAAGAAAAACGTTTGGGACAGGAATCATTTACCTGGAATCATCTTCTCTGGGAGTCCAAAGACGTTATACATGAAAACTGCCCTTTTTTCTTTAGACTGGCCCATAACTAGGACTGAACTTTTCAAACTTCAAGGTACACGTCTACACCATAGATTTCACACTTACTTCAAGCTACACGTCTACACTCACTTTCACACTTACTTCAAGCTACACGTCTACACTCATTTTCACACTTACTTCAAGCTACACGTCTACACCATAGATTTCACACTTACTTCAAGCTACACGTCTACACCATAGATTTCACACTTACTTCAAGCTACACGTCTACACTCACTTTCACACTTACTTCAAGCTACACGTCTACACTCACTTTCACACTTACTTCAAGCTACACGTCTACACTCACTTTCACACTTACTTCAAGCTACACGTCTACACCATAGATTTCACACTTACTTCAAGCTACACGTCTACACCATAGATTTCACACTTACTTCAAGCTACACGTCTACACTCACTTTCACACTTACTTCAAGCTACACGTCTACACTCACTTTCACACTTACTTCAAGCTACACGTCTACACTCACTTTCACACTTACTTCAAGCTACACGTCTACACTCACTTTCACACTTACTTCAAGCTACACGTCTACACTCACTTTCACACTTACTTCAAGCTACACGCCTACACTCACTTTCACACTTACTTCAAGCTACACGTCTACACTCACTTTCACACTTACTTCAAGCTACACGTCTACACTCACTTTCACACTTACTTCAAGCTACACGCCTACACTCACTTTCACACTTACTTCAAGCTACACGTCTACACTCACTTTCACACTTACTTCAAGCTACACGTCTACACTCATTTTCACACTTACTTCAAGCTACACGTCTACACCATAGATTTCACACTTACTTCAAGCTACACGTCTACACCATAGATTTCACACTTACTTCAAGCTACACGTCTACACTCACTTTCACACTTACTTCAAGCTACACGTCTACACTCACTTTCACACTTACTTCAAGCTACACGTCTACACTCATTTTCACACTTACTTCAAGCTACACGTCTACACCATAGATTTCACACTTACTTCAAGCTACACGTCTACACTATTTCACACTTACTTCAAGCTACACGTCTACACTATTTCACACTTACTTCAAGCTACACGTCTACACCATTTCACACTTACTTCAAGCTACACGTCTACCTCACTTTCACACTTACTTCAAGCTACACGTCTACACTCACTTTCACACTTACTTCAAGCTACACGTCTACACTCACTTTCACACTTACTTCAAGCTACACGTCTACACTCACTTTCACACTTACTTCAAGCTACACGTCTACACTCACTTTCACACTTACTTCAAGCTACACGTCTACACTCACTTTCACACTTACTTCAAGCTACACGTCTACACTAATTTTCACACTTACTTCAAGCTACACGTCTACACTCATTTTCACACTTACTTCAAGCTACACGTCTACACTCACTTTCACACTTACTTCAAGCTACACGTCTACACTCACTTTCACACTTACTTCAAGCTACACGTCTACACTCATTTTCACACTTACTTCAAGCTACACGTCTACACTATTTTCACACTTACTTCAAGCTACACGTCTACACCATTTTCACACTTACTTCAACTACACGTCTACACTAATTTTCACACTTACTTCAAGCTACACGTCTACACTCATTTTCACACTTACTCCAAGCTACACGTCTACACTCACTTTCACACTTACTTCAAGCTACACGTCTACACTCATTTTCACACTTACTTCAAGCTACACGTCTACACTAACTTTCACACTTACTTCAAGCTACACGTCTACACTCATTTTCACACTTACTCCAAGCTACACGTCTACACTAACTTTCACACTTACTTCAAGCTACACGTCTACACTCATTTCAACTTACTTCAAGCTACACGTCTACACTCACTTTCACACTTACTTCAAGCTACACGTCTACACTCACTTTCACACTTACTTCAAGCTACACGTCTACACTCACTTTCACACTTACTTCAAGCTACACGCTACACTCACTTTCACACTTACTACACTCACATTTTCACACTTACTTCAAGCTACACGTCTACACTCATTTTCACACTTACTCCAAGCTACACGTCTACACTCACTTCCACACTTACTTCAAGCTACACGTCTACACTCACTTCCACACTTACTTCAAGCTACACGTCTACACTAATTTTCACACTTACTTCAAGCTACACGTCTACACTAATTTTCACACTTACTTCAAGCTACACGTCTACACTCATTTTCACACTTACTTCAAGCTACACGTCTACACTCACTTTCACACTTACTTCAAGCTACACGTCTACACTCATTTTCACACTTACTTCAAGCTACACGTCTACACTCACTTTCACACTTACTTCAAGCTACACGTCTACACTCATTTTCAAACTTACTCCAAGCTACACGTCTACACTAACTTTCACACTTACTTCAAGCTACACGTCTACACTCATTTTCAAACTTAATTCAAGCTACACGTCTACATTCACTTTCACACTTACTTCAAGCTACACGTCTACACTCACTTTCACACTTACTTCAAGCTACACGTCTACACTCACTTTCACACTTACTTCAAGCTACACGTCTACACTCATTTTCACACTTACTCCAAGCTACACGTCTACACTCACTTTCACACTTACTTCAAGCTACACGTCTACACTCATTTTCACACTTACTTCAAGCTATCATAACTATGCATACATACTTAAATGCATACATGCATATCATATTTGCATACGTACATACATACATACATACATACATACATACATACATACATACATACATACATACATACATACATACATACATACATACATACATACATACATACATACATACATACATACATACATACAAACATACATACATACATATTTACATACATGCATGCATATACGAATACACACACATACGCGCGCGCACACCTACACATGCGCGCGCACGCACACGCACACGCACACGCACACGCACACGCACACGCACACGCACACGCACACGCACACGCACACGCACACGCACACGCACACGCACACGCACACGCACACGCACACGCACACGCACACGCACACGCACACGCACACGCACACGCACACGCACACGCACACGCACACGCACACGCACACGCACACGCACACGCACACGCACACGCACACGCACACACGCACACGCACACGCACACGCACACGCACACGCACACGCACACGCACACGCACACGCACACGCACACGCACACGCACACGCACACGCACACGCACACGCACACGCACACGCACACGCACACGCACACGCACACGCACACGCACACGCACACGCACACGCACACGCACACGCACACGCACACGCACACGCACACGCACACGCACACGCACACGCACACGCACACGCACACGCACACGCACACGCACACAGAGAGAGAGAGGGAGAGAGAGGGGGGAGAGAGAGAGGAGAGAGAGAGAGAGGAGAGAGAGAGAGAGAGAGAGAGAGAGAGAGAGAGAGAGAGAGAGAGAGAGAGAGAGAGAGAGAGAGAGAGAGAACTACAGGATTTTTTGTTAACTTACTGGTTCATACACCCGACAAATTAGAGTCAGTTGTTGCATACGATTATAAATATGTTATGGTCGTCTTTGTCACCAGCACCCTGAGATATGTAACAGGTTAAATGTGTTAGAGACCCATTTCTGCTATCCAAAACCTAGGGCGGTGAAACTAGTAAATACCTTTTTATAGTCCTAGTTTTAAAAATAGCCGGGAATCCGGATTATTAATAGTAAGCCCCCAGGCGATTCAGACATCAAGCTAAGCCAATACCCTTCGGCTTTCCTATCCATCTGTTCCCCGATCCCAACAAAATAAGGTCCGGCTTGAGGACTACGCTCACCGATGCGCTGCTGCCCTGGATCCGCGCAAAGGCTGGTAGCGCTCAAATCCCAGCGCTGCGTTTAGGCTGATTCGTAGTACAACTTCTACTCAATAAAAACACATTAGCGGAGCCTGGAAAAAATCGATAGCGCGCAGATGCCGCTTTACGAGGCTAGCGCCGAGCGATGCCAGATGCCTGCATTTATACGGCGGATACCATTTCGCGAAACACCGCGGATCTGAGCGGCAAACATGGCCGCAGTTGGATCGACATACGTAAGATTTCTTTCCCTAATGCGTTGTTTTAAATACAGCTGACGATTGTGGGAGTTAATTAAAATGGAAAAATGACGTAACATTCAAACCTAGGGCGATTAGCAAGCACGCACGCACGCACGCACGCTCTCGCATACACGAATGGCGACGATAGATGTGGTCACACCACTTTCTTTGTTCTTTCTTTTTGCAGGAGGGGTATTTTTTCAGTAAAATAGATGCACTGATCATTGTCGACATTACGAGGGTTTCCCATTAGACGTACTGATCCATCATTTTATGATTATTCACTATTATTCATTCATTTTAATCAATTATTATAAAACTAAATATAATGTGTTCAAAGTCCACTGTCCGTCAATAGTACCTAACGAAACTCGCACGCGAAACGTTCCAGTGATGTATGTGTGTGTGTTTGTGTTTGTGTTTGTGTTTGTGTTTGTGTTTGTGTTTGTGTTTGTGTTTGTGTTTGTGTGCGTGTGCGTGTGCGTGTGCGTGTGCGTGAGCGTGCGTGCGTGTGAGCATGCGCATGTGTGTGAGCGTTTTATGTGTGCGTGTGTGCGTGTGGGTGTGGGTGGTGTGTGTACGTTGTGTGTGTGTGTGTGTGTGTGTGTGTGTGTGGTGTGCGTGGTGTGCGTGCGTGCGTGCGTGCGTGTGTGTGTGTCAAGTGGGGAGTGGCTGATATTGACAATATTTCGTCGCCCGACGCAGTACCGAATGCGCTGTCTTGCCCGTGCGAGTGTTGGCACGCACTTGGTCTACGCGATGGAACTTCGATTTTCTCGATCACTTCTCGTCCGACCACAACAAAGGACTGCGCCAAAACGGGCGTCTCCAATCAGAACGAATTAATTAAGCGAATTCGTTAATGAAAATGTTGCGTGAAATTTTAATACGTTTTGTTGTCTCGTCGCCTGGTTGGCACATGCGCTACGTCATTTCCTGTCGATTTCCCGGGTTGCAGCGGGTAGGTTCATGCAATTGACGTATCGATTCTTGGAATTTCACAAGTGCTCTACCCTCTTAACGTGAACTCTCGGTGTCAATATATAAGCCCCATTGAGGTAATAAGAGCCTACAATTCTTGGCGAGATGTCACCGATTGTTCGCGTCACTATGTAAATAGTGATGGTAAAATAACAATAATATAATAATAATATAAGCATGGTGATTATGATGATGATGGTGATAATTACATTGCAACCGTAATATATTAATTTCACAAGTACATAAGTAGCCTAACAATTCATAGCCAAGAAGTGCGCGCTTTATTTGGATGTATGGACTTACCAAAGAGCTCCATGAAAGAAATTGAGCAGCGTGATTGGCGATAGCTTCGTCTACTTCTTGCTGGTGGTTCGACGACTGGCCACTGGTGGCGTGTGCGTCGGTAGTTAAAATATCGTTTCGCACATCATATTTAAAGTTTTTTTCGTGTTTTTTTTATAAATGGGTTCAGCAAATATTATATTATCTATAAATCATGTAGATATGTTCAGAACTATGCTGTATATCATGGTCTATATCGTGTAGAAACACCCAGCAAATAATTTTCAAGTGTGGCCTGCTTATAGAACATACATTTTATTTGACAATTAATTATTTAATTAATTGAAATATTGCATGTGTGTCACACACATGGTAGAAATACAGCCTGCCAATGAAATAAGTGCCGTCATAAAAAGAACAACATAAAGTTACGTCATTAGTGTAGTGTAATAAGTACGCTGAGGATAAACGAAAATATACTTTTGTGTACTTATTGAAGCACTAAGCACGCACACACGCACACTGCTTTAGAACTAGGCATATACGATTAATGTTATCTATAGACTATGATCATGCATACACGCGACTATTTCCCTTTTCCGAATAAAACACCGATGACGGATTGTACGATATAGGGCTTACATAACATGTCTGACGTCCGCACGAAACTCCATCGTCTAAATAGCTTTAATTTCCTTCAGATTTCTCCCACAACGTCTGCCCTTTGTCCTCCGGAAACCCTCACGGCAGGACGGGAGGACCGGGGTGATTCTGTCTGGATCAGACGGCTGGCGTACGACACACCGTTCGTTCACGCGATGAATAATTAGCGAGTCGAACGCAACTCCGACTCGATGATCGCCGGATGATGGCGCTCTGGATTTCGATACCTGTGCGTGTGTGATCAATAATGCATGCCAATCAGCATAGGGAATGTTCCGGGCGGACATCCGAACCACCAAGTCGAGTAATTAAACCCGCCGTGACGCCCACAACTATGTCTCCATGCCGATTTTCGGACAAAAAGGAAAGCAGATGTCTAATGAATTGATCCGACAAACCGGGTGATTTCGGTTGGATGAAGACGATTCATTTGATGTCTTCTGACAGATTTGCCGTGCACGCTCGAGACACGCACGATACGTGCACGATACGCGTGGTCTGTCAGGCGCAAAGCCAGAACAAATGTTGCTGTCAGCTTGCGTGTTTCATTGAGAATTAAAATTTAAATCAGCAATACAATACTTCCTCTTGTGCAGTTTCAACGTCACGTGGAAATGATGGAAGTATTTAACCGAGACGCATATTTAAACATGTATATGTCAAAATGCCGACATTCACATTAGACAAGTGACCTTTTTGCACTTTACATATACAGACAACAAAAAGCCTTTTTTTATTCATTAAAACGTTATATTCGCCATTTGACATTAGAATATAAGGAAGTGTACGCACGCAAATTTCTTATTGTTAGCTATTTTAAAGAATATCGTCAGTTCATTTCTCCTATGAGTATATCAGTTTCGATTCAGCGTTGTCTATAATACCATTGATCTTGACGGTGTTTTGAAACTTGGAAAATAGTCATACTATAGCACTGAGGACGACAAGCACCCTGGCAGTGACCACGCCTGCATAGAAATGTCGACTTGGTGTAAATGGTCGGCAAAAGACTGACTAGTTCAATGAGACCTCGTACATATGGTCATAACGTTGTAACGACAATATACATTCGTGAAACAACTGCAGGACTTGACGGAAAACGGCATGCTAGGGACGAGACCAATATTTTAAAAGAAATTGTAACTTGGCGCACATGGTGGAATGTTCTGTCTGAGTATTAGACAATGAGCCCCTATCTAAGTGTAACATTGGTTTCAATCTGACAATCAGTGATGATCTGTATGAAATACTCCAACATAATTATTCTTAGTCATGATCCGGTAGAAATTCGTGTAAATAGCCACAGGGTGTTTTGTTTCCTTGTTTACATTACATTGTGTTATTAGTTAAAGGATATAAGTGTAAGTCAGACAAGTGTTCTATATATACACACAACAACGTGTCGAGCGTCGCTACATCACTTTCTTCAAAGCGACACACCTATTGGTTAGTAGTATTTTTAGTTTACATAAACTAGTTTTAACACCGCATTCATTCATAGTATCAATTGGTGCAAAGTAGTGCTTACGTACAGCTGTATTACCAGACGGATCACTGCATTCACAACAGCTGCTCGATACTCAATGCAACGTTGAAGTGTACGAATTAGATACTTGTCACAGTTATACGACAAGGTGGCCTGTATGATATTGTCAAACTGCAAGATAACAGACGTATGTTAAATCTCTTATTACAGCCAAATGTCACGGCAACTTCTGTCACGACAACGCCCTAATGAACAATTTACGGGATCCCCGTTACGGGAACTCCTGCTCCAACAAATAAATTATTGTTACGCCAACTCAAATTTCGCCAGTTCCGGATACATCAAACCTCCGAGTAGAAATTTTTATTAATAATTATTATTAACTATTGTAACTATTTGCTTTACAATCACACGACAATTAGTTTTAATTTTATAATATATTACACATCTTACCAAACTGTATTTTATGCTGACTATATAGAGCCATCTAACGCGGCGTCGTTAACATTAATTTGTTGAATGTCACATTACGCCACTGCTCGCAATGGCTTTCGGGAAACCTTACTATTTAAACCGAAAAAATACGTTATTAAAATCATGGTTATTATTTTCGTAAATATTGCAAATACGTGACAGAGTTTTTTGTTATAGTATTTTGCGCCTGGTATAGTAGCTAGAACGAACGACCGCTGAAAGACCCTTGTAGTCTACGTCATTGAAGGGACCCGAAGAGACTTTCCAACGGCGCGGTCAAGTCTCGCCAGGGACGTGGCTCAGTGACTCGCCACCTCGAGCGAGGAGAGGTCACGTGGTTCACCCCGGATGCAGGCCAGACGTTCGGCTAGGGAGGAAACGTGATAACATTTTGATTAAAGAAATCTGGACCAAATGAGACGCGTCACGGCGGACAACTGACCCAGAGCGACAGTTGGTCAGGGAAATCAACCTATAATTCGATTCTAACGAGAGGTGCTTCACTGGTCAGTGCCCGGGGCGCGGGTCAAGCCCCACCACTCGCCCAGTAGCGTCCGGTGCCCTTCGCTTCAGTCCATCCTTTCGAGCCAGGGCCGTTTACACTGAGAAAACAACGTGTTGAACAATATTATAAAAAAATCATGGCTCAAATATTTGTATGGACGGACAGCAATAATTAACACTTACATTGGAGCGTTTTAATGGAAATGTTGATCACTCACTGACATAGGAACTCATGGAGCGAGGGGAAAAGTCTGGGCGTTTCAAGAAATAATATAATATTGAACAGCATGTTACATGATAAACTGTCGAAAGGATTGGAGGGTCGCAACCATCGATATTTGCACCTAATAGAAGAAAATAATAGACAACCTGATTCGAAAATTAGTGTTAATGAAAATTGACTGTAGCGCCCCCCTTTCCGCGACGTTTTACGTGTCACTGACTGGAGAGATTGGCTTTTGAAGGAACTTGTTGGCTTGAATGTGTTTAATATATGTCTAGTGAATGCTATATCAACTACCACAAACCCAGCATTTGACAACAGTAACTTTAGCTTTGTATATTTTCAGTAAAGGTATACGGAAGAAATATGATGTAGTGTTAGACCTCTAGTCTGTATACGTTTAAAATAGAAATGTTCCAACAAATCAGAAAAGCCACAATAAAGTTATATTTGTTATTCCACATCAAACAAAATAATTTGGAATACCACTTCGGTTGGACAATGTATGTACATATAACACACATATTCAATTATTAACATGATTGTGATACTGGGAATTTATTACTTCATATTAAACGCGTTTTTTAGGTGCACATACAACTAGTGTTCCAGCCACCTCGTGCTCTGGTCTCAATACATACAAGACCACTGATCTGTAAGTAGGCCCTATTGTACCTGTTGATTAACTTTGGCTGGACGAAGGGGTATCGGATGTCAGATACCCGTGTTTCCGAGAAGGTTGACCCGGGCCAGGCTATCGGTAACAATCGCACTGACTGGGCAGTAATATGTCATTAATCATGTACACTCTCATGAATAAACGTAATAATAATGTCACGGCAGGTGGCCCGCCTGTACAGACATGTATCCGGTGACAAACGATTGTTTACGGTAAACAAACGTCATTGGTGTAATTGGTGTGTCGTGATTTCAAAGAAGGCGAGCTCCAGCTTATTCCAACTTGCAATGTCTGCTCAGTTGATCTGGAGTTATATAACAATTGGCCCAGTATCTGAGTTTCGGCAATGGCTGTACAAGGCGAACTATCATTCCTATTTCATATATATATATATATATATATATATATATATATATATAACAACACTCACACACACACACACACACACACACACACACACACACACACACACACACACACACACACACACACACACACACACACACACACACATATTTATATACATATATTAATATATAATATATATATATATATATATATATATATATATATATATACACTTTATAAATATATACACCCATGTATATATTATAAACCCGACTGTTTACCATACCGTCTTCCAACGCGCCATCACTACGTGTTGCGGCACGCTCCTGTCAGATAAAAACACCTGATTCTGCCGGCCACGATCCACGGCGCGCGACCCGGCATTGACGGGGTCCCGGCGGCGGACAATGCTCGGCCACTGGCGGCCCGTGTCGACTGTGACACGAGCTCCGTTCTCACGCTCCCGGCCTTTGTGGCGAGAGATGAGCTGTTGGTTAATACGGCGTCGCGCCGTGAACACAGTCAATGATGTGTCGTATCATGTATTGTGTCATGTATTGCGCGGAATATATTACCGAAGTCGACTCCTGGTGAATAGACTTTGTTGTGGGGAGCGGCTCAATGAAGGCGTGTTTGTGTATAGCGAGGTATGTCAGGATTGTGGACCGGTGCAGTGGCTTAGAGCGTCGGTCTGTCAACCCGGGTTCGAATCCTGTGCTACGGTGTCGAACCTTGGGCAAGTCTTTCTACGTTCCTCGATTAATTCAGTTGTACGATTACCTGACTATAGACCGTGGTGGATATTTATGTACGAATAGTTTCAACGCAGTATGTGCTGTGTGGCTTAGTGGTTCCGAGCGTACAGGTTGTGTTCAATTGAACAAGAAGATCTGCCAGGAAGCAAAATCAAAAACACTTTGAGCGCACGTAAGAATTGGGTATTGCGTTACATAAGAATTCATCTTTACGCTTATTGTAAAGACTCGTTTGATGGCGGACGACCAGAGACGCAGTGAACTGAAGATAGCGGAAACATATTATATCACTCAGTCGAGCAATGATGACGGTAATGGTAATCGTTATAGTAATAATAATGAGATTATTAAAACAATCCAGTCAGGGTTTTGAGCTTTTGAAGATTCCAACTTCAACTGTTAATGCCAGAGCAAAGCGTTCACAACAGACGCAGGGAGACGTGTCCTAGTGTTAGAAAGGAAGTGAAAGAAAGAAAAATGACGTGTGAGCCAGAAAGCTGCCTCCATCGCTGCAAAACAGCGCCGCCGTTGTCACGGTGAACGACGCCACAGCTCGGCTTTCTGCTTTGGCCACAGGTATAGGAACGACACACAACACAACACGGGGCAGGGCGGCTCTGCAGAAGAAAATGAAAAATCGACAGGATAACGCCATGGCGACCACATGTTTTAATTGGTTAACGAGTTGGATTCTGCAGAAGACTGGACTGATTTAGTTTATGCTGTAAACATATATATATATATATATATATATATATATATATATATATATATATATATATAAATATATATATAAATACTATGTATAATTATATATATATATATATATATATATATATATATATATATATATATATATATATATATATAAATGATATATATTTATATATATAATCATAATAAATGTCCCATATACTATACTGTATGTGATGTATGTATATATATATATATATATATATATATATATATATATATATATATATATATATATACATACATACAGTGTGTTATATAAATATACAGTTTATATATATATATATATATATATATATATATATATATATATTCACACTGTATATGTATACTATATATACAGTATATATATATATATATATATATATATATATATATATATATATATATATATATATATATGAAACATTTCGGGACCCGAGAAAGCTGTTGTCCAAAATAGGTAGTAGTCGAAGGTAGAGGTCGCTCAATACAACTTATCCTACATTTATTGCATAGGTGTGTGTATGATGATAGCTTTCGTCCTTGATTACCAGCATTCGTGCACGTACACGTGTTTTTCTCCGACTATAAGTTGCACATCCATCGTCTGCACGTTACGTAACGTGTCTGATCGCGTCAACATAGCACTGCGTAAAAACGGTCCGACATCGTCCAGAAAATAAGACGATGTGCACAGACAGACGCATGCCACTGACGTCACAACGTGAATTTATTTATATGAGATAATCTCAGCCGTCGCTCCTGTACTGACCCGCCGAAGTAACTTTCGTTAGAACTCTTACTATTACGTTACTCACTTATGTTGTGTACCCGCCATGACGTAATGCAGGAATGACGTACGCCGGTAAACTCCGAGAGAACACGGGAACAAACGGAACCGCGCGGGCCTGGACCCATTGCTAAGGTTTCAGATGTCAGTCGGGTACTATTCTAAAAACCAAAACAGTTGCAGAAGAAACGCTTTCAATAATTAGTCATTGCTAAAATATTCATCATACAGTTTACGCCCTAAGTCAATATTTGTTTATATTGAAAGCACGGCGTGTGTTGTCCGAATGTTCGTCTACCCATTGTGACGTGTGTCGCCACTCGTTTCTTTTCACCAGGCAGTTGCAGAAGAAACATTCCCAAGAGTAACTTCTTATTTTAGTTGAAAAGGGCATAGCGCCTTACAAGTCATATGACTTCTGTTATGTCCCTTCACCAATCATGAAATTGTATTATATTGTATTGCTGTTACCATTATGTATTGTATTATTTCCCATACGAAGTTGTATATTCCTGTGTTGTTGTTGGTAAATAAACTTTCATTCATTCATTCATTCATTCATTCATTATTGCTAAAATATTAAATTCAATTTAGACCGAACCGAATACTTTGAAACTACTGTTTTGTCGAAATGTTCGTGTAGCCATTGTGGCGTATTTCCTATCTGATGAAGGTTACACTTATTTTCTTTCAATAAATTGCGTGTCATATCATATGCATTTTTATTACTAAATTAAGTTTATTCACATACATACGCACACCCAGACACCAGTAGAGTGTTTTATAATATGAATACAGTATATTGAACAGAGTAGGCCTACTACTCTGGAAATGAATGTATAAAATATTACTGTTATTGGTGTTGATGTTGTTATTATTATTATTGTTATTATTATATGAACGTTTTCTTATTAATTGGTTGAAACACTTTTGATAATCCTTCACTGTTAAACGATTTCAGGATCAGTCTGTAAGTTACAATGAATAAGCTCAAGTTGTTCAGTGTAATGAGAAATATTGGAAGAGATGTTTCAACCAGCCCCGCTCTCCCCTACCTGTCACGGGCGACTTCAAATAGTAAACACTGCTCCAGCCATATTACACCCACTGTGGAGGGACGGATACCCCCTATACATTTACTCAAATCTTAAGAACATTGCATTACTAACAAAGACATGGAAGAGATAGCCTCCCTTTAACAAGGAAACTTTTTCCAAAGCAATAACAGGCGTCCAGGTTGGTTCCAGGGGCGGGCGGGTTTATGTCGAGCGGAAGCCCCGTCGGGCCTCCTTCCGGGGGTTTCACGCGCTCATAAAGGCCGGGTCGGGTTGGCCGGGGTCCTGGTTGTGTTCAGTCATTGTCGGGGACGTCAACCGCCTATTGCGGGCGGACCGACGCGTCCGCCTTGAGCGCCCGAGCTCCGTCACTGGCAAGGCTCAGGCTGACAGGTGGAGGCGGGAGTTTCTGTACGACGGAAGCCATACATCGAGCGAGCCATTGCGAGGACGCGCGGCTCTCACGCGGTGTGTGTGTGTGTGTGTGTGTGTGTCGTGCGTGCGTGCGTGCGTGTGCGTGCGCGTGCGCGTGCGCGTGCGCGTGCGTGTGTGTTTGTGGTTCGAGTGGGGGTAACAGTTGCGACAAGAGATCAAAGTTTTCTTAGGTTCGGATGAGTTTGTTTAAACGGGATGTGGGTTCGATCATTGAAGGGTCGCGTGGATGAATGGGAGGCATAGTTTGATTGTGATCACTAAAAAGTCGTGTGTCTTCATAGATTGAAGGGTCATGTGAACGAACGGATGTGGAGTTGGAAGGGAGGGGAAGAAGAGACGGAGAGGGGGAAAGGAAGAGGGACAGAGAGGGATAAGGCGATAGAGAGAGGGACAGGACGAAGAGAGGGGGAGGGGAGAAAGAGGGGAGAGAGTGAGAGATAGGTAGAGAGGGGAACGGGTTGGGACAAAAGAACTGTGTCGGGGAAGATACGAAGAACGGGAGAAAGCGTGAGGACGACAATGATACGGGGGAAATATAAATATAAGGCGCACCCTGACAGACAGAAACACGGGCCAAATGAAGCGCCAACATCCAGGAAGTAAAACCGAGATCCGGGAAGTCGGAGACTGAACTTGTTTACGGAAGACACGCAGTCGGAACGTGGGATTGGAATCGAGGCCGTTCCGTTTTGAGGAGTCTCCGTCGGTTACGTCACACGCCCACGTCTCCCGGCTCTCGCTTACTGCGGGGCTCGTTTCTTTCCAGGAAGGCATAACTTCCGGGCGCATAAACAACCGATTCTTCACGACTAGACACGGGGCATCCAGAAGGAAGACACAGAGCAGGGCAGATTAATGCGCCGGTTTATGGCGCTATTCCTGATGTTAACTACCGAAGTTTTAATATATTTACACAATCCAGGGCCGAGGGCGCCGTGGCACGTGTTGTCTGTGTGATATGTGTAAAACATCGTCAGATTTAAGGAGCCACGAGTCCGTTTAGTATTGGCTGGTGAAGCGTCACTGACATAATTCGACACGTTTTGTCGGCACTCACGCTTTCGCAGTTACGACCTTCTCTCACAGCTATTAGCAGGAGACTTACAGAACTTTTTGGTCTACCCATATTGGTTATTACAATGAATAAGAACTGCGTACGGCCAGTTGCTAAAACTGGTCGAATTTATTACAAAAAAGGCTGTCAAAATTACCAAAGACACTGTAAAAAATGTGTCAGCAGTTTTATGAAGAAACGATATCTTAACAATAGATAACAGACGTGAGTGCGTGAGTGCGTGAGTGCGTGAGTGCGTGAGTGAGTGAGTGCGTGAGTGAGTGAGTGAGTGAGTGCGTGAGTGAGTGAATGAGTGAATGAGTGAATGAATTAGTGAATGAATTAGTGAATGAATTAGTGAATGAACTAGTGAATGAATGAGTGAATGAATGAGTGAATGAATGAGTGAATGAATGAGTGAATGAATGAGTGAGTGAATGAATGAGTGAATGAATGAGTGAATGAATGAGTGAATGAATGAATGAATGAATGATGAATGAATGAGTGAATGAATGAGTGAGTGAATGAATGAGTGAGTGAATGAATGAGTGAGTGAATGAATGAGTGAATGAATGAGTGAATGAATGAGTGAATGAATGAGTGAATGAATGAGTGAATGAGTGAATGAATGAGTGAATGAATGAGTGAATGAATGAGTGAATGAATGAATGAGTGAATGAATGAGTGAATGAATGAGTGAATGAATGAGTGAATGAATGAGTGAATGAATGAGTGAATGAATGAGTGAACGAATGATTGAACGAATGAGTGAACGAATGAGTGAACGAATGAGTGAACGAATGAGTGAACGAATGAGTGAACGAATGAGTGAACGAATGAGTGAATGAATGAGTGAATGAATGAGTGAATGAATGAGTGAATGAATGAGTGAATGAATGAGTGAATGAATGAGTGAATGAATGAGTGAATGAATGAGTGAATGAGTGAATGAGTGAATGAGTGAATGAGTGAATGAGTGAATGAGTGAATGAATGAGTGAATGAATGAGTGAATGAATGAGTGAATGAGTGAATGAGTGAATGAGTGAATGAGTGAATGAGTGAATGAATGAGTGAATGAATGAGTGAATGAATGAGTGAATGAATGAGTGAATGAATGAGTGAATGAATGAGTGAATGAATGAGTGAATGAATGAATGAGTGAGTGAATGAGTGAATGAGTGAATGAGTGAATGAGTGAATGAGTGAATGAGTGAATGAGTGAATGAGTGAATGAGTGAATGAGTGGATGAGTGGATGAGTGGATGAGTGGATGAGTGGATGAGTGGATGAGTGGATGAGTGGATGAGTGGATGAGTGGATGATAGATGAGTGGATGAGTGGATGAGTGGATGAGTGGATGAGTGGATGGGTGGATGAGTGGATGGGTGGATGGGTGGATGGGTGAATGGGTGAATGGGTGAATGGGTGAATGGGTGAATGGAGTGAGTGAGTGAGTGAGTGAGTGAGTGAGTGAGTGAGTGAGTGAGTGAATGAGTGAATGAATGAATGAATGAATGAGTCAATACGTGAATAAGTGAGCGAGTGCGTGCGTGCGTGCGTGAGTGAGTGAGTGAGTGAGTGAGTGAGTGAGTGAGTGAGTGAGTGAGTGAGTGAGTGAGTGAGTGAGTGAGTGAGTGAGTGAGTGAGTGAGTGAGTGAGTGAGTGAGTGAATGAGAGAATAGAACTGAGTACAAACACTGTTTTACTCGCGTTCTCCAGTAGTGCACACTCACGAGGACACCGACGTCTGTCAGTCGTACGGCGACTGGCCAATAAACCTGCGCGAGTACCTAGAGCGTAATGTACGCGCCACGCTCTACCATAAACATACGGCGCCTCCTGGCGAACCATTACATCACAGAGACGGGCCAGCGGGCATCCTAGCGCGCACACGCGAACCAGTCGCGGAGGGTGGACGGACAACTGGACACTAGTCGTGCCCGCTGGTTGACCGCCTCACCAAATCTTCGGCACTTTGTAGTCGCGTCCAAGGAGTTTGTCGCCTGGGAGAATTATTTATAATGCATCTTACAATACACGAGCGTGCTATATGCTCTGTCCAGTAAGGGGCTGTCTATAAAGTACACTATACTGTCCGTATATATATATATATATATATATATATATATATATTATGTGGTATCATTTCGAGGAACTCTCCCTAGAACATGGCTAGGCGAGTGCACTTGTACCGGAATGACGTCGTAAATGTTTAATATAAATGTAGGCTCCAATGTTATTCGTCTGATTACTTGTGCTACTCCACCACCGTCTCTTCCAATTACTTGTGCTACTCCACCACCGTCTCGTCCAATTACTTGTGCTACTCCACCACCGTCTCGTCCAATTACTTGTGCTACTCCACCACCGTCTCGTCCAATTACTTATGCTACTCCACCACCGTCTCGTCCAATTACTTGTGCTACTCCACCACCGTCTCGTCCAATTACGTGTGCTACTCCACCACCGTCTCGTCCAATTACGTGTGCTACTCCACCACCGTCTCTTCCAATTACGTGTGCTACTCCACCACCGTCTCGTCCAATTACGTGTGCTACTCCACCACCGTCTCGTCCAATTACTGTGCTACTCCACCACCGTCTCTTCCAATTACGTGTGCTACTCCACCACCGTCTCTAGTCCAATTACGTGTGCTACTCCACCACCGTCTGTCAAATTAGTGGCTACTCCACCAGTCCCCAATTAGTGTGTATGACAGTGTGATCAGATGAGTTGATGTGATCACACCGTGGATAGTGGAATGAGTGATGGGTGATGAGTGTTGGGTGAATGGGTGATGGTGATGGTCACACGTGAATTATTGGTGATCAGTGAAGTGAATAGTGTGATCACGTGAGTTAGTGTGTAGTGAGTGAGTGTTAATTGAGTGAATGAATGAATGAATGAATAGTCAATACGTGAATAAGTGAGCGAGTGCGTGCGTGCGTGCGTGAGTGAGTGAGTCCAGAGTGTGATAGTGTGTGAGTCAGTGACCGTGGTGGTGGTCAGATTAGTGTGTGAGTGAGACGTGTGTGCATAGTGGTGATCACGAGTGTCCAATAGAACTGAGTACAAACACTGTTTTACTCGCGTTCTCCAGTAGTGCACACTCACGAGGACACCGACGTCTCTGTCCAATCGTACGGCGTACTGCGCCCACCTCTACTCAATACACATACGCGCCGTCCTAGGCGTATACCACGTCTCTTCCATTAGACGTCCACGGCGCCTCCTGCGCCATTACTTGCGACACCAGTCTGCCATTCGTGGCGCGCACACGTCGCAACTTGTCTATCCCACGCTGGTTGACGGCCTCACCAACTTCGGCACTTGTGTAGTCCCCCCGCTGAGTTTGTCGCCTCCACCAGAATCTTCCATTTAGTAGTGCTATCCAACGTCTCGCCATTCTTGTGCTATCACTCTGTCCATAAGCTTGTGCTATCCAAGTACACTCAATACGTGTCTATATACTCTGTCCATATTACTATATAGTACTACACTTCGTATATATATATATATATACATATATATATATTATGTGGTATCATTTCGAGGAACTCTCCCTAGAACATGGCTAGGCGAGTGCACTTGTACCGGAATGACGTCGTGTACTCCAATGTTTCCAATTACTGTGCTACTCCACCACCGTCTCGTCCGATTACTTGTGCTACTCCACCACCGTCTTGTCCGATTACTTGTGCTACTCCACCACCGTCTCTTCCAATTACTTGTGCTACTCCACCACCGTCTCGTCCAATTACTTGTGCTACTCCACCACCGTCTCTTCCAATTACTTGTGCTACTCCACCACCGTCTCGTCCAATTACTTGTGCTACTCCACCACCGTCTCTTCCAATTACTTGTGCTACTCCACCACCGCCTCGTCCAATTACTTGTGCTACTCCACCACCGTCTCGTCCAATTACTTGTGCTACTCCACCACCGTCTCGTCCAATTACTTGTGCTACTCCACCACCGTCTCGTCCAATTACTTGTGCTACTCCACCACCGTCTCGTCCAATTACTTGTGCTACTCCACCACCGTCTCGTCCAATTACGTGTGCTACTCCACCACCGTCTCGTCCAATTACTTGTGCTACTCCACCACCGTCTCTTCCAATTACGTGTGCTACTCCACCACCGTCTCGTCCAATTACGTGTGCTACTCCACCACCGTCTCTTCCAATTACTTGTGCTACTCCACCACCGTCTCGTCCAATTACGTGTGCTACTCCACCACCGTCTCGTCCAATTACTTGTGCTACTCCACCACCGTCTCGTCCAATTACTTGTGCTACTCCACCACCGTCTCGTCCAATTACTTGTGCTACTCCACCACCGTCTCGTCCAATTACGTGTGCTACTCCACCACCGTCTCGTCCAATTACGTGTGCTACTCCACCACCGTCTCTTCCAATTACGTGTGCTACTCCACCACCGTCTCGTCCAATTACTTGTGCTACTCCACCACCGTCTCGTCCAATTACTTGTGCTACTCCACCACCGTCTCTTCCAATTACGTGTGCTACTCCACCACCGTCTCTTCCAATTACGTGTGCTACTCCACCACCGTCTCTTCCAATTACGTGTGCTACTCCACCACCGTCTCTTCCAATTACGTGTGCTACTCCACCACCGTCTCTTCCAATTACTTGTGCTACTCCACCACCGTCTCGTCCAATTACTTGTGCTACTCCACCACCGTCTCTTCCAATTACTTGTGCTACTCCACCACCGTCTCGTCCAATTACTTGTGCTACTCCACCACCGTCTCTTCCAATTACGTGTGCTACTCCACCACCGTCTCGTCCAATTACGTGTGCTACTCCACCACCGTCTCTTCCAATTACTTGTGCTACTCCACCACCGTCTCGTCCAATTACTTGTGCTACTCCACCACCGTCTCTTCCAATTACGTGTGCTACTCCACCACCGTCTCGTCCAATTACGTGTGCTACTCCACCACCGTCTCTTCCAATTACGTGTGCTACTCCACCACCGTCTCTTCCAATTACGTGTGCTACTCCACCACCGTCTCTTCCAATTACGTGTGCTACTCCACCACCGTCTCGTCCAATTACTTGTGCTACTCCACCACCGTCTCTTCCAATTACTTGTGCTACTCCACCACCGTCTCGTCCAATTACTTGTGCTACTCCACCACCGTCTCTTCCAATTACGTGTGCTACTCCACCACCGTCTCTTCCAATTACGTGTGCTACTCCACCACCGTCTTGTCCAATTACTTGTGCTACTCCACCACCGTCTCTTCCAATTACGTGTGCTACTCCACCACCGTCTCTTCCAATTACGTGTGCTACTCCACCACCGTCTCTTCCAATTACTTGTGCTACTCCACCACCGTCTCTTCCAATTACTTGTGCTACTCCACCACCGTCTCGTCCAATTACTTGTGCTACTCCACCACCGTCTCGTCCGATTACTTGTGCTACTCCACCACCGTCTCGTCCAATTACTTGTGCTACTCCACCACCGTCTCGTCCAATTACTTGTGCTACTCCACCACCGTCTCGTCCGATTACTTGTGCTACTCCACCACCGTCTCGTCCGATTACTTGTGCTACTCCACCACCGTCTCGTCCAATTACTTGTGCTACTCCACCACCGTCTCGTCCAATTACTTGTGCTACTCCACCACCGTCTCGTCCGATTACTTGTGCTACTCCACCACCGTCTCTTCCAATTACTTGTGCTACTCCACCACCGTCTCGTCCAATTACTTGTGCTACTCCACCACCGTCTCGTCCAATTACTTGTGCTACTCCACCACCGTCTCGTCCAATTACTTGTGCTACTCCACCACCGTCTCGTCCAATTACTTGTGCTACTCCACCACCGTCTCGTCCAATTACTTGTGCTACTCCACCACCGTCTCTTCCAATTACTTGTGCTACTCCACCACCGTCTTGTCCGATTACTTGTGCTACTCCACCACCGTCTCGTCCGATTACTTGTGCTACTCCACCACCGTCTCTGTCCAATTACTTGTGCTACTCCACCACCGTCTCGTCCAATTACTTGTGCTACTCCACCACCGTCTCGTCCAATTACTTGTGCTACTCCACCACCGTCTCGTCCAATTACTTGTGCTACTCCACCACCGTCTCGTCCAATTACTTGTGCTACTCCACCACCGTCTTGTCCAATTACTTGTGCTACTCCACCACCGTCTTGTCCAATTACTTGTGCTACTCCACCACCGTCTTGTCCAATTACTTGTGCTACTCCACCACCGTCTCTTCCAATTACTTGTGCTACTCCACCACCGTCTCGTCCGATTACTTGTGCTACTCCACCACCGTCTCGTCCGATTACTTGTGCTACTCCACCACCGTCTCGTCCAATTACTTGTGCTACTCCACCACCGTCTTGTCCAATTACTTGTGCTACTCCACCACCGTCTCGTCCAATTACTTGTGCTACTCCACCACCGTCTCGTCCAATTACTTGTGCTACTCCACCACCGTCTTTTCCGATTACCTGGAAATACACTATCGCTGCCAAATAGTGGTGAAAATGGCGACTTTACCACAAAACAAGTGATGCGGAAACTAGTTCGACACCTGCATGGTGAACCAATCTTTCGTTCCGGTGACAAACAGTAACGAGCCTGTGGAGACATGCGAGAGTTGTACAGTATACACTCTGCATACATTGCGCCTCCTCACAAACGTTCCACGTCCGACTTTTTTTCGCAAGACAAACTTGTTTATTTTGTTTCATTGTCGAACCGGTTGTGATGTTATCATAAACGTCGTACTGTTTTGTGTGCGCAGGGTAGCAACCAACGGTATCTATTTTCAATACCCCCAGCGCAACTATCTGTACGACATCGTATTAACAATGTCAGCAGCATGTTCCTACATTTACGCTGCGAAGTCACGTTATCCGTTGGTTTTACGTTCTTTCTACCTTCTTTTTAGACATTTATTTAGACATTTATTTTCGTCCAGGTAAGGAAAGGTTCACGGCGTCCAAGTGTCAACTGCCTGTCACTTTTTATTGCACAGAACACGTCTTACATCTGCCATTTTTGTGACAGATTTGTTGCGTACGACAGTCGCATGGTTTCGTCTGTCTCGTCACAGCTTGTGCGTTGTTGTACATTCCGGCTAACCGCTTTTATTGATTTTTAAGTGACCGGCTTGCGCAGTTTCAAAACCACAAGGTTTTTATCGTTGTCGTCAGTCGGCGAAGTCTATTGTCGCTTAACGACGGTAATAACGTCGACAGACCACTGTTAAGTTCCCTTTTGGGATATAGTTTTTTTAAGGAACCCTCGAACAAAAAAAATTGCATTATAGACGTGCAAACAAAGTTTCGTTTTAGACATTATGCATTGTCAAACTTTCGTTTTAGACATTACGTAACGTAAAAATGTGAACCTTTGCATTGGATGAACGTTGCAGAACAATAAGTAACTACGAAAAGGAAAGAAAAGGGAAGACCTTCGAAATAATGGAAGTAAATGTTCTCTGCACCTGGCTGAACAACATTAGCTAAACTGTGCTTCTCGCGTAAATCATATTGCTCTTTTTCATTCAAACATAGATGCGTTGAAAATGACACGATTCATATAATGACGCACGTGCGACGATTTTGTAAGCCACTGACTATATTATATAGTATTATTATATATCTACATGTGTGCTTGCGCCACCTAGCGGGGCAGCATTAACTACAATCTCACCTTCGTGTAGCCAGTAGGCCACCTGAGATACTGTAGTTCGACCTCTCGTGTGTTAATAATATACCATAATAACTAGAAAAGGTTTATGTTTTACTTCAGCAAAAAAGATGTGGAACCAGTTTGTCTTCGCTGCAGAGATTACGGTTTGATAGCTTGTTAATCGTTCAAAATATGCCTCGACAGGTCGGCCTTCCTGTTTCTTACTTGCGACAGTGTGAACTGTAACTGTTTACAAATAGCTTACTAATGTTATTTGTAAACCAACATGTTGGTGTAATCGAAACCGTGTCGTTTTATAGATAAGACAACATCGAAGACATTTCACAAACTGCGATGTATCGGCACCAGTACTGCCACCTAGCGACACAGATCCAACATAGCGAGATAACATCTCCATTCACTACAGACGTAACGCCATCGGCGCTAGTTAGTTGATGTTATCTGCCAGCTCGTCGCGTGTGGAAATACTTAATGCTGTTACGTTTCCGTTTAGAGGAAAATGCAACGTGGGCCGAGAGGTAATTTATGAGTACTTAGCCGGGCCGAGATGACATCTAGCGCCGGACCCAGCTGTCGCAATAAACACGGATGGTAAACGTTTAGTGGGGCATTAGGGGGAGGGGTGAATATATCGGCGACGACTTCAGGGCCAGATGTAGCGGAAGTGGAGGGACGGGAACGGGGTGGGCTGTAGGGACTAGGGATACATGTAAGGAAGGATGTATAGGGAAACAAAGACATGGGCACTGAGGTTTCGTGGTATTTGTGGAGGTGGGCTTCAGATGGGTTTAGCGTGCTAATGTTTATGGAAGAGGGTTGGGGTTTTTTTTTTGGTTGCGGGGGCTGGAGATGAGATTACATTCAACAATGTTTTTGTACAATTGGAGTTTTGGGGGAGCCGTGAAGGCTTTAACCGAAACCAGCGGACGGGTCCATGTTTCTGAAGAGCCTGGATCTGTCTCTTGTGGTTGTTTTCAATGACAACAATGACGACGGTGTATCATCATAGACAACATGATGCGTAAAACATGAAACATAGACCTGCGTGCGACAATCAATCCAGCAACTATTCCTGTCAGCATTCTGACACGTGTCATCGGCTTCGTCTTATCGGCGATCTATCGCAAAATCACACCTCGAACATCAGCGACACTTGTCCGCCAAATACCTCGCGCCTCACGGGTAGGCGCGTGGCGGTCACTGTGTTGTCTTAACACACCCAGCCGAGACGCTGGGCAGGGAGAAGGGATAACGTGATAGCGGAGGCGCCATTCTCTGTCGTGGCGTGTCTAGCTCAACGTTCGTCTTTGTTTTGCTATAGCAAAGATGATATTCCATTAGCTATGTGAATTTAGTCTCTTCTTGTCTGGACACCGTTGGGTGTTGACATATATTTTAAAACAGTAATAACTGTAGAGCTTAACGATCCCCAGAACAAAATCGAGATGGTTTTCATTGAGCACGTCTGCCGTAAAGTAATGTGTAAATATTGATCAGTACCGGGATATATATATATATATATATATATATATATATATATATATATATATATATATATATATATATATATATATATATATATATATATATTATATATATAATATATATATATATGTAATATATATATTTGTATGAGCTAGACACCCACGATATATATATATATATATATATATATATATATATATATATATATATATATATATATATATTCACATTTGAAACGACGTAGTGTGGTCGTGCGTTTAGTCGTAGGCCTACTTGAGCTTATGAAAGGAGAACAAACAGTTCCAATAACAAGTGTACTGTTTTACTTAAAAGAAAAATCACTTGCACATATGCATCAGTCGATGACGAGTTTGAAAGAAATAGTCAAAGATTAACAATATCTCACCCAGAAAGTTGTATGTTTGTGAGATTATGTTGTAGGCCAAGTAATTGATGGTCACGTGGCACGTCGTGTCCAATCACTGCGGACTGAACATTAGCACTGGCTGATATCACCATATTCCAAGTTCACTATCTACATCTTACCACGCCTCTCATTGCAAGTGCAACTTTGTCTTTCTCTGTCTCATTTGTCGTACCCACTAGCTTCTGTACACGAAATGGTTTTGATGTATGCGTAAATAAAGGTACGCTTCCACATTCTTCGATCTACGCTCTGAGTGACGTCATAAGACAAAACGTCGTGACGTCAAGCGATAAGTATCTCCATCCTATAATTTTCTCGCCGACGGAAACACTCAAGATTCACCGCTCCGTGTATATGCGCGTCGTGCATCAGCAGCAATTGTGGTCGTTAACGTCACTGTTCGGCGACGGTCGGACAAACGATCAAAGCAGAAAGTTGTCTTGTGTTGAACGGAAGCTTTCTTCCTATCATGCCCCGATCTATCGACATAAATCTCCACGCGTTGCACTAATAGAGGCCCCACCCTTTTCACTTACCAGACACGTGATAACGATCTGTCGAGTCGCGAGACCGGATGATCTTTCTGGACCGGAAGTAGAATTCAGACCTCCCGTGTTGTCGTCGTTGTTCGTGCCACGTGACGACACTTCCGGTGATGACAACGATGCGTCGAAACCGATAACGGTCAATAGCAATGCCGATAAAGATCTTATCTGGATAAGTCGCCACACGGCAGCTACTTTGGTTGGATGTCTGTATTGGAAGTCTATTTACGTTAATCTTCTCTAACAGGGTGAAAGCGCTGCTGGTCGAAAACCCGGACGTAGTAACTTCTTTGGCGAGATCTCGCGATATGATGTTCAATTGTAAAATGGCCACCGGAAGTTAACAATGGTTCTGCAAAACCGGCCGGTATCATCAAATGTATCGGGTTTTTAGCAAACCGACGGCTTTAACGGAAGTAATGAATGACATATACGGAAATTGGGATGGTCAACGGGTTGATAACGTTATTTCGTGTGAATTAAATGTGACTTGTGAAACGGGACAACGACTTACAGCGTGCACATTGGTACAATAAAGATAAGTTCTTATATATATCGCAACATCTATTCCTTAAGACTGCTCAGACTACTCCCTGGCAGACTTGTTTCATCAAACACCACCTCGACCTCTCTAGGAAGCATTCAGCCACGCTGCAATTAATGACTATTCGTGCACAAGTATCCACCGCAGCCTATAACCAGTTTGTCCTCGTACAGTTGAGTGAATCGGGACAACATAGAACGAACAAACTTGCTCAAGGGCCGACACAGCAGCACAGCATTCGAACCCGGAGTATCTTAGTTGAGGGTCCGATGTTCTAGTCACTGAGCTATTACGCTCTCAGATGCAGGGTCTAAAAACAGGTAAGTTCTTACAAATGTTGTTGTGCCTCTATTAAGGGAATCCAAATTTCAGTTAGTTGTAAAATTAAAGAGTTTCTTGTGGCATCAGACTATTCACTACTTCCACTCACTCATGGAACAACATTACAGTACTTTTTTCCTAAACAGTGGCGGCCTCTGGTGAGTTTCTCTCCACCCAGTCCGCTGACTGTTTTCCAACCGGTTAAAATTTATATTGGTAACTAATTACCATTGTGGTTTTATTATTACATCGCCAATTAGTATGCCTATGTTATAGACCCAGAGACAAGTTGTATATGGAAGCCGATTAGTTTATACAGATGAGAGGAACTGGACACCAAGGAGGAGATGATCCCTGACGTCAGCGTATTACTAAATAACTTTAAAACAATTATATTATGCTTACGCATGTTCTTTGAATAGTACACGATCTTGTTGCAAAATGCGAGTGGGACTGGGCCAATCGTAACGGATTTACGACCTATTTGAACCGCAGCCAACTGTCACAGGTTTGATAAACAATGACGTTTCTGTGAGAATATAAATGACCGGACAGTGACTGCGTGAAGGACTACAGGTATACATTTACAGGTATATTACGTAGAAATATACCATTTTGAATATGAGACATCTGGTCAAATGTACTTCACTCATGGATCATTCTACAGCGTATATTCCTCTGCGTTATTGTATTCTCCAAACATGAAATGATAATAATATCATAATAATAATAAATGACAGTATTTGTCTACGCCATATCTCTAGCAATGAAACCATTCAGAGGCGCATTACACTGTACATGAATATACAGATTACCTTAAAATAAAAAATTGAGACGTAGTTGTAAAATAAATAGATCAGTAAACAAATTCAATATAAATAAATAATATTAGTCTTAATAAACTAAAATATTAATACTGATAAATAATAGTTAATTATATTACAATTTAAAAATAAATAAATAAATAATAAAATAGTTGATAAATAGTAGATATTAAAAATAGTAGATATTAAAAATAAATAATAGTTAATTATATTACAATACAATTATAATAAAATTGTTGATAAATAGTACATATAATTTTTTTCTCGGATATTATTAAAAAAATCTTTTGTGAAAACGCTCTTTTAAACAGGAATGTCTTCAATTGGTCGCTCGCGAGAACAGTCAAACACTACCCAATGATACACAAACGCAACGTAGGGCACACTCAGTACATGTATATGCTAAACATCTATGACTTCCCCGCACAATCTCAGAGACGGCCCCTTAAATCTGACTCTATTTACTACGCAAACGCGGTCAACAATCACATCAAAGGTAGACTGCTGGGTGCGTGATTTGAAGACATTCTTTCGTAAATAAGAGACTGCATATCACCAAAGCGTTATAGCAGAACGATTAACGACAACAGTGTTAATACCATTGACAAGCGGCAGCGATCAGCGGTTCTGTGGCGCTGTATTGCCAGCTCTTGTGATTGCGAACATTGTGTCAGAAGCAGCCATGCGGAACTGAAAGGTCTCGGTTCAACAGCCATGTCGTCGAGGTTGAGTGGGTACTTGAGTCGACTGACATACGCGCGCTATGCAGCACCTCTACGTCAATCGCAGAGATACGAACATAAAATAACACAAATTAATTGAACGTATATATCTTCCGGGTCGCTACTACAAATGTGGTATTATCATGGTCGAATCACATGTCCCGGCATGTCGTACGACGTATGTGCAGCAGAAATTGTCGAAAGAAAAAACGAGGAATGCCCGGGTCTATAAAGACATTCAAAGCATTCCGTTCTAATGTCGGCGGTGAATCATTCGTAGACAAGTTGTAACCAAGATTGCCGGTTATTTTTGTAGTCATCTTTATTTGTTCTGATTCTCAGCAAATTTCTTGGCGACAGTTGCGCCGAATATACGCAGATATCATTATTGCTAATAATAACAGCAGTGACTTCTTATGCGCCAATATCATCGAAGTGGCACGACCGACAAAAACCAAGGGATTAAGCAATCTCGTAATCGTATAGCAATGCGCGAGTCGTCGACATATGGATGAAGGTGCTAGGAGGCTAAGGAGGACAGGCAGCAATAGAGTTAGATTTTTAGACGAGGGTGGAATGAAACTATATTTCATTCTAATTTAACACGGGCAGGAAGCGAAGCGTTTGTGTGTGTATCATACACAAACTAGTTATTAAGCAATACATAGTATTATTACACGTCAATTGCTGCAACTCTACGGTATCAGCGCGATAATCGTCGTATTCGTCAATTCTGTCGAACGAGAGCGCTACGCGGGTCAGAATGTCGTTGTCAGAGGAGGGCGCTTGTCCGTTCTACCGAGGATTTCTCTCTTCTTCCGCTGACAATTTGATATCACCAGCGACATGTCGCACCTGCAGCTGGGAATCGTACCAAATGACCTGGCCATGGTGTCCAAGTCACACTTTGGACGTAATCAAGATGGCCGCGGGCGATAAAATCTCGCGAGAGTGATAAGAGATTTAAGATACGTACTGGTTGTACTGTCAGTTGTGTTGTGCATAAAGTTCTGCAGGAAACTAAACTTGAGACTGGGATTTTCAGTTTGAAAAAGACATAAACTGACAGGATGGTTTATAACGCAGTTGTACGGATAGTTGCTTTAATGAACGATAGTGGGTGCGTTTTGTGGATCCAATATGTGCGTGTGCGTGTGCGTGTGCGTGTGCGTGTGCGTGTGCGTGTGCGTGTGCGTGTGCGTGTGCGTGTGCGTGTGCGTGTGCGTGTGCGTGTGCGTGTGCGTGTGCGTGGTGCGTGTGCGTGTGCGTGTGCGTGTGCGTGTGCGTGTGCGTGTGCGTGTGCGTGTGCGTGTGCGTGTGCGTGTGCGTGTGCGTGTGCGTGTGCGTGTGCGTGTGCGTGTGCGTGTGCGTGTGCGTGTGCGTGTGCGTGTGCGTGTGCGTGTCGTATGCGTTGTACGTGTGCGTTGTGCGTGTGCGTGTGCGTGTGCGTGTGGTTTCGTGTGCTGTGACGTGTGCGTGTCGTTTTGCTTAATGCGTTTGTGCGTGTGCATGTGTGCGTGTGCGTGTGCGTGTGCGTGTGCGTGTGCGTGTGCGTGTGCGTGTGCGTGTGCGTGTGCGTGTGCGTGTGCGTGTGCGTGTGCGTGTGCGTGTGCGTGTGCGTGTGCGTGTGCGTGTGCGTGTGCGTGTGCGTGTGCGTGTGCGTGTGCGTGTGCGTGTGCGTGTGCGTGTGCGTGTGCGTGTGCGTGTGCGTGTGCGTGTGCGTGTGCGTGTGCGTGTGCGTGTGCGTGTGCGTGTGCGTGCGTGTGCGCGTGCGCGTGCGCGTGCGCGTGCGCGTGCGCGTGCGCGTGCGCGTGCGCGTGCGCGTGCGTGTGCGCGTGCGTGCGTGCGTATGTATGTATGTAGGTATGTATATATATATATATATATATATATATATATATATATATATATATATATATATATATATATATATATATATATATATCCCTAATACATAAAAGTCATTCTACTGTCTTCACAGTGGTGCTATAAAACCACAGCTTCCACCCACGTGACCTGTCGCCAAGAATAGATGCTGGACCATGGAACTATAAAATTGCAGACGGTTGTGACACTGGACTTCCGGAAGCATGGCGCTGGTGGATGCGTTACTATTCATGTATATTTCCGTTGCGAAGGACGCCATTTGTCAACAAATGCAAGCGCCCTCTCTTCTTTAGAAATGGATAGCGGATGTTGTGACAGCTTTACAGATAATAAGACGTATGGCCAGGTGTATGGTAGACCTGGTAGACAGCTAGTCATGTGCATGCATGTATGGGGATCACGTATCTGGTGGTTGTAGCGCCATTTTTATTATTATTATTATTTTATTATTATTATTATTATTATTAGTAGTAGTAGGTAGTAGTAGTAGTAGTAGTAGTAGTAGTAGTAGTAGTAGTAGTAGTAATAGTAGTAGTAGTAGTAAATTAAATAAATGTTAAAGGTACATGCACACGACGTTCATGCAGTTTAGCTATGAGAATTCCGTTATTTCTTGTGAATAAATTCACCAACATATTTTCTGCATGATTTTCTATTATGTTCTTTTATGAAGAGTGATTAGGATTATCATAGAGCAACACTGTAATTAATATTCATAATGACTTCCCTTACAACTACTGTGGGTGAGAAATTGTAATTGTTTTATGTGTACTAACACGTTATCAGTATTTCTTTGGGAATTCCTTTTCTTGTTAAATTACCCTTTACTTTCCCTGTTTGCTATTTGTCTTTTATGTGATTAGGTTTCATCCCCCCCCCTTGCCTTGCCTTGCCTTGCCTTGCCTTGCCTTGCCTTGCCTTGCCTTGCCTTGCCTTGCCTTGCCTTGCCTTGCCTTGCCTTGCCTTGCCTTGCCCCAATTTGCCCAACCTGGTTCTTTTCAATTCTTTTCAACAGTCGTTCGACGTTGTTTTTGGCCGACCAACTTTCCTCTCTCCTGCCGACGTCCACGTCATGCTGCCAGGCAGAGGTTTTAGCCGTTCTATCTCAGCAAATTCACAATTCACGTCCACCTCGTCTCTATACTTCTGTACTGATTTCCTCTTCCGCTGTTACATTCACATATTCTCAACGTGGGCCACACAGTAACACATTGACATGATAGATAGCTTAGATACCTTTTGTGCGTTGCTTGCCGAAATGCCTACTGTTAATTCAATAATATACATGCGTATTATTCATCTGTCACGGGTCTACTCTCAGGGGCCGAAACTCGACGTCTGCTCGAGGCACGGAGAAACTTTCTGCCTGTAACACCGGCGGTACACCGACCAGCCACAGCGCCGTCTAGTGGACACGTGTGTGTTACTTAAGGTGAACGAGTGCAGACGTATTAGTGCGGCGACAAAAGGTGCGCTAATTGGTCGACTCGGAGGTAGTCGTTAAAGTGGACGCCGCCGGACATACAACCGGCCAATAACGCCGTCAAACAACATCAAACATTGATGCGATAACAGCCGAGAGCAGCGATATATTCACACCGAAGCCTATTATCATAATATTTATTATTTTAATTGTCTGCTAATAGAATTGTGGAGAGAGAGCGATTGAGATAGAGAGAGAGAGAGAGAGAGAGAGAGACAGAGAGAGAGAGAGAGAGAGAGAGAGAGAGAGAGAGAGAGAGAGAGAGAGAGAGAGAGAGAGAGAGAGAGAGAGAGAGAGAGAGAGAGAGAGAGAGAGAGAGAGAGAGAGAGAGAGAGAGAGAGAGAGAGAGAGAGAGAGAGAGAGAGAGAGAGAGAGAGAGAGAGAGAGAGAGAGAGAGAGAGAGAGAGAGAGAGAGAGAGAGAGAGAGAGAGAGAGAGAGAGAGAGAGAGAGAGAGAGAGAGAGAGAGAGAGAGAGAGAGAGAGAGAGAGAGAGAGAGAGAGAGAGAGAGAGAGAGAGAGAGAGAGAGAGAGAGAGAGAGAGAGAGAGAGAGAGAGAGAGAGAGAGAGAGAGAGAGAGAGAGAGAGAGAGAGAGAGAGAGAGAGAGAGAGAGAGAGAGAGAGAGAGAGAGAGAGAGAGAGAGAGAGAGAGAGAGAGAGAGAGAGAGAGAGAGAGAGAGAGAGAGAGAGAGAGAGGAGAGAGAGAGAGAGAGAGAGAGAGAGAGAAGAGAGAGAGAGAGAGAGAGGAGAGAGAGAGAGAGAGAGAGAGGAGAGGAGAGGAGAGAGGAGAGGAGGAGAGAGAGAGAGAGGAGAGGGAGGGAGGAGAGGAGAGGAGGGAGGAGGAGGAGAGAGACAGAGAGAGAGGAAGGAGAGAGGGAGAGAGAGAGAGGGAAGGGAGAGAGGGAGAGAGAGGAGAGAGGGAGAGAGAGGAGGGAGAGAGGAGGAGGGAGAGAGGGAGAGAGAGGGAGAGAGGAGAGAGAGGGAGAGAGGAGGGAGAGAGGAGAGAGGAGGAGGAGGAGGAGAGGAAGGAGGGAGGGAGGGGGAGGAAGGGAGGGAGGGGAGGGGAGGGAGGGAGGGGGAGCGAGGCAGCACACACACACACCCACACTCACACACACACACACACACACACACACACACACACACACACACACACACACACACACACACACACACACACACACACACACACACACACACACACACACACACACACACCACACACACACACACACTCACACACACGCGCGCGCGAACATACATTCATACATACATACATACATACATACATACATACATACATACATACATACATACATACATACATACATACATACATACATACATACATACATACATACATACATACATACACACCTGTAGAAGCCACACACAGATGGCACCACTGTGGTGTTATGTTCTCCGTCGATGTATTTAGCTGCAACTGACGACTCATCGACATCACATATTGCAAAGAACGTCAGACCTATTTTCTTTTACGATCCGCGTGTGTAGGAGACCGCGATGATGCAATGACACCAAAACGCAGCCACGCGTGACGGCCAGAGACGACACGACATACACCGTGTTTCCGAGTCACGCCCTCGACGCGTTAATGAACATCACAGCGTGAGTGCTTATGAAGTTGCCAGGTCTTGTTCGATAAGTAGCTGCACACGGATTAACCTAGAATCACTGCTGACCTCGACCGCCTAGGCGTCAGTCGTAAAGGCGACGGTGCAGAATAAAGATGTGATTAGCTACACGTTGCGGGACACATTTGACCCTACGATCTACTGTTGTTAGCGTGAACACTATAGTTTCTGTGAAAGCTGCACGCGCTTGCTTCAAACAGCGGTGAATGATATACATCTCTTCTACATGTATATATCTTATTTCTACATAACATATTGTATACAGTATACCTATACATGTATACATGTATATATATATGATATATGTATATATATATATATATATATATATATATATATATATATATATATATATATATATATATATACATATATATATATATATATAATAATAAATGTATGATATATATATATATATATATATATATATATATATATATATATATGTATATGTATATGTATATGTATATGTATATATATATGTATATGTATATGTATATGTATATGTATATGTATATGTATATGTATATTATTATATGTGTATGTGTATGTGTATGTGTATGTGTATGTGTATGTGTATGTGTATGTATATATATATATATATATATATATATATATATATATATATATATATATATACCTATATATATATAGAATACATGTATATACCTATACAATTACACACGCGCACGCGCACGCGCACGCGCACGCACGCGCACGCGCACGCACACGCACACGCACACGCACGCGCACGCGCACACGCACACGCACACGCAAGCACACGCACACGCACACGCACACGCACACGCACACGCACACGCACACGCACACGCACACGCACACGCACACGCGTGAATTTCCGATGGCGACCATGAAGCAATCTTAACAGAGATTCCTATCCTGGTGGTGTACAAATGTAAGTGTGCATGAAACGTCTCATTCTTCTTGTTCGTCTCATTCTTTCCACAGACTTCTTATTCTCGTTCTTTTTCTCGTTTTTTCTCGTTCTTATTGTTATTCTACTCCTCATTCGTATTTCTTTAGTTATAAAGTGATCGTCAGCCTTGTGTGCGTATTGTATTTTTAAAGTAAACATGCCTACTTTTACGCGCCAATGAAAACATGATTTACATCATTGTTACCATGACAACGTCTCCTCGGTGAAAGTCATTAAACTTCGTAGTCATTGAGCACCACGTTGTTACAACACACTTTGTTGTGGTAATGGCATCCTCACACTAATTACCGGCACCGGATGTAAACGAAGCACGACATAACGTCAAGAATCCTTGATAACGTCAACATGATTGTTTACTCCAACAGTGACGTCACAAAAGGAAATGAGTTGTTTCCTATTGGAACTTGTGCCGAATGCGCGAAATTCGAAATGCGGGACGAACGAATAAACAACAGTGCCGACAACAGCAACAACGACAACAACACCGGAATTCGGTCATCGTGCAAAGGATTGTGGGCCACCGTGAAATCTATTAATATCCAACCGCGAAGCATGTTCAGATAAATCAGTTCCACGGCGGTGATGTCTCCGCGGATTCGTACGTAAGTAGGTCACCCGGAACGATTGTCTTGCATCAGCCGCGTAGTTCACGTTGCATCATCCTGACAACGCTGACATTCCTCCCACGCCAGTCGCGTCTCGGCGCTCGCTACGGGGCGATGTCTGACGTCAATCGAAGCGGCGATTTGAGGTCAAGACCTCTGCCGGCGATATAAATGCTCGCCGAAACGCATGGCCTCATCAACGCTGTTAAACGCCGGTTCGAGCGCTGCGCGGCGAGCGGTGAAACAGACTCGGTCGAAATGGAACCGTTAAACGAGCACAGCCTGGCAAACGTTTCGAGCCTCTGGGTCTTCGGCTACGGGTCGGTGCTATGGAAGACCGGATTCGAGTACACGACCAAGCAGACAGGTTACATTCGTGGA
The DNA here is from genome assembly GCA_025642075.2 of Ridgeia piscesae. Lineage (NCBI taxonomy): Eukaryota > Metazoa > Annelida > Polychaeta > Sabellida > Siboglinidae > Ridgeia > Ridgeia piscesae. Next base: position 277,126 of record JAODUO010000224.1, on the reverse strand, counting down.
TTTGTGAGGCGGTTTTGGCAAGGGAGTTGTACACATCGAGGGACGCCCGAAGCGGTGAGTAGAAATAGAATCGATGCTGTGACAGCCATTCCGCGGTAAATCCAAGTGTATCCATATGTTTTCATTGCAATCTTTATCGACAGTAACAAAGACACACGTCTAATATTTATATGAATTTATTTTTCAGCCCGGAAGAGTGGCTACCCTTGTGCCTCAACCAAAAGTGAGTGCAATATTTACTCGATTTCCCGGGCCTCGGGTGGGAAGTGGGAAAGGGGCGGTGGCTAACTGGCTATCCCGTAACAGGCTAGGGTCAGCTCGGTACAAGACGCGCCATACATGCAGCCCACCTTAGCCTTAGGTCCACCACTCGCGGGGTCAATAAGGTCTACACATTACAGCAGTGTATTTCTAGAAATACGATATTTTACGTAACATATGTCCGGACCAAACCTGATTTCCACGTAGCAGTGGTAATGGTAATGGTAATGGTAATGGTAATAGGGTCATGCTTATGATTCTTCCGAGTCACAACAGCTAGTACAGGCGCACCGCTTGCACAGTGAAGCAACGAAGTGCATTGATTGTGTACATTATCATTCGCGTGGAGTTCGTGGAAACGCATTGATGCTGCAATGCACGAATATGCGCAGTGGACATGTTGATGAAAACATCAACAGCCTTCGATGGGTCGTTGCGTGGGCGCGTAACGGCCGCCTTATTGCTAGACGGAGTAATCCACGTTTTATCAATGGACCGCTCAGCTCAGCTCGCGAGTGTTGATGGCGTTGGTGCGTTCTCGGTAGCCGTTGCTCGCGTGTCAACGAGGGTACGTGCGTATGACTGTGTGACGTAATTGTCACCAGATTGATTGTCGCGCGACTCCGACCAAATAGTGAACTTGACGACCTGTAGCAGTTCGCTGAAAACCATAGTCTAGTCTATGTTCGGATACCCATGCAGAGAGATTGTTTGTTTCCTCGATCGTGTTAATATCTATTCAGGCGTTAGGACGAAAATACTCTTTTCCCCACACCTCAATTATATTTGGGGGTAATGTAACTGAAATGTGAGAAAAGAACCAACATCATAATTGCCTTTTATTTCCTCATCTAGTGATCTCACCCATCATTATTTGTGAGCAACCATCCTTCAATCTAGATGGTCTCGTTTTTGGACTTTACGTATCGTGGTTGTTTACATCCGGGAGTTTGGTCCTATTAAAATCCGTTTCCTTTATTCAGTGTCTCGAGATCAAACCAGTTACACTTTCGGAAGTGTTTCAGAGCAGGTAACTCTAACGAAGGTTTGGCTATAATACAGTAGTGGATATGTATGTACGAATAATCTTAGTGTATTAACTCAACGTGGTTGAAATAAGAATTCGAGATTACGTTTGGTTTAACAGACCCATCGGAATACAATGACCCGAACAATCGCAAGGGCTGGGCACTACACATTGTATAAGAACCCGGGTGATACGGGTATCTCACAGGTTGATGTTATAACAAGTACGGAGTTGTCGTAAAGACAACGTGTGAGTTAGTGACACCACTAATATCCAAAACTATCTATTTTACTTTTGTGATACATTTATTTGTCGGCCATTATAAAAGAGCCGCCATTTTTAAACGCAGCAAAATCTAAAACGCCTCCAATTTTTAAAATGTTCACATGGCAAGTATAGTCGAAGAGTCACGTATATCCGTTTCGTCATATAACCGCTGGACCAATAGGTGAATCGTTAATTTGCATAACCTATTAAAACTACAAACAAAGAAATAATGACCTGTCCCCGATGTTTCAGGGCCAGGTCTGGGGTATCGCCTACAAGTTGGTCGGGGCGGAGATGGTCCGCGACGCTCTCGCTCACCTCGGTCTACGGGAATGCTCGCTAGGTGGCTACACGTTCAACATGCAGGTGTTTCACGACCGCAGTGGCGCCACTGTGCCCGTCCTCGTATTCCTCGCCACGCCCGACAACGCCCTCTACCTGGGGAGCTGCGAACTAGAGGAGCTGGCCTCGCAGGTACGCGCATACCGGAAGTGAATTGCTCGTATCCGTTGAGCCATGTGCAATTACATCCCACATTTGTCATTTCTCCTCAAATGCGCATGCGATACATGTTTGGCTTACCGGTACTTGACGTACGAACTTTGTTTTGGCACACAGTTCACCTTAAGGGCCTCCTTCGCAAAATAATTAAATCAAACGTCATCTTGCAATATCACACATTAATGGGATACTCCAGACATTGAGAGATTCGCAGTATTAGCTTACATGTGTATAATATATTGGTTGTGCATAGTAATAGGTCACAAAGATCGTTAATAAACAATTAATTATAGTATAATTATACCCAACACAATGCTATCTTGGATTCAGGGCGCTGCCATGTTGAGGCACAGAACCAGTGACATAAGACAAATCGTTTACGTCACTGGCGCATTGTTGGAAAAGGCAATGATTGTGGGAGGCCTTACGCAAAATTGTGACAGTGTCGTAAAAAACCGCGAGTACTTGATACGTCAAATACCATTACATTGGACAGACGTAGACGTAGACGTACACGTAGGCGGTTTACGTCACTGGTTGTAGGCCTCACGGTGGTAGTGCCCAGATTTCAACGTAGCATTTTTGAGTACAATTATACAGTAATTAATTGGTTATTACAACAAATTGGCACCAATACTATGCACAACTAATATAGTATACATAATATGTGTGTGAATACTGTGAATGTATCTCTGACTGGAGTAACCCTTTACCGGCCTACTTAACTAAATAATTAAATCAAACGTCACATTGCAATGTCAAATGTTACTGCAATGTAATGCATGCAACCATTAACCTGAATTCTAAACAATAAAATAATAGTTATTTCTACGCCTAAAGACGAAGTTTCTTAAATTTATTATATCGTGTTTTGTTCATTATAATTCTATAGTTACGAAAGTAAAGACAAACGGATCATGTCTTTCCAGGTGATTGCGTGCAACGGTTACTGTGGACACAACATCGAGTACGTCATGAGACTGGCAGACTTCATGCGCACGCACATACCGGAAGAGACCGACCCGCACTTGTTTGGGCTGGTGGACGCCATTAAGGTGGGTACGACATACTCACCATACTCGCTAGGGGAGCGCCATTAAGAATAAGACATACATTTTATTCTACTATTAATTTAATTTTATTATTTACTAATGTTTTTAATCATTTACTAATTCATTTGCCAAAGTATTTATTTATTTACTTATTTTGCTCACCATAGCGGTCGAGATATGGATGACACAAGCGAAATATATGCGATTTAGTTTTTTCACGTCTGCGACGCGAAAGTGAAAATACTAACACTAATAATATTCTAGTTGATGTCACAAGGTGTGTACGGTCTTAATGTATACAGTGGCACCTACAAAAACTCGGTTTGGGAACAATACTTATGCGATTTTCGATCTAGCTGCTTAAAGTTTACAACAGTTTGACGTCGTGTTTCTTGCATTGTCCGCTAGGCGGTGCTGCGACGACGCAACGTGTGCATGGAGCGTCTGATCGCTGACGCGCGCTCCACGATGCCCGATCACGTGGCCGCGTGCACCTCGTGCGCCGAGAGCGACTTCAAGTCGTACGTCGGCACGGGCAGCACGCCGCATGACTGCGTGTGTGTCGGTCGAGACCTGTGTGCCACGAGCAGCCACCGGCCACGTCGACCGATGCCGGCGGTAGACACAGAGCTAGCTTCCGCAGGCCGTGCCGTGGCAGCGGAAGCCCCCGTACTAGAAGTGGAAGCGGCGTGATTGTGGGAACGACGATAAGTGCTTTCAAGTTTCAACATCCGGGTCTGTCTACCCTTGTGATGTGCTACAAGTGACATGGTTATATGTGGAGTAAACTGCCAAAAGTGTAGATAAATTCTGGATATGCAAACTAGTTTTATATTGAATATTATGCTGAATGGAAATGTGCTTCCCGCGCTAAATGACGGTTGCCTGGTCAGTAGTTTTGCTGGCAGAAAACGGGTTATGTTGGTGAAGGTCGCTTTATGTTCACGCCTTGCACAAATGCCATGAACGGCGAGGTCGTGTTAATAGTCTGTAATGTTGTTACGCCTCAAAGATTGTGTACATCCGGGTGAATCAAAAGGGACAGAGGCAGATGTATTGGCCTGCATTGCTCGCTTAGTGGCGTGGATTGGTCGGTTTACATCGGGACATGTAATTTGTGATCCGATAGAAGAGTTAGTGGGCAAGTGGGCGAGCGACCGAGCGAGTGATTGTGTGAGTGAGTGAAATAATGGATGGATGGATGGATGGATGGATGAATCAATAAACAGACGGACGTACGGGATGGATGAACTTGTACAAAAAGAATTCTGCCCTCTTGGTGTAAAGGTATGTTTCGCAGATCATCTTGCGCTGTGGGAAAGCAACATACATCGGCAATATACCAATATAATTAGCACAGTATTTAATACAGTAACACATGAGAAGAAGAAGTCTCAATAAAACTTTCTATGAAAATAAGTGGGCGATAAACGGTTGTGTTTGCTAACAAGCTGACGTTGTAATCACTGGTTGATTTAGCTTAATATGTTAAAGTGCATTTATTATTAAAGTATTATATGTGTATATAATACACAATAGACTTGACATTTCAGTAACCCACCATAATAAACTAATTACTTTGCTCAAAATGGCGACTGTGTGCCATAAACGAACCGGGATCGAAAAAATTACTTAGTGGAGATCCAATGGTTAATATTTTGATAAGCGTTCATACATAACAAAGATTAAGATTGTTTAGTTTGTATCCAAAAATAGAAACGTCATGATACTATTTTGTGCATTTCTCATTACCATTCTGCTACATATACACAATTCACATTTAGTTTGCCTCTCATTCAGTTACTGCATCCATTACGTGTCGTGACTCCACAAACATACACATGGACTAGAAACGTTTCTGTCTCAACAATACAAGTCGTTTTACTATAGCAGTCAAACTCCTTGTATTGCTGGGGTAGATCTATGATTTGTAGACGTGATATGGTCAGTGAAACTGCTAACTTTAAGCCATGTATCGTGTATCTTGGTTGTACATAACAATTATCCTACCGTGTATATATAGTCACGGCGTGATGAACGTGCCATGCATTAGTGTGATACCGATTGTGAATATGACGTGTTCTGTTGCCTCACCACGTGTTATGTTTTCACTGTCTACGTTTTGTACTGTTTGTTCGTTTGTTCCGTGTTCTCCTTTACGGCATGAATGTGACGTTCTGTATTATGTTTTCATTGGTTGTGTTTCTCCCTATTACATGTCTCCGTATACAATTGCTACGTTTCCTCCATATTTATATATTATGTGTTCAATTGTTTGTTTCGCTTATACGTGTTCAGTTGTTTTGTTTTCACGAAAATTTATGATAAATCTAAACTTTCGCTACGTATATTAATTTGACATAACCTCTCATGTATACCTGAAAAGGTGTTGATGATCGCCAACTTACAAGTCAATTCAGTGAATTGTGTGCCTGCTTATGTGTGCATAATACATATGTGGGTATTTATGTTCGATTATGTATCTTCTTATGTACAATGTTCACTGGTTCTGTATAAATTCGTTCACATTTATAACGAGCTACCGTTCGTGTTCTATATTTGCTCAAATCGTTCAACTTGGATATAATACAATCTATGCATATGTTTTATGATGAATAAATAACCTGATGTGAAACAAGAAATGACCATTTCGTGTTGTTTTGATTAATGGTGCTACAATAAAAAACAAACACACACCACCAATTTCGAATAATTCGTGCGTGCACGTGCTGCATATGTACATATAATTCACAGCGTATTTGGCACGCACGCACGCTCTTACCCAAGCACATAGCATACATACATTTCGCACAGCGCGGTCACGGCGATGCGCGTATGGCACATAACTTCCGCTTCCGGTCGCTGACATGGCTATTCATGCCACATTACCACTCTCGCTCGCGCGCGCTCACGCCATTGTGACACCGTAGACACCCTCCGTTTGTCACTACATCGTTACTTCTGTCGCTGTATCAGCCATTGAAGGCAACTTCCGAAGAAGCTCCGCCACTCACGCAATGTCACGGTCGAGTGAGCCGTCTTACCGGAAGTACGTGCCACTTAACGACGGCTTCTGTTATTTGCAATTGCGCAACCACAGCGAGGGCACGTGGACCATACAGGCTCGAATAGGCTTTCTCCCGATTAGCTGGCGATTTCTCTCTCTCTCTCTCTCTCTCTCTCTCTCTCTCTCTCTCTCTCTCTCTCTCTCTCTCTCTTTCTCCATCCATCCCTCCCTCTCTCTCCCCCTGTCTCTGTCAAAGTTGGTCTTCATGTTCTTCCTGTCTTCTGTTTTAACACTCTCTGTTAAGCTTTATGTACTTCTTGTAAACTTACATTATTCTTGTTCGTCTCATTCTTTCCAGAATCTTATTGTTATTATCGTTATTTTTCTCGTTTTCTCGTTCTTCGTGTTCGTCTACTCAGCATTCGCCATCTTCTTGTTAAACGCACCTGCTCTGTTCCGTGTGCTGCTAGGTTATAGACGAAAGATCACAAGGTCACTGCTCTGTTGATTCAGACTATAAACTTTCACTGTTCCTTTTCATGTATTGTACAGTACCTTATTGTATAAATTACATGGTGTTATATAAAATTTAATCAATAAACATGTACACTGATTTGATTTACTGTATTTACCCCGAACCCCTCGATTTGGACATTTGTCTTTCGCCAGTCGCGTCTCGGCGCTCGCTACTGGGCGATGTCTGACGCCATCCGAAACAGAGATATGAGGTCAAGACCTCTGCCGACGATATATATGCTCGCCGAAACGCATGGCCGCATCAACGCTGTCAGACTCCGGTTCGAGCGCTGTGTTGCGAGCGGTGAAACAGACTCGGTCGAACGAGCACAGCCTGGCTAACGTTTCGACCCTTTGGGTCTTCGGCTACGGGTCGGTGCTATGGAAGGCTGGATTCGAGTACACGACCAAGCAGACGTGGATTTGTGAGGCGGTTTTGGCAAGGGAGTTGTACACGTCGAGGGACCCACGAAGCGGTGAGTAGAAATAGAATCGATGCAGTGACAGACAGACCGCGGTAAATCCAAGTGTATGGCGACATATGTTTTCATTGCAATCCTTATCGACAGAAACGATACACACGTCTAATACATATGAATCTGTTTTCAGCCCGGAAGAGTGGCTACCCTTGTGCCTCAACCAAAGGTGAGTGCAATATTTACTCAATTTCCAGGGCCTTAGGTGGGAAGTGGGAAAGGGGCGGTGGCTATCCCGTAACTGGCTAGGGTCAGCTCGGTACAACAAGGTCTTAGCGGATTACCAAACATTACACTGATTTACAGCAGTATAATTCTAGAAATACGATATTTTACTTAACATATGTCCGGAGCAAAGCTGATTCCCACGTACCAATATCAAGGTATAAAAGGGTCAGTCACATTCATGCGTGTGATTCTTTCGGGTCACAGCAGCTCTTGACGCACCGTTTGCACAGTGAAGCAACGAAGTTCACTGCTTGTGTACATTATCGTTCGCGCGGAGTTCGTGTAAGCGCGTTGATGCAGCAATGCATTGTGGATATTTTGTACTCGCCAAAATTTTGTTGTGCCGCCATTTTTCCATGTTAAAAGGTCTGAGTTTTGTGAGAGTCTCGCAAGATCTGGGTGTATCACAAACTTGCTATATAACAAGACGAACAGGTGATTAAAACTTCATGGCACATAACCAAAGTGTGTGAATCCGTCTTCAAAGAGTGTCGCAACCTACTGTATTACTGGTTATGCCATACTATTTTGACAGCAAGATTCTCGTCGAAAACAGTTTGTGAAGTCACGCGACTGCCGCCAGTTCTGAGAGTGAATGATTGATGGTAACATACACAATCACTTTTTTCTTCATTAAATATTTGAACATGTGAGTGTAGTTCAGTTTCTCCGGGATATTTAGAAAAGTTTCTCGCCACCTGCAAATTGCGGGTGAAGTAATCTTAGGACGTATACCATTCACACAACTCTGCACACTGTATTAGCAGTCATGTCCGGGTCAATGACATACTGTGAAAATCCATTTGACATGAGACATTTCACCCTGAAACATACAGCTACGGTCAAATTAACAGAACACAATTGTAAAATGATAGTTATAATGTATGTAATAGTTTTGTAAGTGTAAGTAACTAATATAAAAGGTAAAATTCACTCTTTGTATCCAGCCATGATTAAAAATTGTATGATGTTTATTTACATAACGTCATTAAATAGGTGATTATGAAAAGCAGTAAGTGTAACGAAATTGTTCTGTAACCTATTGTTATATCTAAAACATAAAGAAGCATTTATGCACAATTATTGGAGAGAGTGGTCCTCAAACACACATATAGACAGAGAACCGTATTTACCTTTTTATGTAATATATATAGATATATAACAGACACCTTCCTTAGTTACCTTATCAATGGACTTGCTTTTGACTCTGATTTGGAGCACACATTCCTATGAAGATCATCTGGAATATTGTCCTGCATCTATGGTGTGTGTTGTTTTGCATAATTTACATCTCCCTCGAATTTTACTAAAATGTCCATGATTCCTGGTGGTAACAGTATGTAAAGATGTGATAGAACACGCCCATAGACTTATCTGAAATATTTACAAATTCTTAATTATAAGGCTTATGTGCTACGTCTGTAGCAGTTATATACCGTATATTATCTAAAAGCAAAAGATTACACCAGCTGCTTTGCGTGAAGTATCTACAAAAATTAAATGATTAATTCTAAATCGTGAAATAGACATCACTCTCAAAAACAGTGCGTCTTATATGCGCCACATGTAAACAACCCTTCGATAACATTTAAATGACACGGATTTCTGGCCTGTCAAATAGTATGGCATAAATAGTAACCCAATAAGTTGTGACGCCCATTGATGACGGATTCACACACTTTGATTATGTGCCGTGAATTTTAATAACTTGTTTTCGTATTGTCATATAGCCAGTTTGTGATACAGCCAGTTCTTGCGAGACATCCAAAAAACCATAACACTCAAGGCATGGGATAATGGCGGCACAACAACATTTTGACGAGTACAAAACGCACAATGCATTTCGCCGGAAGGGCTTCCCCAGATAATGACGTCATAGTGCACAAGGCTTATATGCGCCGTGGACACGTTGATGAAAACATCAACAACCTTCGCTGGGTCGTTGCGTGGGCGCGTTACGGCCAGCCTTATTGCTAGACGGAATAATCCACGTTTTTATAAATGGGCCGCTCAGCTCGCTTGGCGCAGTAGTGTTGATGGCATTGCCACTGGTGCGTTGTCGCGCTTACATTTTTCCTGTCGTTATAAACTTTCCTATTGACGTTTCTGCGCATGCGCGATAAATGTAAAATCATCAATGTGCAGCGCAACTACAAAGTAGTTTTCGTATAAATGTCACGAGTTATTCATTAACCCTCCTGTGATGATTACTATGAAGAGTTGCTTAAAACGTCGTTTAATACAATAAAATATTACGTTTGTTAAAATCATTGTCACGGATTATGGCGCTCTACAGTCACATGATTTACCCTTGCTATCAAAACATGCGTCAAAACTTTGCAAGAAATAAATTTGCTGAGATGTTATATACATCCTAACGAACAGCCCGTAGTATTTATACCATACATGCTTTGTCATTTCCCTGCACGTTGATGAGTTTACATTTATCGCGCATGCGCAGAAACGTCAATTGGAACGTTTATAATGCCGGAAAATGTAAGCGCTACAGCGTTCTCAGAAATCGTAGTGCGCGTGTCAACCAGGTTACGTGCGTGTGACCGTGTGACGTCATTGTCACCAGATTGATTGTCGCGCGATTCCCACCAAATGGTGAGCTTAACGACCTGTAGCAGTTCGCTGAAAACCGTAGTCTGTGTTCGGATACCAGTGCGGAGAGGTTGCGTGTGTCCTCGGTCGTGGCACCTACTCGAGCGTTGGGACGTAAATACTCTTTTTCCACACCTCAATTATATTTGGAGTTAATGTCGCCGTCTGAGAAAAAGAACATACATTATAATTGCCTTTTATTTCCTCATCTATTGACCTCAACCATCACTATTTGTGATCAACCATCCTTCAATCTATAGATGTTATCGTTTTTGGACCAATTATCGTGGTTGTTAACATCCAGGAATTTGGTCGTATTCAAATCCGTTTCCTTCAATCAGTGTTTCGGGATCAAACCGTGACACTTCCGGGAGTGTTTCAGAGAAGGAGATTCTAACGAAGGTTTGGCTATAACACAGTTGTGGATATGTATGTACGAATAGTGGCTGAAAAAGAACTCGAGATTATGTTTGGTTTAACAGGTCTGTCGGAATAAAATGACCTGAACAATCGCAAGGGCTGGGTACTAAGGCTATACGATGTATAACAACTCATATTTAGGTATGACACCGGTATACGTTATAAAAAGTAGGGATTACAGATTACATACGTAATTACATTACGTAAAGATTACATCGTGTGATTTAGTGACATCACTAATATCGACAACTTTATCTACTTTACTTTTGTGTTACACTAATTTAGCGGCCTTTATAAAATAGCCGCGAGAATCTAAAACGCCTCCGATCTTTAAACTGTTCACATGGCAAGTAGAACCGTCTCGTCATATATCCGCTGGACCAATAGGTTAATCGTTATTTTTCATAACCTATTAAAACAACAAACAAAGAAATAATGACAGGTCCCCGATGTTTCAGGGCCATGTCTGGGGTATCGCTTACAAGTTGGTCGGGGCGGAGACGGAATGCTCGCTAGGTGGCTACAAGTTCAATATGCAAGTATTTTACGACCGCCGTGGCGCCACTGTGCCCGTGGTCGTATTCCTCGCCACGCCCGACAACGCCCTCTACCTGGAGGACTGCGAACTAGAGGAGCTCGCCTCGCATGTACGCGCATACCGGAAGTAGATTGCCCGTATCGGTTGAGCTACATGCAATTGCAACCCACATTGCCATTTCTCCTCAAATGCGCATGCGATACATTGTTGGCTTACCGGTACTTGACGTACGAACTTTGTTTTGGCACACAGTTCACCTTAAGGGCCCCCTTCGCAAAATAATTAAATCAAACGTCATGTTGCAATATCACACCTTACCTCCACCTCACCTCACCTCACCTCACCTCACCTCACCTCACCTCACCTCACCTCACCTCACCTCACCTCACCTCACCTCACCTCACTCACCTCACCCCTCACCTCACCTCACATATTCCAGTCTTAGTGGACCGTTGGGGCGCCACAGATGACCTGGCAACCAGCTCCCTCCATTCCTCTCGCCTCTCAGCCTTCCTCATGGCGGCGCCCAGTGTCATGCCCGTCCATTCCGGGATGTTGTCCTCCCATCTCTTTTTCTGTCTGCCTCGTCTTCGCCCTCCTTGCACTGTGCCCTGCAGGATTGTCTTGGCAAGCCCTGAAGATCTTGTTATGTGCCCGTACCATTTCAGTTTGCGTCGTTTTACTGTGGTCAAGAGGTCTTCGTGGGGCCCAATGGCTTGCCGAGTTCTGTTTCGCACCTCTTCGTTTGAGATGTGGTCTCTGTAGGTGATGCCGAGGAGCTTTCTGAGGCATCTCATCTCCATGGCCTGTATCCTTCTCTCTGTGTCTGCTGTTAGTGTCCAAGACTCACAGGCGTGTAGGAATATGGACATGACTAGGGAGCGCATCAGTATGGTCTTTGAGCTGAGCGCTATATTCCTGTCATTCCAGATGGTCTTGAGTTTGGCGAGTGCTGCTGTGGCCTGGGCGATCCTGGCGATAATTTCAGGTTTATATGTACTATATAAAATATCATTTATATAATATATATATATATAATATTATATATATAATTATAATATATATACTATATATATATATAATAATAAAGTTTATACCGAATTAACGAAGATTTTTTATAAATTACTTAATATTGTTATAAATTTCTTCCAAACGGACGGACACGGACGGACGGACGGACGGACGGACGGACGGACGGACGGACGGACGGACGACGGACGACGGCACGGACGGACGCGACGGACGGACGGACGGACGACGGACGCGACGGACGGACGGACGGACGGACGGACGGACGGACGGACGCGACGGACGACGGACGGTACGGACGGCGGACGGACGGACGGACGGACGGACGGACGACGGACGGACGGACTGACCTGGACGGACGGACGGACGGACGGACGGACGGACGGACGGACGGACGGACGGACGGACGGACGGACGGACGGACGGACGGACGGACGGACGGACGGACGGACGGACGGACGGACGGACGGACGGACGGACGGACGGACGGACGGACGGACGGACGGACGGACGGACGGACTTGTATAACAAAATTATGTCCTCCTGGTGTTAAGGTATGTATCTCACATCATCTTGCGCTATGGGAAAGCAACATGCATGTGCAATATACTAATATCGTTTGACGTGAGAAGTAGAATTCTCAATAAAACTTTCTATGAAAATAACTGGGCGTTAATAGGTTGTAGCTGCTAACAAGCTACCTTTGTAATCACTGTTTGGTTTAGCTTAATCTGTAAAAGTGTATATATTATTAAAGTATATAATGTGTATATAATACACAATAGACTAATTATTTTGCTAACAATGGCGGCTGTGTGCCATATACGAACCGTGATCGATACAATCATTTAGTAGAGAGAGATCCAGTGATTACAAAATTTACTAGTGTTCATATATAAAAATCTTGTGTCCAAAAAACAAAAACGTCATGATAATATTTGGTGCATTTCTCAGTAGTCTACTGCTAAATATACACAATTCACATTTACTTTGGAAACGTTTCTGTCTCAACAATATAAAGCGTTTTACTATATCAGTCAAACTCCTTGTATTGCTGGGGTAGATCTATGATTTGTAGACGTGATATGGTCAGTGCAACTGCTATCTTTAAGCCATGTATCGTGTATCTTGGTTGTATTACTTGTATATAACAATTATCCTACCGTGTATATATAGTCACGGCATGATGAACGTGCCATGCATTAGTGTGATACGGATGGTGAATATGACGTGTTCTGTTGCCTCATCACGTGTTTTCACTGTCTACGTTTTGTGCTGTTTGTTCGTTTGTTACTTGTTCTCCTATACGGCATATATGTGACATTCTATATTATGTTTTCATTGGTCGTGTTTCTTCCTATTCCATATTTCCGTATACAGTCGTTACGTTTCCTCGATATTTGTATATTATGTGTTCATTTGTTTATGTTTTGCATATACGTGGTGAACAGCATTGTGGGTTGAGTTGTTTTGTTTTCACGAAAATTTATGATGGATGTAAAATGTTGCTACGTATGTTAATTTGACACAGCCTCTCATGTATACTTGAAACGGTGTTGATGATCGTCAACTTACATTTTAAGCGAGTTGTCGGGTGGCCCTATCCAATGCAAAAACATTGGCCACGCCACTGCATGCAGCGTAACTGGAATCTGCGCCATCCGACTGGTTTCGTCGGAATGGTATGGCTCAGATATTTCGCCACGCACGCACGCACGCACGCACGCACGCACGCACGCACGCACGCACGCACGCACGCTTTCACTCAAGTACATAGCATACAGACACTTCCTACTGCGCACTCACGGCGATGCGCATATGGGACATAACTTCCGCTTCCGGTCGCTGCATGCTAGCGCCATTGTGACATAGTAGACACGCTTCGGTTGTCACTAAATCTCCGCCTCTGTCGCTGCATCAGCCATTGAAAGTAACATCCGGAGAAGCGCCGCCACTCACGCAATGTCACGGTCGAGTGAGCCGTCTTACCGGAAGTACGTGCCACTTAACGACGGCTTCGGTTATTTGCGATTGCGCAACCACTGCGAGTGAACGCGTGCCATACGTGCTCGTTTAGGCTTTCTCTCGATTAGCTGGCGACACGACGTGTGCGACAATGGCGACTTGTTTGACCGTATCGCATCGTGACAGGTGGTTGGATGCGCTGATTAAGACCAACACCATGGTCGAACTCAAGTCATTTCCAGTTATTTCACTTTGGAATGTGTGGGTTACACCACACAGTCCATCCTCACTCTAGACTACATCTCCCCCAACTCTCCGCCACTTCTGCAATAGTCTCGCCATCTTGACACTCCTCTCGCTCGCGCTCTCGCACCCTTCCCTCGCTCCCTCCCTCGCTCCCTTCCTCGCTCCCTTCCCTCGCTCCTCCCTTCCCTCGCTCCCTTCCCTCGCTCCCTCCCTCGCTCCTCCTCGCTCCTTCCCTCGCTCCCTCCTCGCTCCCTTCCCTCGCTCCCTTCCCTCGCTCCCTTCCCTCGCTCCCTTCCCTCGCTCCTTCCCTCGCTCCCTTCCTCCTCCCTCCCTCGCTCCCTTCCCTCGCTCCCTTCCTCGCTCCTTCCTCGCTCCCTTCCCTCGCTCCCTTCCCTCGCTCCCTTCCCTCGCTTCCTTCCCTCGCTCCCTTCCCTCGCTTCCTCCCTCGCTTCCTTCCCTCGCTCCCTTCCCTCGCTTCCTTCCCTCGCTCCCTTCCTCGCTCCCCTCCCTCGCTCCCTTCCCTCGCTCCCTCCCTCGCTCCCTTCCCTCGTTCCCTTCCCTCGCTCCCTCCCTCGCTCCCTTCCCTCGCTCCCTTCCCTCGCTCTCTCCCTCGCTCCCTTCCCTCGCTCCCTTCCCTCGCTCTCTCCCCTCGCTCCCTCCCTCGCTCCCTTCCCTCGCTCCCTTCCCTCGCTCCCTTCCCTCGCTCTCTCCCCTCGCTCCCTTCCCTCGTTCCCTTCCCTCGCTCCCTTCCCTCGCTCTCTCCCCTCGCTCCCTTCCCTCGCTCCCTTCCCTCGCTCCCTCCCCTCGCTCCCTCCCCTCGCTCCCTCCCCTCGCTCCCCCTCCCTCTCAGTGTTGGTCTTCATGTTCTTCCACTGACGTATGTTTTGACGCGCTCTATTTAGTTTTATGTACAGATCCCGCAGCACCATTAAGTCGTGCGTCGGTAATGTCTAGTCATTTTCCACAACATAAATGTTAGCTTAATGTTACACTGAAAAGAAAATCTGTTTATGTTGTCTTATCGTAAAGGAAGGACAGACAGCCGTGTGTGGGCGCATTTGTTCAGATTTTATAAACAACAACTATGCTCTCACTAACTGGACATACTCAATATGGACTGTGGCGGACGTTGGTCAGAGAAGTCGACGACCACCCAGAAAGTGTCTGACATAACCAATCTTCTCTCTCTCTCTCTCTTCTCTCTCTCTCTCTCTCTCTCTCTCTCTCTCTCTCTCTCTCTCTCTCTCTCTCTCTCTCTCTCTCTCTCTCTCTCTCTCTCTCTCTCTCTCTCTCTCTCTCTCTCTCTCTCCCCCTCTCTCTTCCTCTACCCGCCTCTCTATATCACCAGGCTCCCCTGCTTCCTATCTGTCTCTCCCTCTCTCCTCCCATTTTCTCTCTATCGCTGTCTCCCTCCCTCCCCTGCCCCTTATTCTTTCGCCCTCCCCTTCCTTTACTCTGCACGTTGCAGTCGTTGTTACTGGTGTAACAGTGGCGCCTCTAGCGGCACGTTACGACTCCTTCCACCGCGTCTGTCCTCCCTCTCCGATTGAGTGTATCACACCTGAGTTAACCGGCGACGCGGACTCGCGACTCTTTTGTGACCGGTGTCGTCTGGCGGGTCTGGCGAGCAGTTCATGATACGTGTCCTTTGTCCGGCGTCTCCGGCCAATCTGCGACTGACCGCTGGACGAAGAATGGGAAGTGTGCCAGTTACGTAACGGCGCCATAAACCGTTGTAATTGGAAACCAACGGGCGCCAATCGTCTGTTAAGTGATGTCCGAACAGAAATGTCAGCAGGACGTGACACAGCTTTTTGTTGAGCCTATTTGAAGTTTGTTCGTCTTCTCTTTCTGCCGCCTGCTTGTTTCTGTAGTAAGGTTGGTCAATCTCAACTCACTCACTATTTTTGTAATGCTATAATGTACAATGTAATGCAAAAATACAATGTAATGCAAACCAATTACACTGTAACTTACAATTACAATGTAATGCAAAACAATTACACTGTAACTTACAATTACAATGTAATGCAAAACCAATTACACTGTAACTTACAATTACAATGTAATGCAAAACCAATTACACTGTAACTAGAATATGTTTATGTTGTAATATGGTCTACAATTGTATTGTGCATGCAAATTAGGTGTGTGTTCGTGCGTGCGTGCGTGCGTGCATGTTTTTTTCCCTGTAGAAACGCCAATCTGAAGAAGTACACAGAGTGCGTGCATCCGTGTGTATGTGTGCGTGTATACACGCACGCACACACTCATACATGCACGCGCATGCGCGCGGGCACATACACACGCGCACACGCACGCATATACGATGCGTAATACAATAGTTTAATATTAATTTTACGTAAAATTCAATGTAAATTATTGTATTGACCCAATCCGGGCCAAAGTGTCAAAATATGATCCAAAGCAAGCAACGCCGTTACACTGATTTCATGATAAATCTTAATGTCAAACGTTATAAAGGGTTGAAACGACAGGCTCGGAATTGCGTCAGCAAGATATCAATGCTTTACGACTAAAGCGGTACCGGAAAAAAACCTAACGTGCGCACATTGGGTCTAATAGCCCATAAACACGCGACGCAAAATAGCACATTCATTGTAAATCGTTCTGCCGCGCACGTTCTTGAATAGCCGGAGCCAGTACGATAGTGACGTGACGATATTGTGACGATATATTGTGACGATATTACTAAATTATTGTTGCCTGTTCCGCTAAGCGATTTTTAATGCGGCATGATTTATTTCTATTCGTCTCGTTCTTTCGAGAGAAACAACCTGCTTACGTTGTCGCTGGCTGGGAATAAAGGTTGGATCATAATACACGGCTCTTTGTTGGCAAGACGATTTGAGCCTGTGATTCAATGCGGAATTTCATTGAATTTTTAGCTTATTAATCTATTGGTTCGTAAAGCATGCTAAATAACCTAACGCACATAAACGCAAGCACACGCACGCACAGGCGCACACACGCACACACGCACACACGCACACACGCGCACGCCTGAAATAGGCCTGATAGTCGGGATTCCTTTCTACAGCGTCAACATATGACGAATCCTTAGTCGTGGTAAGCTACGGACTAAAATAACCAATTGTAGCGAAAATATACCAACCATTTAAAAATCGTTTGCGTCAGTGAAATCCTTGATTAATGGCTGTCAAAACGCGCACAGATTGAACCACGTGCGCTCGCGTCTTTATAAATTATTTATTCTCTGCCTGTGTGTGTGTGTGTGTGTGTGTGTGTGTGTGTGTGTGTGTGTGTGTGTGTGTGTGTGTGTTTGTGTGTGTGTGTGTGTGTGTGTGTGTGTGTGTGTGTGTGTGTGTGTGTGTGTGTTGTTTGGTTGTTGTGTTTTTTATATATATATATATATATATATATATATATATATATATATATATATATATATATATATATATACGAAAGTATCGAAATGACACGCCTAACTGACTATATGATGAATGTTGGTGTTTACACACGCAAAAGTTGCGATCAACAATGTCTGTTTCCGCGTCTGTCGGCTCGCCACGAATTGATCATCGAAAACGACTGCTCCCTTCCCGCCACGCCCGCTGTTTTTGTCGTCTGCTGCTAGCAAAGACGCCGCCACTTCCCGCCGCGCTGTGTCAAACATCGGCGAGTCTGTCCGAAGGTCGTGCCAAACAGAGACTGTCACTCGACCAAATGTCGCAAATTCGTCTAATTGAGCGCTAATTAAACACGTCGCTAAAATAACGGGAGACGACAAATGGTGGAGACAGACTGTGTCGTCTGCTCCACAGGTGGCGCCTTTGTCGGCGTAGTTTTCATGCCAGGAATTTTCTTTGTTCTTTTTCGCTAGTTACAGACGGGGGATCCCCAGAGTACATCGTGCTATTTGTGGAAATGTAGTAAGACACCAACCGCTTCTCACGTTTTTAAATGGTGGCATCCACGGTAACATTAAGCTCATGAGTTCATGTTTAGAAATACCTCTCCATGCATGGCGCATAGCCATAGGCTTATACCCCCTAGATCTATGTAATATTATATATATATATATATATATATATATATATATATATATATATATATATATATATATATATATATCATCATCATCATCATCATCATCATCATCATCATCATCATCATCATCATCATCATCATCATCATCATCATCATCATCATCATCATCATCATCATCATCATCATCATCATCATCACTTGTACAGCCATAGTGTCCCGTGGTTGGGCGAAGGCTTCCACATCGGCCTGTCTTGCGCTATCCTCCGTCAGATGGTCCCTTCCAGTGGTCGTCTAGTTCGTCTCTCCGTCGTCTCGCCGGTCTTCCTCTAGTTCTGTTCCCTTCGTAGGGTTTCCAGGTGGTGATACGCAGTGTCCATAGGTTATCTCGTGTCCTGCTGACGTGCCCTGCCCTGCCCAGGTCCACTTCCGTCTTCTGACTTGTTCAATCATGTCTGTGTGACCTTCGTCTTCTATCTTACCCAGATGTTTGTTTTTCTGTCCCGGTATGCTTAACATGCTCTTTTCCATCTTTGTTTGTGCGGCTGCTAGCTTATATATATATATATATATATATATATATATATATATATATATATATATATATATATATATATATATATATATATATATATATATATTATCGTATATATTGAATATACTCTGACTGTATTAATTCTCGTTTATTACATACGAAAAGGTAAGCCAATATATATGTTTATCAGTATATATGTTTATGTAATAGAATACAAGAGTACGTGTAGGGGCAGATGTAGAAACATGGCACACGTAATAAAAATGATAGTCATTTTAATAGTATCAATATCGAAAATAGCTCTCTACGACCTTTCAAACTATTACCGAGGATAGGGTTTCAATCTTATATTTACACTAACTATTTATTTTAGCGAGTAGTCTACGATTTGTCTGAACCGAACAGTGCCAAACGAATGGGGTCCAAGGAAAACGCCAAACTTTCAGCAAATATCCGAATCTAACCGACATGCCTTACATTTCTCTTGTATTATCTACAGAAACAATTTCGCCAGAAATCATGCCACCCACTCATAACTTTTGAAATTACCGCGACGAGTTTGGGTGTAATTTTCTGGCAGATGCGTAAACAATAATGTGCAAAAGAAAGGAACAGAACTAAAACGTATTTGCTTACAAGTAATCGGGCAAGAGCCATAAAAGTACCGATAATCACAAAGATTAGACACACATGCCTAACAGAGCGCATCTGTTGCGCGTAGATTGAGAACTCGAAACCCTAGAAAGAAATCGCTGCGTCAACGTTTACCACAAAACCGCGCAGTGGAATATCAGTTAACTCTCTGAGTCTACGTCGTCTAGAATCTCGCGTGTACTGCAAACGTTTCATTAATGACGACAATTAGAAAAACATGATTTTCAATTTGCTTTACCTGACCCACGCCAGATGAAAGGACCAATGATTCCGTAAATGGATCCCGGAATGGAATCGGTTGATGTCTGCGTGCGTGTTTGGCGCAAGCACCTGCGCTTGGAACGGTGAAAAAATCAGCGAAGCATCGCTTACAATCGGACTCATCCTCTGCGTTATCACTGTCCGATCGCGAGGCTAGAGGGTCATTACCGGATACGCCCACCTGCGCACTGTCATCACAGCGCCTACACCACTGTGTCAAACTCCGAATTGTCGTGTGCCTTTCCGAAATAATTAGCGACACAAAGGCCTCGTTGTAGGTAACATAATCGTCGTAATTGTAAGAAGCACGCGCTCTTGGGCGTCGTTGGGAATCCAGCACGGTTTTGGATGTCCTGATGGTGAAACGTTAGTGTTCGGTGGAAACCTACGCCTGCGAAAATTGTATGGATGACTATTGGTAGAGTGGATGTGCCAGTTACCGGCCTGGTGTGATTCCGGAAAGAACGTGACGATCCCAACCTGTGCAATTAAAGGGATACTGCTGTCAGTGAGAGGTTCACAATGTTTACTTACATATGTATAAGATACTGGTTTTGCATAGTAATTGTGCATAAAAATGGTTAATGGTCAATTAATTACAGTATCGAAAAACATGCTACGTTGAATTTAGGGCGCTGCCATCTTGAAGCATAGAACCAATGACGTAAACTACTTAAGTCACTGGCGCATGCACGATCGATCATCCTACGGCTGTCCAATGGCATTTGACGTATCAAGTACGTCGCGATTTCTTTTTACAAAACTATCACAATTTTACGTAAGGTCTCCGCCAATCATTGCCTTTTCCAACAATGCCCCAATGACGTAAACGATTTGTCTTACGTCCCTGGTTCTGTGCCTCGAGATGGCAGCGCCTGGAATCCAAGAAACCATGTTTTTGGGTATAATTATATTATAATTATTTGTTTATTAACGATCTTTGTGCACCATTACCATGCACAACCAATATATAATACTGTGATTATCTCACTGACTGGGGTATCCCTTTAATGAAGCGATGCTAAGAATGACATTAATTGGCGCCAATCATTCTTATGTGTTTATTTTTAAAGACAAAGTGACCAGTAGATGCTGCCATCTGACAATAGGCACATTTATCATATTAGGCTCTACTCCAAACCAGGCAATGGGCATTGAAATAAAGTGAGTTTAATAAAATTGAGACACAACATTCACAATTTGATGTTTCCTCCCACTTGAACCACTTAAGGAGATGCCAAATACAAAGTGACCAAAAACTTCAGCCCTACTTCTCCCGGGAGGGAAACCATAGTAAAAAGTACAAAGAACGTCCGCTTAGCACTTGGAAAGGCGATATCTTAATTAACAACTCTATGAAGTAAATATCGTCTCCTGGACGCAGCAGAGGAGCTAGTCTGATTTGGCCTAATGGCACTTGCTGTCAACTCAACAAAGGTCGCTTGTCGTTTGATTTTCGATTAATTTTGCGCGTCACCGCGAGACCCGGCCATTGTAGCGTATTGATTTCAAAGTCGTTACGTAACAGACCCAGTCAAGTGCAGCGACACCAGCGCGGTGCAATAAGGTGCGCGAATACTCGTCAGTCAACGGTGGACGTCATTACCTACAAATCACGACATCATTTCGACGGAAGAATTAGCGACGCGAACTTTGAAGTCGCGTCGCATCGCGAAGTGGACACGCGTCGTGACGTAAGCGGGACGCAAGTGGCGGAAATTAGCGACCTGTGAAAAATGAGAAAGATACTGCTGCCAATACATCGCATTGTCTGGGGTTCCACGGACTGGCCAAGAGGGGTCTGGGCCCGGGGGCACAAGAACGTCCAACGGCACACCCTGGTGTTCGCAAAAAACGTCGACTCTGTTTTTGTAAGGTAAATTAGGATTCTTCTCAACTAAACAACAGTTTTGGGGTGGCACATAACGGGGCACATCAAACGAGGTCCTGAGAATATGATAAAGTCCAAAGGTCCAGGGCACGTGTTCATAGGTCCTCCTGGTCCGTCTGTTGACAACATTTTACAACGTGTGTTAGTCACAACGTCGGGTGACTCGTCCTACAAAAGGATTTATCAGTAAAGAAGCCCGGCATACCATCGTCATCAGGTTTCAGAAAAGACTGAACTGAACAAATATATCGCCTACTCGGTTCATACAAATAGCAGCTACGATGCTGCAGTTATACGACATTTACCAACGACGACAGAACTTACAAAAGATAAGGTTGTGAAACGAAAAGAAAATATTGCGCCCAAAGAAAATAGAGAAAGACACCCGAGACATGGTAGGAGAGAAATTGTCAAGTCAACGTGGAGCGAGTAATTTGTCTCGAAAGAAATTGGAGAATAATGTATTACGTTGTCCTTGGAAAACCTTAAAAGAACAGACTGTGACGACGAAACAGGAACCGTTAAAGGGCAAGGGAAGGAACGTGTATGCGTGTGTGTGAGTGCGTGTACGTGCGTGCGCGCGAGTAATCTTCTGTTTCATAAAACATGCACGGTTTCAATGGCACCTTAGTAGACAATCAAACAGAAGCAATAACACAGCATGAAAACTAATAAGTTCGACGTTTTATTCTACACCATGGCACCCTGTACGTACACACTACAACCAGATCGTCACGTACACACGTACACGCCATGTGCTGGCAACAATAATTTACATCTCATTACGCATAACAATTCTTCTGCCATGAACTAGCAACAACTTCAGTGGTTCTGAAAGACTTTGGTATTGCGTGTCGTGTTCGTAGGCACAGACACTGGCTAATTGTATGATGCGTCGTCTACTTTGTCGATATATGTACCCTACTTCACTATCATGTCTCCATTCTAGTTGCTTCCATTTCACTTTTGGCACGTATAGGGTGACCAGTTTAAGGACTGTTTTTTGTGCTTGGATACTTGATATTTAACGTAAAGTCATCTAACTTTGCTGAAGAACAATGGTATATTACAGCACAATTATTATAATGCAAAGTTCAAAATACCCAGGTGGTATTGATGTATCCAGATATACTAAATCCTGGTCCGATTATCAGAATTTGTGTGTGGGTTCACAAGTCGGAATGATTTGTGTCCCCCAAATAAAACATTCTTAACATTATATCAGTGGGAAACATTAACAATATTTAATCAAACTGATGACTGGTTCTGCTATAAGCAGCATACTTAAGCATTGATAAGATATGTTCCATTGGTAAATAACAGTGACAGTGTAGCATAATTAACTTAATAAGATAATTGCTACACAAGGGATATATTTTAAACTAAAGGATGCTGCAGATATTTTCTGAGCAACCAAACACT
Source organism: Ridgeia piscesae (assembly GCA_025642075.2). NCBI lineage: Eukaryota > Metazoa > Annelida > Polychaeta > Sabellida > Siboglinidae > Ridgeia > Ridgeia piscesae. The sequence goes on along the minus strand of JAODUO010000224.1, from coordinate 254,194 downwards.
GGTAATAAATTACATTACATCAGTAGATGCTCTGGGATAACTTGTCCATCTCTGACAACATATGATAGTCTTGAGCATCAGTGTTAGTCATATGGCTTGCAATACTGTATCAAGCAAACATCTCCGATCAGATGACACAACTAATATTTCCACCAAGAAACTGGAAATGGTATTCCAACGGCAGTCTTGGTCGTGTAAGATACGATGGACCATGTAACATACCATTGGCACGATATATAAGATCTATCTTTGTTTTGGTGATTTATGTTACATATCTAGTTATCTACGGTCATGGTCAATTTCAAGCCATCATTTCTTGCAGTTAACCAACATGAACTGAAACACGAACAGGATCAGTTCCATTGCAAGGAACACGATCACAAATTCAGCAGGTCTGCAAAATCATGGCAATCTTATGAAAATTTACCCAGATTTACACAGGATAATGCATTTAATCTTGAAAAAGTGGATTTTGATCCCAGATATCCGCTTGAACTTGAAACGAAACTGAAATAATCCTGTTGCATAGCACCAACCACAGCGATAACCGCTGACAAACATTCCTCCAATAGTAGCTATGTACAACTTACATACAGGGACACTACTCAAGCGGCCACAATGTGTACAGGAGCTATACACAACCAACATCATTGCAGGACGTACAGGCATGTCTAGAGGTCTGATAATACCTGGTTGTAAAATAACGAATACAGCTGATTGAGCAGAAATAACGTGTACAAGAGGTTGTTTTATCGTCCTCAACTTAACTTAATTTTTACCTACGGTTAGCTCCTCTATTGCAACATTCGGTGTTCTTCGTCCAATTCATGAGACAAGACAGAATTAATTTCAACCCGTTGACATTCATCAGGCGTCTACCGATCATCCCGATTACAGTGATGCCACAAAGCATTCCCGCAGCAAATGGTAAAACCCATTTTCATTGGTCAGATAGCAATATGTAACATTTGCGAGGTGATGTCTCTTTTACAACCACAGAAAAACCCTTGAGAGGATTTCCTAGGACGGGGTAGAACCCCAATTCACGACGAATTACAAACATCCCGTTACCACAACCCCGTCTGAGTTGTCGGTCAATCGCGGGGTGGGGCACAATCAGCTGTTCGGGGTTGTCCGGGGGGAGTAGAAGCTGCGGGGACTGGCCCGGGGGGTGGTTGTGGGTGTGGATGAGTTGATGGGGGTGACTGGGGCTGAGTTTCCCGCCCCTGCCCCCCTCTCTGTGCCACTTCCTGCTGCTCCGCCAGCTGATGACATCGACGAGTTGGAAGACTTTCCTGCAGAGAAGAATAACACAATGTGTCAGTCCTGAACGTAGCTTTATGCAGAGACCCGTCCACCTGTCATTTGGACGGGTAAAAACCCTTGTGGACGGGTAGAAATATGGGTGGACGGGTAAAAATGAAGGAGGGAAAAAAGTCTTAGAAAACCATAGATATTGTCAGTTATGCCTCAAAAGTGAGTGTAAATGGTATCATATGTGTGTCTGTAGTCCATTTCAGGTCATCAGACACATTTAAAGTTTGTAAACTGCCTTCACCGTTAACACCCATGTGTCCACCAGAACATGTGTGACTGGCAATAATTTGGTCCTGCATAAAAGCCCTGGTCCTGAATGTGCAATGGAACCTTACTATTAGGGTCACCCTTGGGCCTAGATCAAAGTGTCCTGATTAGCAAGGTAACAACTACTTTCCTGTACTTTTCTGTTATTAATATAATTTCGGACTGCCATAGGGTGACCTTATGTGGGAAGTGCCTGTATTACCAAGGTTTGGCTGTAGAACAGACCTGTTTCTTGGCTTGTTTCATTAGGTTCATTTACCTTGCGAGATACTTGATTTCCACTGATGATAATTTAGATTTGACAAATACGGTAATACATTTTTTGTATGGTATGGCAATGTTTTACTATACAAATTATATCATACATTTATTGTGGGTTTCCTTTCTGTAAAAATGTTGTTGTGTAATACTGTACTTATTGTAAAACATTACAAAACATTTCATTTTATTTTGTCTTAAAATATTGCCTTTAAGATTACAAATTTTAATAGATAGCTGAACATTTGGCACAATCTCTTGTAACTCAAGAACACTGCAAAATAACATTTTAATTTTGGACAAACAATTTGTTGGTTGGCGTTAGGCAAGCCAATGGTGACACAGAGTTAAACACATCTGAAGAGAAATGACTATGAACACATCACTGAAGTAAATGACAAGCAACTACATGTCTTGCATTCGTTATCCATAAATCTCTCGCTGACGAATGAATCCGAATCACTGGCTGAGTTACAGTCCATTCTGCCCAACCCCCCACCCTTGTAATAGCCCCACCACTTGTTCAAAAGAGCCCTGCAGGAACTCAGGTAAAATCACTGCTGGTGCAAAGCAATTACACACAGGCGCCCGATCCTTTTTATGTGGAGGCAATGGACTAGCAGACAAAAGACGTGACATCACAAATAGGCAGGGTCATGATTAAGCAGGCTGTTTTATGGCGCCATAATATATGAGGCACAAATCCAATCTTCTTTAATTTCAAATAAAACATACTGCACGGACACTTGCAATGAGCTTCCAAAAACAGACAGCGTAAGCAATTACATTTTAATACGTTACTACCTGGTAAATAGTGAACATCTGAAGAACTCTGATTCACAGTACAGTAGTTCTACAAAGTATCAATGCTACAGAAAATTATTTTACACACAAAAACGATACAACATAACACGGTTGGTTTTTAAAAACACTCATAAAATTACTAAATGTAAATTCGGGTCTCGTATTGATAACAACTTCATTTAACTGATCAAAAACATAAAACCTTAGTTTTTAGACAATGTTTAGCAGCAACTGGCAAGTGTTTGCATGGACAAGAAGAGAGTGGCTACCATAATGGTAGGTATAAAGTAAACACAAATTGGCACCATAAAACACATGTTTGGTACTACACACTTAATAATCACTCCATCAGGACCTGAGTCAACTTGCAGTCATAGCTCTATGCAGAGACCCGTCCACCCATCATTTGGACGGGTAAAAACCGTTGTGGACGGGTAGAAATATGGGTGAGCAAAAAAAGGGTTCCAACACCATAGATATTGTCAGTTATGCCTTAGAAGTAAGTGAGTGTAAATGGTGTCACATGTGTGTTTGTAGTCCATTTCAGGTCATCAGACACATTTTAAAGTTTGTAAATTGGCTTAACAGTTAACATTTAACAAGATTCCATGTGTCTACTAAAACGTGTGCTGGCAATAATTTGGTCCTGCATAAAGCCATGCTTGCTGCAGTGATCAAACCAAGTACAGGAAGAAGGATTGTGCAGTAAGTGGCTCGTCTGATATTTTCTAAATCTACATTTCTGCATCAATAACACCGGTGACAAAATAACTTCATTCTGAATATGCCAACTGAGAAAGTTGTGGGTGAACAGCCGGGCGGGAATGTTACACACACAATGGAAGCTCATTTCTTAGCCTACTGACAGGTGCACAGAAGTGAAAGGTGGAAGACATAAAGAATGATGGAATGAGGTGTACAGCAGTTCATTCACATGAAACACTACGTAGAAATAATATGTTGTACAAGTTTTGACAAGTTCAGACTTGCAGCAGACTGTGACCTGCACGAGTGGGTCCCCCCGTGTACATGTGCACCTACATGAGTGGGTCCCCCCTGTGTACATGTGCACCTACATGAGTGGGTCCCCCCCGTGTACATGTGCACCTACATGAGTGGGTCCCCCCGTGTACATGTGCACCTACATGAGTGGTCCCCCCCGTGTACATGTGCACATACATGAGTGGGTCCCCCCGTGTACATGTGCACCTACATGAGTGGGTCCCCCCTGTGTACATGTGCACCTACATGAGTGGTCCCCCCCGTGTACATGTGCACCTACATGAGTGGGTCCCCCCCGTGTACATGTGCACCTACATGAGTGGGTCCCCACCGTGTACATGTGCACCTACATGAGTGGTCCCCCCGTGTACATGTGCACCTACATGCGTTGTTCAGATAAACATTTGCATAAATGCCTGTCTTAACTCAAAAATGAATAATAATATTAATAAACTAAACTAATTTTTGCTGCATGGTTGTATATATGAGTAACTGTTACCAAAATGTCACCAAGCAGATGTGTTTGTGTGCTACATATGGCAAAATGTCATTCACATAACACACAATGGACCATAACTATTATCATTTTGTTTTATCAATCTTAAGGGACATTAATTTTAGTCTAGTATTAAAAGAATTTGTTGTTGTTGAAAATGTAAATTTATTTCATGGAACTTTTCAACTGATATAATCATTTGCAATTTACCATCTGCTCCATTATAATGATAAAGCTTTATTCACCATTTTCAACATGCAATGCACGTGTCATGTCAAATGGGAATGTGTTCTGGTATTTGAGTTATTGTTGCTACCCTCGGCCTGTATACAATGAAATGAGATAAAAAAAAAATAAATATATATATATATATATATATAGATATAATTACAATAAATAATATGTAAGATATCCACCGAGATACGCACCAGTGAAGCTGTAGCCGTATGCGGCGTAGGCTGCAGCCTTCCCAGCATTCTGTGCTGCCACCTCTGCCGCAATGAGCGCCTTTTGAACACTGCCCCGACCTCGGGGTCTCCGGCCTGTACCTGCCCCCCGGGGACGACCTCGGGGTCGACCTCGCTTGTGTGAAACAGCCGGGGGCGTACCGGACGAAACTGAAACATCCGGGCTTTTTATGACCACTTGTGATGTACCAAACAGTTAGTTCAATGTTGTGTAATTTCTACGACATTCGGTTTTTATTATAAGTGGTGCCACCTGGTGGACTGAACACTGCAATGTTAATCGACATCAAATAAAATAAACAATGTTATTATTTATCCTTTATAGGTAAATTCTCTTGTTCAACACCTCGAGAGATAAAAATGATTAATTAATAAATTATGCTGTACAAATGAGTACAGTAAAACAAGTTCTGAGAATTATATATGATTAAAAAGGAATAAATAATTTACATATCACAACAATAATAATAAATAATAAAAGCATTTCATCGTAAAAACAGTTCATCATCTCATATATAAGGGGCCATAGTACGAGCAATAACAGTCAGACACGTGTTGGGAGAGCAAGGCAGGGAGGGAGTTGTGAGCAAAGGAGGGAGGGAGTTGTGAGCAAGGGAGGGAGGGAGTTGTGAGAAAGAGGGAGGGAGTTGGAGAAGAGAGGGAGGGAGTTGTGAGCAGAGGGAGGGAGGGAGAGGAGGGAGGGAGGAGGAAGAGAGGGAGGGAGTGGAGCAAGGAGGGAGGGAGGGGAGGGAGGGAGGGAGGGAGGAGGAGGGAGGAGAGGGAGGGAGGGAGGGATGGTGAGGGAGGGAGGGAGGGAGGGAGGAGAGGAGGGAGGGAGGGAGAGGGAGGGAGGGAGGGAGGGAGGGAGGGAGGGAGGGAGGGAGGGAGGGAGGGAGGGAGGGAGGGAGGGAGGGAGGGAGGGAGGGAGGGAGGGAGGGAGGGAGGGAGGGAGGGAGGGAGGGAGGGAGGGAGGGAGGAGGGAGGGGAGGGAGGGAGGGAGGGAGGGAGGGAGGGAGGGAGGGAGGGAGGGAGGGAGGGAGGGAGGGAGGGAGGGAGGGAGGGAGGGAGGGAGGGAGGGAGGGAGGGAGGGAGGGAGGGAGGGAGGGAGGAGGAGGAGGAGGGAGGGAGGGAGGGAGGGAGTTGTGAGCAAGGGAGGGAGGGAGGGAGTTGTGAGCAAGGGGGGAGGGAGTTGTGAGGCGACGGCTGTTGTGACAGGACTCGACTCACCTGGTGGGAAAGTGCTGTGAGCATCATCTACAATCACCAGTCCATCGTTGCTGCTGTCCTCGGCCATCGTCAATGACTGTGATGTCGCCTCACTGCCGAACGACACCTGCCAAAGAAATGAGTTCCTCTACAGTTGCACCAACAAGTTACTAAGACACTGGTATAGTTCATTCTGTTTAACACCAACTGGATTACCCTGATGGAGCAGGCAAGAAAAGACATCCGTTGATAATTTCTAGTCAAAACTGCCTGTAAATAAACGATTAAACGGTCTCCAAGGATACCTACAATGTTACTACATAATGCCATATTGGCATATGTTGCTTGGCAACACTACCAGAATTAGCATGCTCTCAGTAACTGCTAGTGTTAATGAAATGTTTGTGCCAAAGATTCCCATCATATTGGACACTTCACAAAAATTAGAAAAACTTATAAATCTATGAAAACACATAATGGACCCACTCGAAGATTTCAGTCCCACAGATGTGGTAGTGATGGATATATGCTTGGACATTTTACGTTTACAAATGTTCGCCCTACTGATCAAGAAGACGGCTTCACCACTACAACTGACAGGTGTCTTCCCGTCATAGCTACCTCCCGTTATAGCTACTTCCCGTTACAGCTACTTTTCATGACAGCATCGTACATTAGAAAGGGTGTAACATGGAGAAGTTCAGTTAAAAAGAAACGAAGCCTCACATTGCTCTGTGGACTGGCGGGGACTGAGGTTGAGTCCATGCTGACGTTTGAGTCCAAGTCAGGAGCCGCAATAATTGTCTGGTTCTGTTCATCATCCAAGTCCAACTTCTTCTTTTTAGGTCTGCCGGGACCTCTGCCAGTCTTCTATAACAGACGCTACATTTAAAACACACATCATCATGAATAATATTAACTCAAAAATTATAACACTGTTTTGTAGAATAGTTTACAAAAACTGAATAGCTACATCGATTTTTAGGATTGTTTTTTGAAGCAGCCATTGTAATAATATGCAACAGATATACACAAATGCACGCACGCACGCACGCACGCACGCACGCACGCACGCACGCACGCACGCACGCACGCACGCACGCACGCACCACCTGTACATAAGCATGAATTGGCATCAATAAATGTACACAGCACACACACACCTACTATGCATGCACAGTATTGACAGATAATAACTGTTATTTTTAATCACAATATATATATATATATATATATATATATATATATATATATATATATATATATATATATATATATATATATATATATATTTGTATATATATTACAAACACAAGCGCTAGGATTAGCGATGACAGTTTCCATGTGCCCAGCATTCTTGATGACGATGTCCCCCCCACACCAGCCCCCAATCATTGAGATGACAGAGGATTATAACCGGCTCCATCATCTGGCACCATTAGGGAACTGGAGCACTCAATTACACTGATCCACTACGGAACAAGTCACCACAAATCAGCGCCAATGCAAGGACACCACAAGGACACCACAAGGACACCACAAGGACACCACAAGGACACAGGAACTGCACCAGAGGAGCCAATGAATCCACTCAATGCACTGATCTAATTATGACCTCCCACAATATGGCCTGATTGAATCATGGAAGGATACAGAGATTATAATAAACATGCAGTGTTCTATTTGGTTATAGCATGCACACACAACAGTCGCAATGTTGACAGGTGCTGGCCATTTTCTGTGGAACGTTGGTTCACGTTGTTGTGTGTGATTTTTGATACCTTATTAGTAAAGGCAATGATGAATGTTTTGACTCAATGTGTGTCTAAAATTAATACCACAACAATTCATAGGTTTTGTGCAATAAGTTAGGTTTTGGTAGGAATGCTTTCTTAAAAAACAAGGGCATACGACAATATGTAACTTCTCTTTCTTCTAATTTTGACGACTGTCTTCATGACCGGAAAATAGTCCTGAACATGGAGGATGTGTAGTGTTTGTGAAGACGACAAGCATTTCTGACTAGAGGATGATCAATGAAGAAAATGAACACATTCATTTTGTTGAATTCTTTTGTTTTTAGCAGCAGGAATGAGAAAGCAATGACAGCAGTGCAATATTAGTGGGGAAGGGAGATGTGGAAAGAGGGGCTTGAGAAGGGGTGTTTTAGGGAGACACTGGGACACACCTTGTACTGGTACTGTTTGCGTTTGCGCTCCCGGTCCTTCTCCTTGTAGTTCTCCTCCTTCTGGTGTCTCTCCTTCTGCTTGTGTCGCACTGAAACACCAAGTGTTAACACTCAACACCTGACATAGGCAACACTGAAACACCCAGTGTTAACACCCAACACTTGAAGTACACTGCAGAGAAAACATTGAAACATCTGGTTTTAACACATGCCACAATCAAAGTAAAGCATAGTTCAAATAAAGAATACTTTTGGTTTGCTGAAAATGCCTCTTTCACAACTGGAATTTTCTGTATCATAATCGATTCATTTGATGCACGCAATCATGTGCACACACATGCACTTTACCAATTTTCTAACAAAGTTACAAAGTTACTTCGGTTATAATTTTTAAAATAATTTTGCTATAAGTTGGTAAGAAATAATAGGACAAACTTTATAATTATTTAAAACTAATTGTTGTAAAAAAAATTACATTCTTTCATACTACATATACAAGCAATCACCTCTATCTTGATACAACAGAAACTCCAATACAGAGAGTTTTCGGGGCTCACAAGGTGGTAAACATAAACCCCACCAGGAAGTACCAGATGTGCCCAGCCGGTCTCTGGTCTGTCCCGAGCGAGTCCCTAACATCATTAGTAGCTGCCCTTCCTGCAAGTGCAACCTAACCTCTGCACACAGCTGATGTCTTCACAGCTGATGTCATGTCAGCTAGTGTGACAATGGTATCTGCCAGTACAGTGGATCAAGTGCACTATGGCTGTGGCAGGATGTTGCCCAGTCCACTAGAGACACAGTCCACCAGAGACATTGTCACTGCTATGTCTCCATTCAGGTCTCTCAAGTCTTCTACCTGCTCACACTTTCTTCTAGAGCAGTTGCAACATTTGTCATGCAAGTGTTCTCTACATAATCTGGGTGCATTTGTCTTCAGAAATAATCCTGTTCATACCTGCTTTTGTTTTTAAGTCTACGTCTGCAACAATCTATGCAAAACCTTCTTCTGCAACAAGCTCTGTTCAAGCCTTCTTTTGCAAGTATCTCTGTTCAAGCCTTCTGCAACAATCTCTTTTCAAACCTTATTCTGCAACAATCTACGTTCAAACCTTCTTCATCTCTGTTCAAGTTTTCTTCTGCAACAATCTACGTTCAAACCTTCTTCATCTCTGTTCAAGTTTTCTTCTGCATCAATCTCCGTTCAAGCCTTCTTCATCTCTGTTCAAGTTTTCTTCTGCAACAATATTTGTTCAAGCCTTCTTCATCTCTGTCCAACTTTTCTTCTGCAACAATCTCTGTTCAAGCCTTCTTCATCTCTGTCCAACTTTTCTTCTGCAACAATCTCTGTTCAAGCCTTCTTCATCTCTGTTCAAGTTTTCTTCTGCAACAATCTCCATTCAAACCTTCTTCATCTCTATTCAAGTTTTCTTCTGCAACAATCTCCGTTCAAACCTTCTTCATCTCTGTTCAAGTTTTCTTCTGCATCAATCTCCGTTCAAGCCTTCTTCATCTCTGTTCAAGTTTTCTTCTGCAACAATCTTTGTTCAAGCCTTCTTCATCTCTGTCCAACTTTTCTTCTGCAACAATCTTTATTCAAGCCTTCTTCTTCAACACAACCTGTTCTTGGGCATTTTTCTAGAACAATTTCTGTTCAAGCCTTCTTTTGCTTTATAACATACAAAATGATTGTTTACAAAATGAATGCCGCCCTCTTGACACATGTCCTTTTTGCACCGACATCTCGGTGACGGAATGAAACAGCCAATTAGAGCCGCACTCCGCAGCGAATGTGACGGGGAAGTGGAGGTCGATCCAGGCACCACTGTGACACTGTGACATTGTCCCACTGCCTTGACACTGGGTGTGACAGCGCTGTGACTGCAGTGGGAACTGACAGAACCTTGGCACGCAGCCAACAATAAATCCCATTGCCTTGTTACAAGTCATGCGATTCATCTGGGAGACAACAGTTTTTCTGATGAGATTAGGCCACTCAACTAAACACTGGGTGCGAAATGGGCCAGAAATGTGGTTTCATTACTGCAAAAAACTAGATATGAACAAGATTTTGATCAGAACTATTTTAACAACACAATTTTTACTCGCTGGTCTTCTAGGATTTTGATATTATTTTAAAATGTTGGAATAATAACATTAGTTTTAAAAGGAGTTATTCCATCTTTTTTGTGTGAAATCAAGTTCTATAATGTAAACAATATCTACTGTGACTTACAGAATGTTTTCAGAGGTTTAGTATATCATATTTTGTTGTTGAAATATTAAACAATCTTTAGATGTTTTGTATAATGTTCTATTTTTAAAGGTTTTTAAATAGTTACCTTGCCATATCAGTGAATTGATATCAATGAATGAATCTGAAATTATAATGTAAAACATGCTTTAATCATAACAGGTATGCAGTCGATAATTTGTGATTAATGACCGCATTTCTTACATCACAGTCAAGACACAGGTGCAAGGTGTGCGTAGTTAGTACAAGTTACCCCACACCATTCACCCTCACGTCTACCCAGTCGTTACCCCATACGAGTGGGACTCCCCACAGGTGACAATTAATATACCCCAACACATAAACATTTTGACAATACTTCCCCTAGCACCAGTGAGATAAACATAGCTCAAACACAACAGTTCACTAATGGAACTTCACAGTTTCTACATACAACTGTGAAGTTGTCATTGCAAGTACTCGCTGGTCTATTTTAGTCATGCTGCAGATGTCTTCAGTTAACAGCCTGGAGAATACTGTACACCTGGAGTGCAACAATTAGATTCTTTAGTGGACGCCATGGGTAGGTCAACAATTTAAGTCTCTTGCTATATAATAATTATATTTATTGCTGATGCAGTAAGGCGCATTTTTTATCTGTATCAACAGTTTTATTATTTATTTAACTTAATTATTTATGTATTTATATTTATTTATTTTATACCATTAGGCCTTTGAGTAAATTTTTAACCCGGATACATGGTGCTTTAAACATGTTTCCAAATAAATAATCTATCTGTACACAAAAAAGACACTTGTAAATTTTTGGAAAATTCAAGGTGAACAATTACTGTTATTCGATTGTGGCATTTATGTGGATATTTAGGTGGACATTTTACTAGGTGAATCCTCGGTTAATTAAGGATTTACCACTCTTGTATGACATTAACTACCCCTATGGATGACACGAGGGACCAATAATTTTCAGTGTCTTCCAAATGACACAAGCAAAATGGGGAAAACAAATTTGCACTAATTTGCAAACCACAGCAGTTACGCTTAAGTTATAGACCAATGGAGATTAACATTTGAATTCAATATATGGCTATAATTACTACAACGATCGTCATGAAATGTCAGCATACGCATGCATTCGTGCGTCATTTGCATTGCCACAAAATGTGTCAACTCTCTTGTATCATCTGAAAAGGTTACATTTTCCATGATCTCACAAACAAATGTGACAAAGACTATTTTATGATGCAATTTGATGATGATTTAAAGACTAAGCTGTTGACCATTCTGTTCGCTCATTAAGCATTTGGACACATCAAAGTGCATGATTTTAATTTGATAGGAGGTTATGAACATTATTGACCTTTCTTTGTAATGTATGTTATTGCGATAAAACTTACGGAATTACGACATTTCAGTATAACTTTTCTGATCCGACAAGTTGTGTTTATTATCCAAGACAAAATTCATTCAACTAGTTTGCTCCTCAGTTATAATAATACATAAAACTATGTCATGCTCAATTATCAATGACAATTAAAAGACCATGACAGAGTTTTTTTTATTTCTGTCTAAACTATAATACTACTGTGCCACATTATCAGTAAAACAATGCAACACTTTGCATTTATCCATCTTCAAAGAAAACAATGTTGTGACTTGCCAAAACTGTCACTTTATTTAAATAACTTTTCCAGTGACTTTAATTCCGCCCCCAATTTACAGTGTGAATGAAGCAGTGCATAAGGATCAACTTGAACAAAATAAAGTATATTTGTGGGTAAACTTTATTAATTTCTGAAATATGTGTGATACACACTTTGTAATTCCTGAATTTGTCAACTATCACACATATGTAAGCGGTTCGATATTAGGGAGTATTTCACACTGAACATTTGGAGTATATTCCATTTCACATAATCCAGTTTTCGTTGGTCCACAAGTGGAATATTTTTTAGAGTACAGTGTAGTTAAATGATCTGGACTAGGTTCACTGCTTAATTAACTATTCCCCTGACTGATGAATCAACACTTCACTGAATCAACAAGTGTTAACAGCAAAAACAAAAGCCTGTTTGGACTGCAGTGACTTCACTACTACAACTGTAGACATTCAAAGGGAATACCTTGGTGATGTTTGAGCAGTTCTTATTGGCCCAAGGGATTGGATAGGAATACAAGGAAGATGTAGACAAATGTAGGGGAAAGATCAAGCCTAGCTGGCAAGTGGTATCCACCAATAGTGACCCAATAACATTAAATAAAAATATACCAAATTACCTACATTGTGCATTGAATCATTACAGAAATCGGCATATTCATATCATAATAACATGTAATACTATTTTTAAAATATTTAAAGCACAATTGTTTATCCTGTTTATATATATTTTTAGACTAGCATAAGTTATATAAACGTAGACAAAAACAACACTAGATTGTCAAATTAACTGACATTAAAGGATCTGAAATGTAGAGATATCTTACAACCCGGGTAATCCACTTTTTTGCATATGCTATAAATAGGACTGATTCTGGAACTCAAGAAGTTAACATACGCCAATATCTTATTATGACATCACCAAGGCTACCTTTATCTACAGAGGTGTGGGCACACTCGGAAACTACAGACAAAATGCTGCAAAATACACACTGAGGCTTTCCTTAATCAACGATTCAACACAGTTCGTCTCACACAATCCCGTGACATTCCACACCAAGTGCTGTTTAGAGTGACATGTCAACAGTTTAGAGTGACATGTCAACGACCAAAGTCAACTGCAGTGGAAAAACTTTCATGAGGAAAAACACATAAACTTCAAAGCAAGTCCACAGATGTGTCATTGTCACCAACTCGCACTGGTGCACCAGACGGAGAGACAATGGAAGAGAACCAAGTGTGCAGGGTGGATGGCTGGTGCAAGAAGGTGAGTGACTATGGAATGCCCCGAGAGAGTAGTATGGCTACTGAAGGTCAGAAGAACAATTTTCTCTGAAGGTCAAATGCCACTGTCCCAAGGGGGTTGTGTCTGTGGGGTTGTGTGAATGTCTCAAGGTTTGTCTCGGATCTTTTTCTTACTAGTCCTGCTGTTGAACACAATCATATTCCTGATAAATGTCCCTGGCAAAAAAATCACATACATAAATAAATGAAAATAAAACAATATGAAATATGCATGGCATTGAGCATATGGGTCCTGGATAAATGTGGGGAGTGAATAATGTTCATTCTGTAGGCTGGTAGTTACTGAAGTCAATATAGTCATACGTGCCTTGCTGGCTGTCCAAGGAATTGCTTCCACTGGCACCATGAGTACTCAGTTGGGAGTGTGCCCAATTGTCAAATGTCCACTGGGCAACTGTCCACTGAGCAACTGGTCAATGGGCAACTATCCCACAAGGCGACTGTCCAGTCAGTGTTCTTCCCAGGAGCTATCCTACATTAATATTCCACCATATAATTTTAATATAAAAAGTTGCACTGTAGAATTCTCTCGCAACTCCACCCTACTTCATAAAACCACTTAGGGTATAAGCCAGCCTTGGATTCAATATTTAACCATACAGTGCATAACCATCTGTGTCTAAACCATGATGTCTGCTTCAATCAGAATGATACTGACATGCAATTTGACCATCAATGTTCACAACTGCCAACCAATCATCTAACCATTGGTGAACCTATAATGTGTCAACAAAGTTGACTGAGACCATTACAGTATTTACATCGGTGTGTCATAGCTGTAAACTGTGCCCTGGTTAATCCCTGTGAAGTATTTTGCGTGAAGTTGAATCTCTTCAATCACAGATGTCAGTAAACCCCAGAAGTGAGCAATAAGTTTGGAAGATCACAAAGATAATGTCAGGATGTTTTAGCAAAACAATTTTTTTATATCAAACAAATAGTTTTTACATGAACTCTCCCTGTGAAATCCACTATATATATATATATATATATATATATATATATATATATATATATATATATATATATAATGTCATTTTATATGACAACATTTTGCACAGTAAATTTAAGTCTTTATCAGTGTGGCATTAAGGACGGCCTTCAGCATTTCACACTTCACTTTGGACAAATTAGTTCATGCGAAGATCAATTCAAATTTTTGGTAGAACGTTCTGCCACATTGCCATCAGTACCTGACACTATTTATTCATATAAAATTATATCCATCACTCCCCATGCATAACTGTCATGTACACACTAGAATGAACTGAAACAATGCAGAGTGGTTACAATCGCTGTTCTCGTGACCAAATCCGATGCTTTCTATTTTTTAACTAACAACTTTAAAATTCAAATCATCAAAATAAATTTGACTTGTCAAATGAATCGACTCACGTTTTCGTTCCATGTCATCGTCATCCAACAGCAACGATACGACCTCCTTTGGTTTGAGTACGTCTGGACGGAAGTTGCCCCCACTGATGACCATTCTCTGGATCTACAACACAAACACACAGATGCGGAATTTACGAAAGCATAACTACTCTGGTGTGGAGGGGAAAAGGGGGTGGGGAAGACTGAAAATGTGATGGGAGGACTACATAAAGAGTGGGAGGAGAATGGAGAACAACAGTAAAAAATAGGAGTTGGAGACTGTTGCTACATATCTGTGGGAGAAAAGTGAGGAAAAAAAGACAAAGAAAAAGATGACGTAACCATGGCCAACCTCACCCTGATGACAGGGATGCCAAGACGAGAACAACAAACAGTCTTGTGTCTCAGCCATTATAGTATACTGTAGAGTAAATGTTTGTAGGTCTTTGGGCTGCTCAGAGTGTTTTATGGAGAAAAGAGGATTCGAACCCATAATTTCTAATTTACAGTCTATTGTTCTAACCACTCAGCCACTGTGCCCTATACAGATACAGGCTGCTCAATGTTTCAAATGGGTCTGGTCAAACATGATGTATCATTTTGTCCGTTAATTCATAAATGCAAAATCACAAATCTAGAGTAAAGATAGGCTCTATTTTATGTGAACTGTTGAGGGATCTTTAATGATGTAAATCATAATGAATATAAGCTACACTTTATCACAAACAAACCACATGAAGTGATTATTAAGTGTCAGCTTTAACTACATTTCCCTTCTTTTAACACAACACTCTTTTAAATGCTATCAACGTACAGTAATTGTGTTCACATGAATCCATCCCATCAGTAGGTGACAAACAGTTCCTATGTAAAATAATCCATTCTAAAATTCAGTGCTAGCCACGGTGAAATAAACACATTTAGCTCTCCAGACCCACTGCAATTTACTACAGAAAATACACAGAGGAACAACCCTGAAGTTCTGTAAAGTTCCCACAAATCCTGGGAATGTACGACAGATGGAAAGAATGGGGGAAATGGAGGAACAGATGCTGCTGAGTAAACACACCCACCCCTTCCTCTCTTTCCACCCCACCGGGCTGTTTACCTGGCACTATCACCTGCACAGGTAAGGAGACTGCTGTCACCTCTGTAGACACACCTGATTAAGTGCCAGTCAGTCGGGTAACATAACCACGCCAAATTCCACAAATCACCTGCGTTCTGCCACGTTCCGAGTGCTTTAGTTCCTACAGATTACCAGCGACAACAACCTTTGGTCATTTAAACAGAGGTTTATTTGACCGATCATTTGTGATGTTATCAATTAATGAGTTACATCAGAGCGGATGAAACACGTGCAAAATATTTAATAAGTCTATATTTTTATGGAAATTAAGTATGTAATCCATCAAGCTCCACTGAAAATATGGTTAGCAACAAATTAGGGAGGTTATGCAAGAAAGATGATTATCTGTATAACTAGTAACAACACATCTAACTCAGCTAGTGTGTCTGACAATACTTTAGTTACAAGTTAAACCGTCAACTGCCAAAGCTCTTTACAACTGATTATCGAAATACCCTGAGAACATACTTTAATTCTGATTTATTTAAGCTACATAGATGTGATTTCCCATTCCACGTGGATGTGATATGCACACATTGCATCAGATTTAATGCCAGGGTATCGCTGAATGCTGGGAATGAACTACGTTTTTGAATACACTTGTAAAGACTGTGTCTAAACCATCTGCCTTCAAACTGAGAGTTCATCACAGTAGCAACTGCACTATGGCATTGATGAGAAGATGACACCGTAAGAGGAATACAAGATTCCGCAATCCAAACAGCTTTCATCTCGACACTGAGGAACTGACCAAGACCTTAATGAAATAACAACACGAGAAAACATCCACACAATGGCCACAACTGAATTACTGCGGTCACACCTCGTTAAGTCCAGTGGTGACCACAGATAATTACACATGATTCCTGGAGAGGTTACATGGCTGAGAAAATGACCCATTCCCATGTGAGTGCCAATCAGGGACAATGGGAGGGATGAAAGAAGAGGAATCCACTCAGGGCCCAGGGAGATTAACGGGATGACAGGGAATGGAACAATGATTCCACTCAACCACACAGGTAATGACAGTAGCCACTGGTCATTTATTGTGTACTGGATAGGGCAGGATTATACAGGTCTGACCTATGACCTTTGTTGAACAGAACACAATGCGCAGGACACAATGACCTTTGTTGAAAAGGTCACAATGACCTGGTGAGTAGGATAATGTAACTTTGGGGTACTGAGTATTCCCCAGTGCCATAACAATAATATTACCACTACAAGATGATATTTTAAGTAACAAAATTAATATTTTTGAAAATATTTTACAACATACTCTCTCTTTACATGGCTGGACAAAACAGCTATCTTTACGCAATGTAAAGAGTATGTTGTAAAATATTAATTTTGTTACTTAAAATATCTTGTAGTGTCAATATTATTGTTAAATATATATATATATATATATATATATATATATATAAAAAAAAAAAATCATATATGTATACATATACATAATGTATGTGTATATATATGTGTAATTATTATTTATATATATATATATATATATATATATATATATAATTATATATTATGTCTATATATGTGTGTGTGTGTATACATGTATGTATGTATTTAATTACCACCCTGCAATTCATCACCCACCCCTTCCCCCAGACATCAGTCCCTCCAGCAGGGGTTGATTATGAAGGGGAATCACCCCCAATTACCACTTAAAACCCCCACACCCTGTGCAACTGCTTGTGGCAATTTCATGGTGTAGGATGTTCAGATCATCTCCATATGTGGCAAGTTGGCACCCTGGGGGGAGTGACCTTAGTGTTGAGGGTGGTTCACCAACGATACTCCCCCTAGACATTTCCCAACTTTATAGGTTTACTTATCAGTGAACCAGCTCTTATGTTCTTTCTTTATTAACTAGTAATAATGTTTTTATTTATGGCAATCAATACACGTCCATGTAAAAACAATAAATGCGTAAAGGAAAATGGTACTTAATATTGCATATACAGGTTAACAAATATAGATGTTTTCACAGTGAATCATATAATATTTTCATAAATCTTTAACATACAAATCCACGGTAAACCGTATAACTACTTCGATAGCAGCAACTTCACAAATTCCTTGACTTTTGCAAATAAATTACAACAAAAAAAAACTATAAAAAACTATAAAAAGTAAAATACCCCAAACAATTCATTTTAGAGGGGGACACATTTGTAGAATGGATGAACTGACAAGGTCAATGTCTGGATGGGAACTCGTCCCATCTGGCTGCCTCCCAGCAAACAACACAGTCATGCAAACACTAAACCCACTTTTGGATAACAATTGTTGGTAAAAATGCGTAGACCCAAGGGATTTACCTCACTCTTTTCCTTGGCGCGCTGGAGGATGCGTTCCTCTATGGTGCCCTTACAGATGAGTCTGTAGACAGTGACCTGCTTGGTCTGACCGAGGCGATGGGCGCGGTCCATGGCCTGTTGGTCCACTGTGGGGTTCCAGTCACTGTCGTAGAAGATCACCTGAAACACACGGTCAACGTCCTTCAAATTGTCATCATCTTCATGCTGATATAACAGAACGTTTCTGTAAAACTTGCCAAGAAAGATAAAGATATATACATATGTGAGCATTTTCAAATCGGTATGCCTGTTGAATGTTGCTATTTATTGGTAACTTGTTTTAAATTAAATACTGATTTATTGTTTTTACTTGTCTTAGGTAACTTGTTGTAAACTGCATATTTGTGTGGTTCTAAAATAGTTTCTGAAGGCTAACTGAAAATAACGTTGTAAAAAATGACATGGTCTACATCATGAAATAAAGCATTTATTATTAAGTACCTATACGACAAACTTTTATCACAAATGAACTCGACCCTTTGTATCTCGGGCTCCAAACTTTCTGGAGTTTACTCATGACCTCTGAAAGGGTCCAACATGTTTCTACATTTAAACAAATTTCAATGTGTTTTTACCAGATATTTGACAACTGTTCGCAATGCCCTGGGTGGTCTCTACGACTGATCCAAATTACGTAATTTGCCCCAAATTAATCACTGAGTTTTCAGCACTCTTAACTGTTTTTCAGATAAACTAGAGTAAGTGATATTGGTGACTTATTACCAGGAACTTGTGCTAATAACATAATAACAGGAACCCTAATAAAAAGCTTGACCTGATCAAAGGCGCTACCTTAATCCAGAAAAATGATTATTTTACAACGCTGCAGATATCCATCACAGCGGCGATGAGAACACCATTTATCACCCGATTCACATCACTGACAATTCCCGGAAATCCCACCAGCCCCTTGTACTTCAAGGTTCAAACACTAGCCTGCCTACTGGAGCCTTAAAACGGGGAGAACATTGCACATCCATCAAAGTAGCATCACGTTTGTAGATAACTTATGTATTATGGCATACAGCAATGTATTGGGAGTGAAAATGCTCTCCCTTCTGGGCTGATTCAAGCCTATGCGAATTGGTCTGTCAATGGTCTAACTTGTACTTACGAATAGTATAAGTACAGGCAATCCCCACTTTACCATCAACCTGCTAATGCAGTCACCTCACAATTAAGGTTATTCTGGGAGAATCCTAAGTTATGTCTTGTAAAGTGCATAAAACTAATGAAGTAATGCGTAGTGCAATTGATTAGTAACACCAATACATTAGACAAGTGTTTTTATATTATATTATATATATATATATAATTATATATATATATATATTATTTATAGTGTGTGTGTGTATATATATATATATGTATATATATATATATATATATATATATATATATATAATATATATATATATATATATATATATATATATATATATATATATATATATGTATTTATACATATATATATATATATATATATATTTATATATGTGTGTATGTGTATATATATATATATGTATTTATATATAGTGGTTCACTGGTACGATATACAGCACTAGTCATGACCTCTCTGGTTGACCTCACACTTGTGCCAGAAGTGAGGTAGTTCACTCACCGTGTCTGCGGCGGTGAGGTTGATGCCGAGACCACCGGCCCTCGTACTCAGCAGGAAGACAAAGATGTCAGTGCGGGTCTGGAAGTCCGCCACCATGTCGCGGCGGTCAGACAGCTTCGATGACCCGTCCAGTCGCATGTACGTGTGTTTGCGGTGCCACATGTATTCCTGGGGACACAGCACAGTCACACGTGGGATTGGAGACAGGTTACGCATATTTATTATGATTTAAATATGACTGTGGAGACTGAATATATAGTTTTCAGGTTTATCGTGAATAAATAGTGAGTCCAGTGTGTAGGTTTGTGTATGTGCTTTTGTGCACATGTGAGTGTAGGTATATGTATGTTATTGTATGCAAGTGTACATGGTGCATGTGTACATATAGCCAGATGTGTGTGTGTGTGTGTGTGTGTGTGTGCGCGTGTGCGTGCGCGTGTGTGCGTGAGTGCGTGAGTGTGTGCGTGTGCACGTGTGTGCGTGCGTGCATGTAAACTGTGCATGCATGTGCATATATGTGCATATACGGATGTATATGTGCATGTATATATGTGGAGCACACATACAGACATTGATATAGTCACTGAACCTACAAGATTAAACAGTCAATAATACGAAAATGGGTGGATGATAAATTATTAGGTGCTAGTAGTGTTAATATGTTTAAAAATAAAATTGACATATACCTAAGAAGGGCGGGGTGCATTTAGATAGATAGGTTGGACTCTCGATAAGCTGAGGAATACTACCATGAAGACCCTGAAACTAAATTTTCAGACTGCCAGATGCATACAGAAATAAGTTAACCATATGATTTATAAGACGGGTAAACAAGGCTCATTGGTGGCACCTACAGAAATATCCTTGCACAAATAAACCACATCCAAGCAGTGTGCAGGGCAAGTATGTCCAACTAACAAACAAGTGTTGACAGGAGAAATGGACTGAATCATTGCACCATAAATGGAACAGACAGTGGCACATTTAGAGGATCATCAAACCTATTGAAGATAACAGACGTAACAACCAGAGATAACCAACAATACACAACCACAACAAAGCAGTCTGGCCCGACACAAAGCCAGGTCCCAGCACGAGACAGACGGACAGACAGGTACAGACAGGTAGCCACAGACTGGCAAATGATGTACAGATGAAAGAAAGAGGCAGCCACAGACGGCAAATGATGTGCTGATGAAAGAACCAGACACGAGAGCTGTCAAACGTCACGGATAATTAATAATGGCGATGGCGGAGAAAAACAGAATAAAACACACGCGCACGCAATTGATCAAACGCCTGTCATTGGTATCTGACAAACCATTCAGCAATATATCATCTAACCAGCCACGCCGCACACGGCCGCACACGATCACGCCTGACTGCACAGCCTTGATCACTTCCTCCAGACAAGCAACAACAACACAAATCAGGGTCGCTCATTTATCTGACCCCAAAAAAATCACAGCCACCACTGGAGAAGAAGAACTAGAGAGATGTAATGAAATGTGGTTTATTACGAAGTATGCTAGCTAGTGTTGAGCGATGCCTCCTGGTGGTTTTATCAATCTACTCCAAAGTCATTAAAAGACAACAATTCTGTGAGCATGTAGGTTGATCAAAGATTCTGTTAAATTCCGTACAAAACAAACTGAAATCTCTCGGAATTGTGACAACAAATGCCAACTTGGTGAAGCTCTGTGTACCTCCAGGTTGTTAGACATAGCTCAAACAAACTACACAGGTTTGTTTATTGGACTGCTATTAACACAACTTGTCCCACATGTGGTCTCTGTGCAGTGTCTTTTGGTAAGTACTGCCCGATGAAACACGAATGACCAGGAATGAACTTACGCAACAAAAAAGTGTTATTCAAATGAGCTTCATTGTTGAGCTCTCAAGAGCTTCACTGCGGCTTCCATTGACAAGCGAGCCCATGCACCAGTTTAAACCTGCTCTATGAGTTAGTTTGGAATAACACATTAATGAGGATGTCTACCGCAGTAAACAAACCCAAGTTGAAACCACATAGAAGAGCATGTCCAAACAGAAACGACAAAGTATACACATGTCTCACTTTATGCATGGAAAACGCAATTTCATATTTTCAACGAAGTAATAAATAAAAACGTTTTGCCAGAATGGCAACAGATAAGCAGATAAGACAGTGGCTTCTCTAGCAATGGCTGTTTGTTATCTGATGCTAATTAGCTTTCAATCGAAATCTTGTTCTTGATCAATCTTGTTAAAACAATGATCGTAACAGGTTATCACAATTATTGCCTGAAAGTGACATCATCTGTGTTTCTGTCTCCCTCTGTCCATTAAGCACGTCTCCTCTCCTCTTCTTCCTTCACCCTCTCTCCAGCATGTTTCCTCCTCCCTGCAGCACACCTCCCTCCCTCTTCCCTCCCAACCTTACTGCATCCCTCTAGGACAACCCCCTGTCTGCCCCTCCATCGTGTTTGTCTTCCTCTTCCTTTCTACATCCCTCCTGTATATCTCCTTCCCTTCCTGCCTCTCACCCTCCCTATCCCATACACACAGACACACACTTACACATCCACACACACACGCCTGCACACACGCATGCTTGCACGCACACACACATCAACACTGACACCGACATACACACTAGCACATGCGCATGCACACACACACCCTGTGTACACAGCCTGTGACACACTGACACCACCCACCACCACTATTAGAGGAAACACAACACCTCCCTGTGGCTGTGTCCAGGCGCCTGCCACAGACTCCATGACCCCAGCTAGGTCTGATCCAGGACACTACATCCATGGTGACAAAGGGAAACATGGAAGAGGAATGCACCTTGGCTGGGGAATGGACTGGAAGGAATTGGGAGGGAGATGTGACTGTTGAGGCTAGATCTCTAATACACTTCAGTATTCAGTGTAGCTGTGATCTTTTTCTGTTTAAATTTATTATGAAGAATGGAATTTGCACATCGCAGGTTCTAGTTGCTAGTTTGCCTCATGTGATGGGTGGACCCACGGTACAGAGACGGAATCCTTATTTGCTTGTGCAACAAATGACACACAGCATATTCGTTTTTTAACAAAATAATACTACTTGATCAAAACACAACTACAGGCCAATGATAAGACCCACATCAAACTGTTTATTTTGATTAAAAATGGATTGTACATTTTTTGCATTTGGGGGAATTTCCTGGCTGACTTATGACGTTGCTTTCAATGTGGTACCATTACTGATCTGAAGCCTAGTTATTTGGAGGAGGAAATGCGATATAAACTGTAGCGTAAGGACAGTGATGGCCCCACGACTACATCAGACACATCTCAGAGGCTTACCTCAAGTCTCACGAGAGACTAGCTTAATGTCACACAAGATCATCTCAAGAAGATTACGGGAGTCGTCTTTCGAGGCTTCAACAGATGAATTCTGGGAAATGTTGTCGCCTGACAATGGACGGAGATTTCACAATGTTTGCAATCTATGTTACTACCATTGTTTAAAAAACATGGATTTATCTTAAAATAGTTTTATAGATGTATAGATCCTCACCCAGATTAAATTGTCACAGTGAAGCCTGACTAACGCTGGTAGTTTGTGGAATTCATTTGAATCAATCTGTATTAAAAACTAGGTGAACTGTTTTAAAAACTGCTACATTTACAACGGATATTTAATTTTTTTCATTCTTGATGACTCAATCCTCTTTTCCCAACTAACATTACTAACTAAGGAAAATCCCAACACAATTAAAGTTAACATCAGGACTACAGAAGAAACTGCATAGATGTTTTTTGTTGATGTTATCACTGATATTTACATCCCATTTCAAAAATCAATCTGACAAAACCAACAAGTAACATATACCGAGCAAGTCACTGTTAACGATCAATGATGGAAACATAAGAAAACCACCCACACAATGACAACCTGACCAGGACAGCTGCCAGGTAAAACAACACCTGAATTGTACACACCAACGACACTATCCCTGTCACTTAATGAGTTTGTTTTCATCACAACAATACCACTTTTTGTGCAGCAGTTTTGAGTCGACCCCTGGAGTGAGGACGGATGAAATGCATCTGTACTACTACTTCTCTACTACAACTTGGGGCAGTGTTCATATCCGATTATTAATAACCGCTTGCCGTCTGTGCTTTGGGAGTGTTCTGAGGACTCACTCTGACTGTGATAAACAAGGCAGGGATACTAAGATCAATCAGGGAGGAAGGCAGCAGAAAATATCACTGACACTGTGATTGATTAGGTTCGACACGCTATGTCACAACTGAAAACTTCACTGCACAACCATCTCATTTGTTTAGTGGAAAAAATTTAATCAATTATCTGTAAAACCATCTGTTAGAGCAGCCATATTTTACACGTGTACTGGTGCACTGTGGGACTGTTCTGAGATACAAAACGAAACTTATTAAATGGCAATATGGCAGAGTTTGCACAATCTATTAACTTTACAATGCAGGACAAATTGCTCAATATTGGTTTTCTTTATTTAATGAGCCCACCATTTAATGATCGGAAGCATATGGACTTAAATAATTTTTATACCTGCCAAAAATCAGAAAGACACTCAACAAATAAAACAGATAATTACTGTGAAAATATTGTAATCACAGGTTATATCACAATAAACTTTGTAGATGCTTTTTGCTCACCTACGATGCTACCAATGATATTTATTATTGTGGTTAACTAGTAGTTGCGATAGCATCAGCACCATATAAACCAATTTCTTAGAACTGACAAATAGGTTAATTTCACTTTCATGATAAAATCTACTTTTAATTTCCAGGGGCACTGCATCAATCACTCAATCAACTCAACTACCCGTGACCGTAAATTCAATGCCACTTAGGTTTTTAATTGTACCAATTTGCCTTTGATTGATCATGTGACTGGGACGGCATATGTTTCAATGGTCGTTTTGATCTGTTAGAAAGAAGTGGTAAATGCACTAACAGGATAAAAGATGTGCTACACAGAACACGCAATAACGGCCCTGTGAACCGTGACAATGTCCTTTATGTGAACGGTCCAGGTCATGTAGCACATATGCTATCAAATGGGATTAATTATTCAGCAAATAATGGTCATGGCTGTTATGTTAAGTAAATCAACATGGACATACGTAGGTACATATGGACAGATTAATTATTCAAAATGTCCTCATTTGTTGCATTACAAATGTGACCAGTGCAAAACAGTGCTGCCACCTTGAGGATATGACAACACCAATAGTTGCTAAATGCGAGAAATGGGGGCCAGTATTTTGTCTTGGTATTGGATTTTTATTAATTTGCTTTGGTTTTTTATCTTGCTAACTGTTGAATGCACTAACTGACCTATACATCATGTGACATGCTGCCTAGCAACAAGCTCACAAAAAGCAAGACATGTGCAAAACTATAAAAAGACAGAGACTGGGCAGACGAGAGAGGGAAACAACACCATCAATCGACAACAAGAAAGGCAGACGCCAGCAAAGAACTGAGATCCTTGAAGACATCTCAACATGGCCAGAAAGATGATAACAGAACTTGTTGCTGAGACCAGTAAACAGAGGACATATGAAACGTTACGGTCAATTCATATCACACAAATGTAATAAGTAACTAAACAACAGTATGTCAGAAAGGTGATAACAAAACTGTTTGCTGAGACCAGTAAACAGAAGACATATGAAACGTTACGGTCAATTCATATCACACACAAATGTAATAAGTAACTAAACAACAGTATGTCAGAAAGGTGATAACAGAACTGTTTGCTGAGACCAGTAAACAGAAGACATATGAAACGTTACGGTCAATTCATATCACACAAATGTAATAAGTAACTAAACAACAGTATGTCAGAAAGGTGATAACAGAACTGTTTGCTGAGACCAGTAAACAGAAGACATATGAAACGTTACGGTCAATTCATATCACACACAAATGTAATAAGTAACTAAACAACAGTATGTCAGAAAGGTGATAACAGAACTGTTTGCTGAGACCAGTAAACAGAAGACATATGAAACGTTACGGTCAATTCATATCACACACAAATGTAATAAGTAACTAAACAACAGTATGTCAGAAAGGTGATAACAGAACTGTTTGCTGAGACCAGTAAACAGAAGACATATGAAACGTTACGGTCAATTCATATCACACAAATGTAATAAGTAACTAAACAACAGTATGTCAGAAAGGTGATAACAGAACTGTTTGCTGAGACCAGTAAACAGAGGACGTATGAAACGTTACGGTCAATTCATATCACACACAAATGTAATAAGTAACTAAACAACAGTATGTCAGAAAGGTGATAACAAAACTGTTTGCTGAGACCAGTAAACAGAAGACATATGAAACGTTACGGTCAATTCATATCACACACAAATGTAATAAGTAACTAAACAACAGTATGTCAGAAAGGTGATAACAGAACTGTTTGCTGAGACCAGTAAACAGAAGACATATGAAACGTTACGGTCAATTCATATCACACACAAATGTAATAAGTAACTAAACAACAGTATGTCAGAAAGGTGATAACAAAACTGTTTGCTGAGACCAGTAAACAGAAGACATATGAAACGTTACGGTCAATTCATATCACACACAAATGTAATAAGTAACTAAACAACAGTATGTCAGAAAGGTGATAACAGAACTGTTTGCTGAGACCAGTAAACAGAAGACATATGAAACGTTACGGTCAATTCATATCACACACAAATGTAATAAGTAACTAAACAACAGTATGTCAGAAAGATGATAACAGAACTGTTTGCTGAGACCAGTAAACAGAAGACATATGAAACGTTACGGTCAATTCATATCACACAAATGTAATAAGTAACTAAACAACAGTATGTCAGAAAGGTGATAACAGAACTGTTTGCTGAGACCAGTAAACAGAGGACGTATGAAACGTTACGGTCAATTCATATCACACACAAATGTAATAAGTAACTAAACAACAGTATGTCAGAAAGGTGATAACAAAACTGTTTGCTGAGACCAGTAAACAGAAGACATATGAAACGTTACGGTCAATTCATATCACACAAATGTAATAAGTAACTAAACAACAGTATGTCAGAAAGGTGATAACAGAACTGTTTGCTGAGACCAGTAAACAGAAGACATATGAAACGTTACGGTCAATTCATATCACACAAATGTAATAAGTAACTAAACAACAGTATGTCAGAAAGGTGATAACAGAACTGTTTGCTGAGACCAGTAAACAGAAGACATATGAAACGTTACGGTCAATTCATATCACACACAAATGTAATAAGTAACTAAACAACAGTATGTCAGAAAGATGATAACAGAACTGTTTGCTGAGACCAGTAAACAGAAGACATATGAAACGTTACGGTCAATTCATATCACACAAATGTAATAAGTAACTAAACAACAGTATGTCAGAAAGGTGATAACAGAACTGTTTGCTGAGACCAGTAAACAGAAGACATATGAAACGTTACGGTCAATTCATATCACACACAAATGTAATAAGTAACTAAACAACAGTATGTCAGAAAGGTGATAACAAAACTGTTTGCTGAGACCAGTAAACAGAAGACATATGAAACGTTACGGTCAATTCATATCACACAAATGTAATAAGTAACTAAACAACAGTATGTCAGAAAGGTGATAACAGAACTGTTTGCTGAGACCAGTAAACAGAAGACATATGAAACGTTACGGTCAATTCATATCACACAAATGTAATAAGTAACTAAACAACAGTATGTCAGAAAGGTGATAACAGAACTGTTTGCTGAGACCAGTAAACAGAAGACATATGAAACGTTACGGTCAATTCATATCACACAAATGTAATAAGTAACTAAACAACAGTATGTCAGAAAGGTGATGAGAATGTGTAAATGTTGTCTAAAAAGTCGGCACCTAAAAACTATCCCTTTAATGGTATCTATCCTCCTTAGCTTCCTAGCACCTTCATCCATTACGTCACTGAGTTTGATCTTCAAGGATACTGGCACGTAAGAAGTCATTATTATTATTATCAACATGGGACTTGACAAAAACAAGACAACTTCTAATAGAAATAGGTCTAGCCAGAAAGGGAAGACAAGGAGTGGGAAGAAAGGAGGTGGCCTCACCTCGAGGATGTCGATCATGCGTGTCATCTGGGAGTAGATGAGGACGCGGTGACCATCCGTCTTCAGTCTCCCCAGCAGCTGGTCCAGGATCGTCAGCTTCCCTGCATCTGTCACCAGCGTCTCCTTGTCTGTGGATGGAAGACAACACAGGGTTAACATCACAGGACAACTGTTTACCTGTGAGAACGTCACTGCTACGTCATTTCAAATGTTCACATGTTTCATTTCAGAATAATTTTAAAGAAAGTCTTAACCACTGTCAAGACTGTTTCACTAAAATCAGGGATCATTTCACTAATGTTGTTAAGAGCTCTTAAACCCGATTTTGCACTTTAAGATCAATTATGATCCTTAACAGTGACCCTTGAATTGCTGAAAACTATCAACACCACGAATTGCCAGCGAGACATTGTCACTGGAGTATCATAGTGTCCTCGGTAATACGGCAATGGATATTTGCGTTAAAAAAAATCATTTCATTTAACAAACGTTTTTTTAAAGATGAGTTTTTCGTAAGAGCTCTTAATCTTAGTGAAACAATCCCCTGAAGCTTATAAACAAATCCATCATTAAACAGAATCTGTTGTTAAATTTAACAACTTTTTCCCAAGTTTTGCCCACCCCCATAAATACTAATTACCGAGAACACTATTACAGACACACTGGCAAGAGTGAAATCAATTTAAAAAACAAAAAAAATCTGGCTATGAGCTCATAAGAATCTTAGTCAAACAGAGTCCTGGGTTCATGACAACAATTCCATGAAATAATTATTGTTATGCAATGTCTAAGCCTATCTGGTATAATTTTTTTATTTCCTTGGTGAAAATTAGTTACTTAGTTTAAAAAAACATCAAATAAATAGCTTATTATTATCTATTGTGCCAAGCAAGAATTCTGCGAGAAATCGCAAAAAAAGTGCCGGTACTTTTTAGCCCATTTCTGTGACACGTGTATCAGGAACTGAAATAAGTATCGCGTGTCGGACAGAAACAGGCCCAGAGTGCATCTTGACAAGCCACGAGACAACATGTTCTGTGACAGATCTGTATCGTGACACCACAAAGGAGCAATAAGGCTACACATAAACGTCTGCAATGATATATTAGACTTACACCTAGAAGACCAATGTTCATGAATCTTTTGTCAATGACAACAGTATTACCCAGGTAATAAATAGTACTGAGTGAACATGTCACCATCTGCTCAAACACGCAAAACTGCAGGATAACATGGTATAAACATTTCCAGTATTGTCATGCAAAATATTTGTTCTTAAAAGGAATGTGTCAGCTTCGATTAAAATAAATTCTTTCATATTATGTGTATGTACACTGCTCGCCAAGTTGTATTTAGTTATGTTCACAATTTGAAAGATGTAACCATGGAAACATGCTAAATGGTAAACAAACAGAACCAGTTTCAAAACAAGTGTTATTAGCGATATAACTCAAGAGGGTTTGAGCTGATTGCAACACACTCTGATGTTCACTTTCCCAAGTTCAACCCAGAAGATTCCTATTCTGGGAAATTCCAAGCAGGGGAAAAGACACCATCCCTTTAGAAGTTACACAATGACAAGACACAACCAGTTAAATTATTCCCCCTCAGAGACACATTTCTTCCCAACAAAAGAGACATCTGGCTGTAATGATGGCCAATGAAATTATTTATAGAAAGTTATGTGTGTACTGTTTTAGTAATTTCTTGATGACCTGTTAATTAGTATAACAACGTCAAAGGATTCAACTGCACTGTAGGAGAGTAATTCCCTAATTCACCTGTCTGCTTGGGTAATGTGTTAATGTCTACACAGTTTGGTCTGTAACAACAACACATGCAGAGATAACCTGTTTGTGATTCACAACTGTGAACTGTAACTGGACTAATTATTACTCAGTATTACACAAAAAAGGAAATGACAATTTGTATAAAATCTAATAATCTATTCAAACAAAAGCATTTAAAATACACGTGTCACTAAATTAAATAGCAGTAAGATAAAATGAAGTAAACTGAAAAGATTAATTTGTTTGATAAAATAAGTTAAAATTATACCAACTTTAAGATTAATTGATTTGATAAACTAAATTGAAATTATACCACTTCCATTGTAAACACATTTCTTGTGTGCTATTTCTAAAAATTAACTGACAAAGTATTAATTAAAAACCGGTCTACTTTCACATCACAAGTTCATAATTTCTCACACCATCTTACTCCGCATCTTCACACTAACGCAACTCTTTCAAACTCAAGTATGACATCTCACTATCTCACTGCTTAAGCATATCCTCTACTTAATGACCTGCTACAATCACAGTGGGGCCACATTTAATGATGATGCCTTATGAAATACAAAAGCACTATCAACCTGAGAGACCCACTTGAAGGGAGGCTGAGATTCTACATCTGCGTTGGAATCAAAGTTCTAAACATACCCTAGGGACCAGCGTCAACAGTGTGGGGGCACATCGACGCGACCGTAAGAGGGAGAATGTACTCGATGTGTTGTTTCCGAGGGCGTCAATGTCACTAATACGAGACACCATTCAAGTAGCATGAACTCCGGGTGCAGACCGCTATTTACTCGGCGGATCTACAAGTACCACCTCTTCCTAATAGACACATGCTGTACCTCTTATGTAACCCTGATTGCTGTATTCACTGACCACCTGTCTCTACCCACCCTTTGTTTCCGGGTGGGTCCACTTATTGTGTCCAGCAGCCCCCAGGGACAAGGGCTTTCACTGACCCTGGTGTCCAGATAATTAGATCACACACCCACTGTAAGTAGCTGTGTCTAATGTTCATGTTTGAACATATAAAACAGCAAGGTCATTTACATAAACACACTTTGCATGAAATTTGCCTAATTCTACAGTTGTGTTTCAGGGAAATGTGGAATTTGGCATATCTTGTTCAAGTCACCCGCATCTTGTCACAGTGAACTATAGTGTTACGCTGTAATGACACAAGTGATGGACAAGTCACTTGTAATGACAGCCACAGAACCAACATAAGTTGATACACAGTTCATCTGAACCCCCCCCCTCCTATAATACATAGGGTTGTGGCTGAACATGCAGATGTGATGTGGCATCAAACAATAAATGTTATTTCCATCACAATAACAAGTTTTTCTTTTCATCCAGGTATCTGAATTACAGGCGTAAAATAATATTTTTGTAAATATTTTTACTACACATGAAAAATAAATAATTCTTACAGTATGCGTAAAATAAAAAATGCATACAATGTAGCAATGCACTGCAGTAGAAATGTGATGGAATAAATAATAAAAATAATTTTTTCTGAACATTTTAAATACAATTGCAAAGATTTCTTTTACTTTCCTAAAAAACCACAAGTTTAAAAAAATTCTTAGCATATGCCTGCAATGTCGTAAAACATATACATTTCCCAAATAACAAAACAATTACAAAATAAAAACGGTAACTTTTTCAATTTATGCAACCTACTATGTTTCATAAATTTTACTGTTGCATATAACGGCATTTGACCAAACGGAACCCACCAATCAGCCACCAGAAAACCAATTACCTGTAATGAGCTGCACCACAAAAGCTTTCTACCCTATTAAGAGCAACCATTCTAACCACCTGGGGAACAGGTGATGCCTTTGTTCCCACCTGTGCATCCCCAACTAATTATCCCTCTTTGATGTGAGGGATAGTGTGGGGAAGAGACAACATAGGGCAGTTCCCTGTTGCGCCAACAGAGGGCAGTGCCCTGTTGCGTAAACTCCACAAGTTTTCGCAGATGTCATCCGTTGGCGATCGCAAAAGATTATAATGGCGACTTCCTTTTTTTTAATTTCAATGCGGGAATATCTGGGGTGCGTGATAACGGATTAACTGGGGAGTTTGACATCCAGATGGAGGGAAGGAACCCTCAAGGTATCCACAGTACCCATGTGACACTTGAGAACTCCCCCATGTGAATCAACCAGCGACATGTCACACTTATTTCTATTGCAGCAATCGCCACCTTCGTCTGCTCCATTGTGTCGTGACTGCTCCAAGCCATGAACATGGGCTATAGATTTTTCATGCACCAACCATTCTAGAAATAACTTTGATGCGCACGTTAATAGATCTCTAGAAGTGCATTATCATGACACTGTCGCAACCGTAACAATACATAACCACATCAGCGACAGCGTATGTATAAATACGCTTCGCTTAAAATAATGCCAATTGCACAATTACACAGTATCTTAAAGGTCGGTCGTCGGATGTGTGCAATCAAGTGAGTTTCCGCTGTCTTTGAAGTAGGCATCCTTTATTATGGCAATAAATAAATCTCTGTCCACTTTGTGCGAAGTTCTGTGTTAAAATAGAAAACGACAACTTTTGAGTATATTTATAACGAAAGACCTGCCCAAATGACACAATTGATGAGTGTCTTTCTACCTCCTGTAGCGTTTAGATTCATAACTTTGTTGTCGAGAGGCTAATCAATTATCACAGGAACAATTCACTGTTATTTCCAACTAGAATCAGAGGATGTGCTACGATCTGTAATATAATTAACTGTTCTCAAGAACTCGAGCAGAAAAGTGGAAAAACAACAACCGTTAAAAGTCATTAATTGTGAAGTCAGTCATCAACATCACCATTGTGAGGAAATCTTTTTTGTTGGAAAAGTAACTATACTTTGAGATGACAGTGGACAGTTGCCCTGTATAGACATTGTCACAGTATCTTTAAGAAGAAAATGTTAAAGGGTGAAGTAGTAATATAGAAAAACTATCTGTGTCAATACAATTAATAAAGGAAACAATTTTATGTAATTGACAGTAGGCCTATTTTATTCAACAGTGTCATTTATCCCAATTAGGGTAGTTTGGGTAAAATCAAACAGACGGGAAGCAACCGTACTTGAAAGTCGGTAAATCATTCACCTGACTTGACCAGGCTGTTCACTCTTCACTAGAGCTCCAAAACAATCAGTCAATTGTGAGGATGGTAAATGTTTGACTTAGCTCATGGGTGGGCAGGTAACGGCTTCAGAACAAACAAGTGATCAGACAGACCATCTGCCAACTGAACCTCAACCGCCCATCTGTCGTCACACCTGACTGACCACCGTTCTTTGTCCAATGTCACATACGGGCAACAACCACAAATTTACAAATTGCTTTACATTAATAATTAACCTTTGTGCTGGCAATATTTTCATGAGTTACGGACAGCTTTGATAAAAAAAAATATGTTAAAATAAATTTATATCAATATGTCTAACAAAATTAAAACCTATTTTTAAAAAAGATGGTAATAAGCCTGAAAAAAGTGCCACCCAAAGTGAAAAAACCTTTGTAATTAACCTGCTTTTTTAGGAAGTCTGCCATCTATATTATCAGTGACTAACATAAAATACACTGCCAATATTCCACCTCCACATCAATTACACGAGTAGGTGTCTGACACTCAATCCACATCGTCAGTACAATTCTATGAATTATACAGATATTTCTTCCATGAGATTTGGCACAACCTTTGCAGTACCAAAGCCTGAACTAACATCAAGTATGCATAACGATTTCTTACGCAATTCCTAAATTAATTAAACGCAAATGCCAGCAGGAAGTACCCTTCAGAGAGGGGGAGGGAGGTGTTTTATAATTTAAAGTCACCAGACAATTCATTACATGCTTTGCCGAATACTCACAGTCTGTGTTCATTATTCATTCACATTTTCAGTCGAAAATTTATTTCATGGAATGATCTAACCGTTAACTTACAGATTAGTAGACTTTCTGTGAAATCCACTGACTGATGGCCGGGTAAATAAGCACAGAGACATTGCTAATCCATCAGGAAATCTACAGAAAATTGATTACATTCATATAAAAAGATTATTGGCTGCATTTGGTCGCACGCAACTCATAGACTGATTACTGAGTATTGCTATGAAGGCTTCAAACATTTGCAGAGTAAGTTGCTTGAAGCCGTTGTCACATATTTATATTAATTTATATAATTTACATAATTTCTTTTAGTATTGTACGTGTTTGAACCAGTGTTTAATTTGATCTAAATAATTTTTTTATTTTACATACAAAGTTTAGTACTATATGTCTTAAAATCAAAGTTTAATTTAATTTATATTAATTTATATAATTTACATTTCTCTTTTTAGTATTATAAAACCAATGTTCATTATATAGATATTTTGTAATAAGTTATAGTTATTTATTAAATTTTGTAAATATACATTTATTATATTTCTTCTACAGTGCATTGATCTGCCATGCAGGAATTAGCGCTACAGAAAAATATTATTATTATCATCAGTATCCGACTGATGATAATAATTATTGTCTTTTTCTTCAATCATCAACTGCATGCACCTCTAACTATTTTAATTAAAAGTTTCTAAATAATGATGATGTTACTGTTATTTGTTAGCTTTGTCATCTTGTACGTTTACATGACCATTGCATATGTAATATTATTTAGCCAGAGTAATAATGTTACAGTGTCAAATAAGGCTAACGTGTTGCCATGAAAAAAAGTTTTTGTTTATTTGCATTAGCTAGTTTGTTGGTAAAATGTATTATCATGTTAGATTATGCACAGCGGCTATCTCAATAGATGCATTTCAATGCCTCAACTGGAATCTTCCGACAGTCTACATTGTGGGTACTACCTACTATGTAACTGCAGATATACTGGTGCAAAACATTTCTTTCATCCACTCACGCTGACATGCACCGAGTCTAGTTGATGGTGCCAGGTATTTACAAAAACATTCTGTTTATCATAAACACAAAAGTCCATTTCTCTAATTCTTTACCCACAACCCTAATTACTTCCCCCAGTCTTCCAACTGCCACTTATATGCAGATCTACGCCAAAATTATTTATTCAGCTCTCATTAAAGTCTATTGGCATGTTTATGCAATTAACTGCATCGATACGTTCTCATTTCCCGTGACTGTTCTGCCAATTTGCACGGAGTTTTGTAAGGCAAATTAGCCAAGTGGGCTAGCAACAAAACACAATATTTGCAAACATAATTGCATCACAGCAGTTGATAGCTGTACTTGTAAACTTGCACGCTCGAATCAACATGAACACATTCTTCTTATTCATGTCCCCAATGCTAGAGAATCCCAACTGTAATTTTACAATTAATGACATGCTTTAAAACAAAATGTAACGTGTGTGCATGCGTGCATGCGTGCATGCGTGCATGCGTGCATGCGTGCGTTGTGCATAATTATTATTTTTTTTGTTATTTATAATGAATTATCATTAATAACCTAAAATTATTAGTCCCATTTATCTTAGGAATTTTTTATATTATATTTTTTATGAAGCATTACAATTATTATCTAATGACACTGGCAATATTTTGAGTGACTTTTAGGCAATCACATGTCAACAAATGAAATATTTGCATAACAAATAATTATTAATTCATAATAATCACTGATGTCTTTCACAAATGTAGATGTGCACCTATAAACCATTACATTCAGAAGTGATGAAAACACATTTTAGTTATCTTTCAGTGCTACAATTGTCTCAACTTTTATGTTCAGTAAAACCAAACAAAACGCATAGGTTCAGCAGCGTGAAATGACAGAGAAACTCAGACAGGAGATTGAATGGGATTAGTACACCAGTGTAATTCACAAGACCCAGCATGACAACCCAGCTAAGCCTTTTGAAGTTCCTCAACTGAGCAAATGCTGTAAAGCCAGTTTGATTTAATTAAACCGATTCAACACATGTCCAGCGATTGTCACACAGACTATGTCACCCTTTGTCCAGCCAGCAGTAAAGGTCCCGTAGCTGGACAGAGACAGCTGGCTAGAGCTTAGTGACCATCATGTCAAAGTTGTCAACAGATGGAGGTGAAATGTCTGGGTACACGTGGGACAACATTACCAAGTTGAGTCTTTGAAGTCTCAGTGACTTCATTGTCTGAGCACGAGTTCCATGACTTTGATGCTATATATCTAACTTGATAAGATGTGAATAAAGGCAGTTGTATGCAATTTATTTGAGCCGGGCTTTAGCAAGAACGCCAACTGCTGCAGTGAGAGATTTAGGCCTACCTACTGTGTCGTGTACTTCACTATATATGATGGATAACACAGTAAAGGGAGACTTTTGGAACTGGTGCAGCAACAAAGACATCCCAAGTTTATTTCCACTGTGGGAATCTAAAATTCAGGACTTGGTCACAATATACAGGCATTGTGCCACAACGTGCAGTTCACAGGAAAGTATGTGATACATAATAGCAAAAATGTACATTCATAAAAAAAATCACATGTGTGAGTGAATGTATGGAACCAGTGAATGTGTGGACCCAGTGGATGTATGGAACCAGAGGATGTATGGAACCAGTGAATGTATGGAACCAGTGGATGTGTGGAACCAGTGGATGTGTGGAACCAGTGGATGTGTGGAACCAATGGATGTGTGGAACCAGTGGATGTGTGGACCCAGTGGATGTATGGAACCAGAGGATGTATGGAACCAGTGAATGTATGGAACCAGTGGATGTGTGGTACCAGTGGATGTGTGGAACCAGTGGATGTGTGGAAACAGTGGATGTGTGGAACCAGTGGATGTGTGGAACCAGTGGATGTATGGAACCAGTGGATGTGTGGAACCAGTGGATGTATGGAACCAGAGGATGTGTGGAACCAGTGGATGTGTGGAAGCAGTGGATGTGTGGAAGCAGTGGATGTGTGGAACCAGTGGATGTGTGGAACCAGTGGATGTATGGAACCAGTGAATGTTCGACATTATTAGATCTTTATAACTGAGTTCAGCACCACCCCATGTTAACCAACAGGTGTGCATAAGGTGCCAATATGTGACTAACATGCCAGTAGATGCATTTCTACACAAATTACCACAACTGTGTCACACACAATCGGTTTCCACAAGCCTGACGTCCTGATAAAACTGCCAGTGTCCCTCAATGGCGATAACACAGTGATTAAGTCCTCCACTTAGGGAACAAGCCAGCCACAATACATCTCCTCCACATCACCTCAATCAATCCTACACCTGCCCGAGACAATGCAACCCAACCCTGGCTCAGCCCAATTCAGCCCCGGGCTGTGTCACGCTACGGAATCATGTCATTTGTGCGATATCAAAAAGCCGTAGCTGCCAGGCATTTTGATGCAGTGGCAAATGCGATAACATGGCCGGTCTCAACAAGTTAATGACTCGTTTGTGTCATGGCTATCTGACTGTCGGTTGTACAGAGCACGACAGATGCACCGGGGTCAAGGATAGGCCGAACAACGTTTTGTTGAAGTTAATGTGCGCCCGACAGATTTCTAGCAGCTTGGCATCGCGGTGATGATCAGATATGACGGTGATGACTGTTGTTAGCATTGCTTTTAGAAAAGGCCGTGGAACTAGTGATGTGCGCTTGGATATGTACTGAAAATTGGATGCAAACCCGATTGAACCTGGTGATTGGACGCAGTTGTTTGATCTTAGATGTATGATTGTTATTACAATAGCAGAGAAAGTTCCACTGGGGTGAAATTGAGGAAACTTCAGTTGAAGTGTGAGAATATTTGTGCAGTAGTTAAACAGTTGCAGTTCTAATGACTGGAACTCAACAATTAAGCTAAACGAGGCACTAACTCCTAGGAACCTTACTATACGGAGGAGACATCTAGGAAGCATTTCACAGATATATCTGCAGTGCAACAGCATTTTTGTGTTACTTTACTGATGAGTATAAGATATATTTTTGGGGTTACTTTACTAATGAGTATAAGATATATTTTTGGTGTTACTTTACTGATGAGTATAAGATATATATTTGGTGTTACTTTACTGATGAGTATAAGATATATTTTTGGGGTTACTTTACTAATGAGTATAAGATATATTTTTGGTGTTACTTTACTAATGAGTATAAGGTATATATTTGGTGTTACTTTACTGATGAGTATAAGATATATTTTTGGTGTTACTTTACTAATGAGTATAAGATATATTTTTGGTGTTACTTTACTGATGAGTATAAGATATATTTTTGGGGTTACTTTACTAATGAGTATAAGATATATTTTTGGTGTTACTTTACTGATGAGTATAAGATATATTTTTGGTGTTACTTTACTAATGAGTATAAGATATATTTTTGGTGTTACTTTACTGATGAGTATAAGATATATTTTTTGTGTTACTTTACTGATGAATATAAGATATATTTTTGGTGTTACTTTACTGATGAGTATAAGATATATTTTTGGTGTTACTTTACTGATGAGTATAAGATATATTTTTGGGGTTACTTTACTAATGAGTATAAGATATATATTTGGTGTTACTTTACTGATGAGTATAAGATATATTTTTGGTGTTACTTTACTGATGAGTATAAGATATATTTTTTGTGTTACTTTACTGATGAGTATAAGATATATTTTTTGTGTTATTTTACTGATGAGTATAAGATATATTTTTTGTGTTACTTTACTGATGAGTATAAGATATATTTTTGGTGTTACTTTACTGATGAGTTACTTTACTGATGAGTATAAGATATATTTTTTGTGTTATTTTACTGATGAGTATAAGATATATTTTTATGTGTACAGCACTGTATCAATAATGAAAAGAAAATTACAGTTTTAGTTTATGCAATAGATTTTTGTATATTAATAAAAATTACTTCTGCTTATTTAATAAGTCACTGCTACTGAAAATAATGGAATCATTACTGTAATAACTATTAAAAACTGCAAGTGCAAAAATGCTACTGACAAAATGAATTTCCCTTGCCATTAGTCTCCTTTCTTGGACAAAGTGACAAAATGCTCCTCAAATAGTACAACCATTGCTTGCAAAAACAAAAATAAAAAATCTTCAACAATCAATATTATTATTATTCAATCATTAAAATAAATAAACTCCCACTAATATACGTACGTTTTTGGTTTTTAACCATCATAGGGCATAAACCTGGGGGAAAACTATTATGGAACAAGATGTGACTTTCTGGATAATTCTCCAATCAATTCTCCAATCACCCAATATAAATCAATTGTGTGGACAATCTGATCTAACAGGTAACTCTCAGTGAAATGATAAAATCATAATGTTATGGCTGGAAGTCAGCACTGTACATGGTCCGCATTATCCAATATCACTGCGGTCACAGCAGCCATTGACGAAATGACATAAATATTTCATCAGTGACCACAGACCGTCCTTTATTCCAGACATACGATACTCGACCAACTGTGTGACCACACATTAAATGCTGACCTCAACAGAATGGCCAGCTCAAACCACAACATGATCAAACGCCTGCACTAGCCATATGCTACTCAGTTAGCAGGAAAAACAAGTGCTCAGTTGTTTGTTACACCAGCCGTGACAACCGTGACGAAAACATGAATTACGATCCACTTAAAATACACAAACAAATATACGATAACCTAATTATAAACTCAAGCAGAATTTTGGCCAAAGTTCAATTTGCAGATGGCCAAGCCCCAGTGGCAGCTTGACAAGGAACAAACTACCTGTTCCACTTGAGCGACTCCGAGGTACCAATCATTAAACGACACCCCATTACACATGAATGAAGGAACAAACTGTTTGATCAATTATTAAATTTGGACTAAAGTTTTTCCTGGAAGCACAGACGTTGTTGCACAGAGAAATTGCCCATGAAATCCAGTTTTATAATACCAATTGTATGCAGAAAATATGGATTTATATTTGTTTTATCCAAGTACATGGAAGTCACTAGAATCAGCAAGTTCGTATCCACAGCTGCTGAGTGCATCAACAAAATTATACGTATGAACTTCTGGTAGCATATTTATTCATATTATTATTTGGAAAAAATACATAAAGCTTCTTGTCACTAACCAAAGAGTAAGAAACAAAGGTCAACTATTATCACTAGTGTTTGAAAATTGAATTTGATAGCTCCACCACACCCACACCCACTGACATACTACCACATCTACCACAAAATACATTCCTGTTGTGTGACATTTTCAAATTCTACCTTTTTTAATAGAACTTCCCACCTACCAGGCACAAGAACATGGGAGTATCCATTCCTAGGGTGCAGTCCATAGATCCCGCCGGGTTGCGTCGGATGGAAGTAGTACTGGGACAATCGAACTTGCTCCGCGATCTCTCGAGTCCCGTAAAGTAGCGACAGACGTGCGGCCAGCGTTCCACACAACTGCTCCGACATCTGACACCAGGCGGCGCTGCGGTCACAGCAGTGGTATCCCGAACTGCGGACGTGAACCTGGTGAGAAAGGATGTATAAATTACTTGTGTGGTATGACGGGGAGGGAATCAAACTTAATGTAACTTTGTTAGACAGAGAAATAGTTGTTGAATTTCATAGTACGATATTTCTTTTTGGTATGAAATTCAATAAACCTGTTCACATAGTTATAAGTTATTACATCACATGTATTAGTGTTATGTAAAATTTATATAATGCCGTTATTTGGTAGCTTGCCAAATATTTACAGGAAGGTAAACGTTCTGTCTATTTCTTGGAACTAGATTCATATCAAAACTCATATCATTATTTGTTGCACAATGGGTGTACCAATGGGGACAAATTGATTAATATATTAATAATAGAATCTGATCAGCCCAATCTAACAAGGGGACTCAATTGCAATCTGTTGTGAATTCTCAGATATTGACATACATTTACTAACTCTTAGCCAAATACATATAACAAAGGTCACACTATAAAATCCAGTTACACATGTCAAATGGCTGTTCCATTTTCCCACAGCAACAGCACAGCAATTTAGTAAAAAAAAATCTATTTAAACCAGTGATGCAAGATACATGTGCCAAACGATTGTTCCATTATCATACGGCTACAGCATAACAATTGGGTAAAATATATTACCAACAATGCGAAACATGGGAACGGGAGAAACAGTAGTGCCACCTGGTGACCATTACATAAACAAGAACTGGCAAACTGCTTAGGTGGCACCACCTGGTGACCAATTACACACTAACTTGTAGAGTAAATTATGCATGGACTGTCTAATAACAGAAGTATAATAAGCGTAAATGGATGCAAACGTACATTTTTGCCATATCATCTTGAAGAATACAAACATCATAACGCCAACCATTTCAGCACATTTGTAACCAGCCAGTGGTAATTCTAAATTGTTCTGCATAGTACACCCTTGCTTTTAAAGCTGGAATACATTAGGCGACACAACATTGCACAAAAACATTCTAATCATTCTTTACCTTTTGTACAGTGTCGTACACAAAGCTTGGCATACAGGTGGCTGTACATCTGAGTTGTACGGGGGGCCTCTCTATGTGGGGGTGGGAGCCATCTGAAGCTTTCGTGTGGCAGTATCTGCC
The DNA here is from genome assembly GCA_025642075.2 of Ridgeia piscesae. NCBI lineage: Eukaryota > Metazoa > Annelida > Polychaeta > Sabellida > Siboglinidae > Ridgeia > Ridgeia piscesae. The sequence continues at coordinate 212,925 of JAODUO010000224.1, read as the reverse complement.
AAGCTGAACACAATAGTAACATGATTTACTACAAGTTACCCATGTTGCATAGAATACAACATGTGGTCATATAGGGACCGTATGCACCTAGGCATGTTGCATCCATCATTATCACAGCATTCTGGCGGTAGCTAAGGGATCATCTCCAAATGTAGATGTCCATCTGATCCTAAATGAAATTACCTCTGTCTGAAGGGGTAGATGCAGCACCGTATTTGTTATTGTAGATAACAGAGACCATTGATTCTGTGAATCTACAACTGCCTTTGCAAAGCTGTTGCAATCAGTTCCTTTCCCGCTGGCACATTTTTCAGATATGAAGGAACAATGCCTTTTAGTCAGACATGAAACTTTCTATAAATAAATATTTCAATAAATAAATTAATAACAAATTTATAATTTAAATAAATAAATAATAAATAAATAATAAATAAATAATAAATAAATAATAAAGAAATTATATCAATAATAAATCAATAATAAAAATCAAAAATAATATAATATAATAGAATAATAGAATAAATAAATAATAAAATAATAAATAAAAAATATAATATAATAATAAATAATAATATAAATAAAATATAATAATAAATAATATAATAAAATATAATAAAATATAATAAAATATAATAAAATATAATAAAATATAATAAAATATAATAAAATATAATAAAATATAATAAAATATAATAAAATATAATAAAATAAATATATACACAACTCACCGACACTGGTGACAATGGAGTCCTACCCCCAGCTATTGAATGGGGTGGACTCCTCAACCCCGAGTGGGGAGGACTTCTCAACCCAGAATGGGGCGGACTGCGCAACCCGGCCGTCGAATGGGGCGGACTCTTCAGCCCGGATGTCGAGTGTGATGGACTGCGGAGGTGATGCGAGCTTCCTGCCTTCCCAGCATCCTTTGAGGCATTCCTCAGCCTCATGTTGCGGTGTGCCTGTGTCTCTGGGGTGTGGTGCAGTGTGTGGTCGCAGTGTGTGTAGAAGGCGCTGTCGTAGCTCACGAATACGAGGGACGAGAGGTGTAGACTGGTGGCCAGGTTAGGAACCGACGTTGTGTGCAGCGGAGTCAGCAGCAGTGAGCGGCGACCCATGAACCTGGAGGAAATTGTCGCAGCAAGTTGCTGAGTTTTGTTATGACGTTACACATTTATGGGAATGTAGGCGAGTTAAAAGATGTCAACTAACACTGCACAATCAGTACATGGGAAATAATTACAAGTATTGGTCTAGTATGTATGGTATGTGGTGTGGAGGGTGCAATGGCTAGAGTGTCTGACTCTCGTTCAAAAGAACCTGGTTTAAATCATGTGCTGCCATGTCGAACCTTGGGCAACTTAATTCACTCAACATTGTTCCTAGCCACGCAGCTGAAGGAATGACTACCTGGCTTTAGGCAGTGGTGGATAGTTGTGTATGAATAGTCTTTGTGCAGCAGTTGCAATGTGGATGAAAGATGTAAAACAGTTGAAATGATGACTTAATGAATATATCTGCACTAAATATTACTATTATTTTAAGTCAAATGTGGTTTCTATTCCAAGTTTGCGAAACAGAATTCTTCAGATCTATTGACCAATTGTCATAACTTTTTATTGAGCCTAAAACCTTCAAAACCAAGCTGAGACATCTAGACAAAGGGATTGATCAGTCTAAAAAAAGCCACCAGCAGTATTCTTGTTGTCAACTGATGGTCAACGTGCTAGGGGCCTTTGCTGGATAAACAAGTTTGTAAAGATAAGTTTTTATATGAATTTGTTTGTTTGGCAGAATTTGTTTATATTTTCAACTGATCTAACACTGGTCTAGCAACAGAAAAACTGCACTTTCAATGTCAGTGTTGATTTCAGGAACAAAAAGTCGTCAGAACTAGATGATCGAAGCGTGATAAGTTTTCTTACAGAAATAAGTAGTGAATGCAAACAAGATGGTTGCTTACTTGACAGTGCCTGGCATATAATGGTACAAATCTGTAAAGTTTTATATGACATTGTACTGACATCTACAGTTGCATGTCACACAGCAGCCTAAACTGTCACCAAAGGAAGCACCACAAAGAAAAAGGATGTGTTCACGTACTGAGATGTGTTGGTGTCGGTGCTGTGCCAGGTTGAATCGTGGTGTATCCGGTATGCTTCCTTTGACCAGAGAAACACGGCTAACCACCTGGAATAACAAACACAGTTAATTTGTCTTTGAGTACCACAAAACAATGACAAAACAATTTTCCAAACAACAACACTAATTTACTAGTACTAACAAAGTTATACAGTATTACCTGAAGTGAAAATTTAACCGAAAACATATTCTGGTTAAATATCGCAAAGCATCTCCTTTGAAAATTTCACAAGTTAAGTGAGGAATTTTAACATAAACATCAACACATCTCACATTCAAGCAAAACAGATAGATAAATGTGCGTAGAAAGTAGAATACCTGACGAGCAACCCGTCCAGCATGACTGACATCAGCTCCCCTGGTGAGCAGTTGATGAAGCGTGTAAATGAGAATTCACTGTTCACGCTTGCTGACATGTCTGGAGTAAGAATACACACAAAAGTTATTTTAACAGTGGTCCTATTTTAATTTTTCTTGAAATACCGACTAGAAATACAGGTAACAGAAGGAAAAGAAAGCATCTGCAAATTCAACTGAGAAATCTCTCATTTACGTTTGTCATGTAACAAATTATAACATGAAGAAGGTTAGAACCTTGAATCAACCTTCTCAACTGGAATATGTCAATTTGACTGAAAGCCAATACCAGATTAGATGCTAAATAAGAAACTAATTGTATACTGACCAATACAACTTTGTGGGAAGAGTGAACGATGCACGTGAGCCTCATTGTGGATGTAGAAACGGTTGAACACCAGGTGGCGCTTGCTGCACAGGTTTGAATCGAGCAGTCCTGTAGATAACATGAACATTTACAGACTATGATGGTGTTGTAATCAGCAGTTACATAGGCCCCTTCTGAAAACATGTGTTCAGTTACATGCCCTCAAATTGTATTTCTTTCTTTTATTAGCTGCTATTTCAGCACTGTTATTTGATGGAACAGATTATGGTGGCATTTGGGCATTTTCTTAGTAAAGTTTGTTGTTGCACAAATGTCAACCTCAATTTCTTCTAATCAGTACGAAAAATATATTTGTGGTATTTTGACACCAGAGACTAGAAACAACAGGAGGTATTTTAGTCATGTAGGAAAAAGATTTAGCCTGGAAACTAAAACACATGAATTATTTTGAAAGGTCCATATTATAGTGTCAACGTGTTTGAAAATGTCCATGATCAAATTTTGGTTCCAGACAAGATAGAAATGCTCAAATCATTCTTATAAACACTTCAGAACTAACACCGTAAAATATAGAAACTCTCCCTGTTCCCTTCGTATCAAAGCCATTATCAGTGGGTGAAGACATGGATGTGTAAACATTTACAGAACTGCTGGGCCACACCAGTGTTCAACTAACCAACAATTGGCTCAATACCTAGTTGGGGTTTGCCAATTACGAAACTGATAGAGAATAATGGGAGTACAACAACAACCACAGCTGACCTTCTCGGAAGATGAGTTTTGGCAGTTGGAAGGCTTCCAGTTGCATGAATAATGGTGACCGGACCTCTCGTCTCTCAAACAGCTCCGGATGGTTGCAAACCTACAAGCAACGTACAAAGCTATTGTGGCTCGTGTCGAACGTCTTTGTTAAATGTATATTGACGTCTACTTCCACCTATTTGTCACACTAGTACAGCCACCTGGTGGACATGCTTTTCAAAGAATGACCCCACAAATTGATCACACAATCAATAAGTCATTGCTTTGCTCAAAGAGATGGTTGATCACAAGAATCAAATTAATTCCCAACATTAGTTCAGTCTGGTACATTTCATCTAATACTTACTTACTGCAATAGTCAACGGGTCTGGTCTGTAGACAACTGCCTACAAGGTGGAGTAGACAAGTTCCACTCAATATTTATCCTAGTTTATCACAAGTCGTAGATACCATGTCTATTTACCTGTTACTAATCTAGAAGACAGAGGATCACATCCAAATAATATACATACATACATACATACATATATATACTTTTATATATATATATATATATATATAAAAACTCTGGCAACTTCAACTTCATAATATTATTATCACAAACTCCACAATGGGAACAAACAAAATCACTATTCTTAGTCTTGAATTACGATTTTCCACCAGTGACATTGCAGTTTGTACTGGATGACCTGAATGCACTGACTGACCTCAGTGCACCGACTGACCTTTCTGAACTGCATGACGAGGTTCATGAGGCTGCTGGTGGAGGTCTGAGCCTGGGTGGAGTTGCTGGGTGTGGAGGACTGGAGCAGATCTTCAATGGAGATCTTGTTCTTTACTGCCTGGTACAGCAGACGCTGGCGGATCGTCAGCGGGCAGTAGATCAGGATCTGGATCTGTTGGCAGAGGATCATAGGTTAGATACTATATTTAGAAAATAAACTACCAAAAATGCTCATCACCTGTGTACGTTTGTCTGAAAATACTGGCAGTTTTGTTTAGTATTTACGACTCAGGATTTGGCAATGTAATAACAAACAGCTGGTGATATAATACAACTGTACATCTACGACATATACTATTTAACTTGCACCATAAATTAAAAACACACATCCCTTGGTAAGTAGTTAAAATTAATTAAAAAGTTACCACAACAAATAAGGTTTATGCCACTACTGCTTGGTAGTTGAAAGATCCTTCAACGTTGTACCAATAAAGAAAGATATATTATTTCACGGTTCAATCTATAGTCTTGTAAATTGCAATAAAATCAACTGGACACAAAAGATTACAAACGTATTGCCACCTTCTAATATTAATCATATTAGACAATACTACAAAATAAAGGATCAACAACTAAGCGAGTATCAATGCTTACATACAATTACCAAAAATATTAAACAGAAGTTGTGACATGGCAACTCACTTTATCTGAGAGTTCATTCTCGACATCTTTCTTGACTCGTCTCAACATGAAGGGTTTGAGAATCATATGAAGCCTGGAGAGTTGGTCTGGAACGGACACAAGACAAGTCAGTACAGGCAGGTGAGGCTGACCAGCACAAAGGGGGTCATCTCATACAAAAACATTATTCATTTACCATTGGCTCAGCCCCAAATGGGTGATTCAACACCAACAATGTGCCAATTCATATGTGCAATTTTTTTTCCAAACTGTTTTCAGCTGTGCTAAAACTCTGGGAGAATTTGTAAAATTGGTTCAGCATTCTTTTGTGAGTTACCCAATTTGAATATTTTTCTAATAAATTTCTCAAATAATTTTAGCAAAAGTAATATTTAAAAAACAGCTGTGTATAATACTATTTGGTGTGATTTTACACAGAACATACGTGAACATGATTGGTCACAGGCTGAATGGTTTTTAAAACAACATACATAAATCTCAGTGATATATGTGAAAATAATGGTAAATAAAATAAAATGATCATGTTCTTATACAGCGCAGTATCCAGTCTGTAAGACTGGTCAAAGACGTTTTCACTTTGCTCTCTGACAGACCTGTCCAATCACACACTGTACTGACTATTATGGGATACATTCAGCTGCACTTAATGCTATTTGTACACAACTGTCCACCACTGTCTAGAACCAGTTGCACATTCACACTGCTGAGCGAGCTGAAACAACATCAAATGAACAAACTCGTCCAAGATAACACCAAAGGAGAATCTCCCAATTCAGAGTCCCGACAGTCTAACCAGGCTCCATGGAACACAGGGTCTTTCTCCCTGCTGTCTCCGAGTGCCCAATGAACCCCCGGCCACTTACCCTCGTCAAGTCCCGACTGTTTCTCTGCAAAGTTCTCTATGTCCTTCGAGAACCACTCATTGAACTCATCGTGCGAGTCAAACAGTGTCGGCATGATGAAGTGAAGCAGAGCCCACAGCTGTGACGGAAGGGACACAGGGTGAGCAAGTGTAACGGTAGTGTATATGTACTAGAAGGGTACAGGAAGTGTATCAGAGTTATACATGAAGTGTATCAGAGTTGTACATGAAGTGTATCAGAGTTGTACATGAAGTGTATCAGAGTTGTACATGAAGTGTATCAGAAGTGTACAGGAAGTGTATGAGGAGTGTACAGGAAATATATCAGGAGTGTACATGAAGTGTATCAGAAGTGTACAGGAAGTGTAGAATGTAGTGGAAGTGTACAAGAAGTATGCATGGAGTCACAGGTGAAATATGACCAACACTGGTGACCTACTGTTGTATATCACTGTGCACCTGATATTTCAAGGTTTATACACTCAGACATCAACTCTCCACTTCTTTGGGAAAATAATATAATTATATTTACTTAATAATACATTTACATTGAAGCCATCAGTAAACTAATGAAATGAATTAACATAGAATCTATCCAAAAACACCAGCAATGGATACATGGATATTACACATTATTATATACATTTTATACACATCTAATTCTACTGCCTATTCCAAGTATTTATTTATTAATAATTTATTATTCAGCCAAATGAATAAAGGAAATTAGGACTTATGAGACAAAAAATATTCACATCTCGGTCGAGTCTAAAAATTACGACTGTGACCCTGACGACCCTGAGACACTCACCTCTGCCATGGTGTTCTGGATCGGGGTTCCTGTCAGCAGTAAGCGATTCCGACAGTTGAAGTCAAGAAGAATCTTCCACCGTGCACTACAGAGAAAACACAGAGTGATCACGTACTACACCTAAACTTTTTTCAGTTATACTTTGAAAACACGCGTCACGCTTGTGTATGCATGAAACATTATGCATTTCTGGACATGTAAACATGTCTGGAATGGCTAGAATGTAGGCAGGTTCAGACGCACATGTCTACCGGGGCCCTTCTGGACTTTAACATGTCTTTTTAACATGATTCTCACACCTCCATACCACCAAACTGGACCTTGTGACCGCTGCCAACTGCAATCAGCAGACCCAGGCATGGATGGATGGATGGATGGATGGTTGGATGGATGGATGGATGGATGGATGGATGGATGGATGGATGGATGGATACATGCATACATACATGCGTGCATGTATGTATAGATATATAGAAGACACAAAAGTCAAGTAACTATAGAGCATTGTTGAGTCCTTACGACTACTCTAAGTGCTCTACGTTTACTCCCTGGCACACTGTGGGGGGCGGTGGTCACGCAGTAGAGCGCCGGACTGTCAATTAATGGGATGGTGGTTCAAACCGCTGTTTCGAAACTTAGGCAATTTCGTTCACCCCACATTTGCCTGTGTCTTTCGGAAGAGACACTAAAAGCCGGTGGTCCCTTCTATCTAGTGTCTATGCCAGGGGAAGTAAAAGATCCCACACAGGGGGTAAATTCTAGAGAAGAACAACTCTTGTGTAAGCCCAAGTTTGAGCTATTTGGAGGAAACCACCGGAGACCTGAGATCTGTTCAAATAAACACCATCTTCACTTCTCTGGGAAGCATTCAGCCATGCAAAGACTATCTATATACAAACCTAGCCATTGCACACAGGATTCAAAGTCAGGTTCTTTCTTTCGTTAACACCCTGCCCTGACCAGTGTCCAGTGTTCACCCACCTGGACGTGCTCTTGATGGCCTGGGCCTCATCTAGGATCATGTAGTGCCAGCGGATGCGTTGGAAGTACTTGACGTCCTGGATGATGAGTTGGTAGCTGGTGACCACAACGTGGAAGGATGCGTCCTCCGTGTGGATCAACTCCGGGTTCCAGAACTTACGCAGCACCTTACGGTCCTGCGTGTTGCCCCAGTACGGCACCACCTGGTGGCAAAATAACGCAATGTCATCAGGGAGGTTTTGCAGATCAATTATTAAAATAATGTACTGCTGCATCAGAACTCTCGTAGTTCTTCTCGGTGTTATCCTGTAAAATTTTGTACACTTCTGTTTCAAGTTATTGCAGTATATAGTATAACTACATGTGTTGTGAATTAATGAAGGGCATTAAATTAGTATCCGATTTAGAAATAATATGTGTAAGATTAGTACATTTATATGTATTTTGGTTTTATAAGGAGACAGTCATATCACGGTTTCGATTCATCTCATAACAGCATCTTATCAAATGATAACAAGTCATAACAACGTTTATGCCAAATATTAACTATTTCTGAAACAAGCCTACCTGTAGTACCAGGGATGGCTCATTAATATCAGTGGAACTGCCTGTTTATATCTAGCAATATGAAACATGGATGCATGCACACATGCAGGCACAAACACACTTGCACACATTCACACACGCAGGCACAAACACACTTGCACACATTCACACACGCAGGCACGGCTGCATGCATGCATGCCAACTTGCCAGTTTTAAGCAAATCTAACTAATATTTCAAAAACTATCGTACCTTGAACTTTGGAACGAAGCGAGCCACCTCCTGCTGCCAGTTGTGGAGGGTCGATGCAGGAGCAACTATAAGGAACGGACCCCAGATCCCTTGTGACTGAACAAAACAATCATACAAAGTTGTAATTACTAATTGCTAACATAAGAGCGCTGTGGCTCAGGGGTTGAGCTTCGGACTCTCAACTAAAAGGACCTGGGGGTCAAATCTTGAACTGTGGTGTTAAAACCTTGGGAAAGTTGTTTTACTCTACATTGCTCCACTTAATTCAGTTGTATAAATGGGTACCTGGCTATACATATTGGTAGATATGTATACGAACAGTCTTCGCGCATTAATTGCAGCATATATTGCGGGGTGCTTCCCAGAGAAGTTGAGATGGTGTTTGATTGAACAGGTCTGCCAGGAAAGTAAAGTGTAAAGTGCTTTGAGCAATCCTGAGAATTGGATACTGCGCTATATAAGAACTTACCTTTATACTTTTAAATAATCACAGAAAAAACACTCACTAATGTGCTGGGAGAATACAACATTTGGAAATCTTGTCAAGGTGTTTACCATGACGACAATACTATCTTTCATGTGCTGAACATTTTGAAACAAGTGGTAATATTTTTTTTTATTACAATACAATGTGCAAACTGAGTCATTTATGCTGTGATTTCATTTTAAGTAAACAAAGCAGGCATCAACATTTGTTTGTGTAAAAACTGGAAAACACTCATCATAATGTGGGGAAAAGTACAGAATATAATCAAGTTGGAATCAGATGCATGCTATATTTCTCTGTTCCAATGTTTACATTATCAACGCATTAGCCACAAAAGCATTGAAAATAAAATATTAAATCACCTGAAATGTAATAGTTATGTTGCTAGAATGCCCATATATGTTCAATAAATGTATACATATACTCTCAAGTAAACTTCAATAAAAAAATAAAAAATCCATAAAAATATCGGAAAGATATAGAAAAGTGGTATTTCCTGCCCAAAAGCACCAATGAATGGCTGATGAAATGAAGCGTGACAATGTCCTACCTCTGCCAGGTATCCCAGTAAAGCTATGCTCTGCACTGTCTTGCCGAGACCCATTTCGTCAGCCAGGATGCCGTTGATGCCCTGATCATACAAGTTCGCCAGCCAGTTCATGCCCTGTAACACACAGAACAGCACATGGGAGAGGGACCGACACACACGGGAGAGGGACTGACACACACGGGAGAGGGACTGACACACATGGGTGAGGGACTGACACACACGGGAGAGGGACTGACACACAAGGGAGAGGGACTGACACACACGGGAGAGGGACTGACACACACACACGGGAGAGGGGACTGACACACATGGGTGAGGGACTGACACACACGGGAGAGGGACTGACACACACGGGAGAGGGACTGACACACACGGGAGAGGGACTGACACACACGGGAGAGGGACTGACACACACGGGAGAGGGACTGACACACACGGGAGAGGGACTGACACACACGAGGAGAGGGACTGACACACAGGGTGAGGGACTGACAACACGGGAGAGGGACTACACACGGGAGAGGGACTGACACACATGGGTGAGGGACTGACACACACGGGAGAGGGACTGACACACACGGGAGAGGGACTGACACACACGGGAGAGGGACTGACACACACGGGAGAGGGACTGACACACACGGGAGAGGGACTGACACACACGGGAGAGGGACTGACACACAGGGAGAGGGACTGACACACACGGGAGAGGGACTGACACACACGGGAGAGGGACTGACACACACGGGGAGGGACTGACACACACGGGAGAGGGACTGACACACACGGGAGAGGGACTGACACACACGGGAGAGGGACTGACACACACGGAGAGGGATGACACACAGGGGAGGCTGACACACACGGGAGAGGGACTGACACACACGGGAGAGGGACTGACACACACGGGAGAGGGACTGACACACACGGGTGAGGGACTGACACACACGGGAGAGGGACTGACACACGGGAGAGGGACTGACACACACGGGAGAGGGACTGACACACACGGGAGAGGGACTGACACACACGGGAGAGGGACTGACACACACACACGGGAGAGGGACTGACACACAGGGGAGGGACTGACACACAGGGAGAGGGACTGACACACAAGGGAGAGAGTGACTGACACACACGGGAGAGGGACTGACACACACACACGGGAGAGGGACTGACACACATGGGAGAGGGACTGACACACACGGGGAGGGACTGACACACACAGGGAGAGGGACTGACACACATGGGAGAGGGACTGACACACAGGAGAGGGACTGACACACAAGGGAGAGGGACTGACACACACAGGAGAGGGACTGACACACACACACGGAGAGGGACTGACACACACACGGAGAGGGACTGACACACATGGGAGAGGGACTGACACACACGGGAGAGGGACTGACACACACGGGAGAGGACTGACACACACGGGAGAGGGACTGACACACACGGGAGAGGGACTGACACACACGGGTGAGGGACTGACACACACGGGAGAGGGACTGACACACATGGGAAAGGGATTGACACACACGGGTGAGGGACTGACACACACGGGAGAGGGACTGACACACACGGGAGAGGGACTGACACACACGGGTGAGGGACTGACACACACGGGAGAGGGACTGACACACATGGGAGAGGGACTGACACACACGGGTGAGGACTGACACACACGGGAGAGGGACTGACACACACGGGAGAGGGACTGACACACACGGGTGAGGGACTGACACACACGGGAGAGAGACTGACACACACGGGAGAGGGACTGACACACACGGGAGAGGGACTGACACACACGGGAGAGGGACTGACACACACGGGAGAGGGACTGACACACACGGGAGAGGGACTGACACACACAGGAGAGGGACTGACACACACACAACGGAGAGGGACTGACACACAAGGGAGAGGGACTGACACACACGGGAGAGGGACTGACACACATGGGAAAGGGATTGACACACATGGGAAAGGGATCGACAGATTCCACTGTAAAAATTAAGAGCTTTTTCAAAATGCAAGAAATCAACACATAGAGGATGATATTTCTGTGACACACTAGTGAATGTGTCTCGGTGGCACATCGTCGTGTTTACATTTATGAAAAATCATTGTTAAGGAGTAAAATTGAATTTAAAGAAAGCAGAACCGGGCTGATGAACTCATACAAGAAATTTTGTGAAACAGTCCTTGAGTATTTCACTAGAACTTAGCTAAGGTAAGAAGTCCTTACCTTCAACTGGTATTCCTTGAGTTTGCCCTGGAATATGAGCGGCTGTGGCTTGTGTGCCTCTGCGCTGATGACGGGATTGGCCAGACTCAGAGCGGCCGCTAAACACAGTCATCAGTCTGTATATATTATTTTGCACACTAACTAGAAATTCCTATTGGTGGCCAGTCCATTACATTTTTAATACTGATTTATGGTACCTAAAACAAATGTCAGTTACTGCTGCTTTTTCTGAAATAAAATAGCACAAATCGAGCAATTTTGGAAGTGTCACAAATGATTTTCACTATACCTAGTGCGAGGTACTTTACATGCTACTATATGTATATATATGCTACTATATGTATGTCTACATTATCTCCCACTATCATGTCATATTTTTTATAGTCATTCTAGCTAATTACTTAATTTGAGAAAGAACTATTGGCAATAATACACACAGTAACACAATTACAACAAATTTGATTAAAATACATTTCCATAGGGTATCAACTAGACTTTAAATTTTTTACCGACATTCTTGGAATATCAGCAGTATCGATATCTTCTTTTGGGGTCAGTAAAAAGTTAGTCTAACTGATAGTGGCTACGAAACTGTATTTTACTGGAAATGTTTTAGTATATATAACCCCAGTGAAAACCCCCGACCCCCCAGACTTACCCCCCTCTGGGACCAGCCCCAATACAGCCTTTGTCTTGGCCACCTCAATGTCATATGCTTGTTTCTGAAAGACAAAGAGTCAGGGTTTGTGACGCCAACTAATCCAAACTAATCCAAACTAATCCAAACTAATCCAAACAATTCTAACACACGTCGTTGAACTTTCATCACGTTGTTGAATACTGCTACAATACTGTATACATTACTATTGTATATAAAATCTGGTGATACAGTTGTCAGTTGGTTTTTTATCATTCTGAATAAAGCATGAATTTTTGACTGAAAAAACAAACTGGCATTATGCTTAGCATACTATACTATTATTAACACATTAATAGTTCTTTACAAATAACTTTGTTGGTGAACATAATCCTGCCTTATCAATAACTGAGCCAATGTATGAGGATGCATACATTTCAACAGAAAACTTCTAGTTCTGGCGATTTCTTACATCTTTGGTTTTTACTGTTCTACATCACTTGATCAATCAGCGTATTCTTGCAGTCATGACAGATGCAGTCATGACAGATGCAGTCATGACAGATGCAGTCATGACAGATGCAGTCATGACAGATGCACCTGGTTATTTTTCAAACAGAAAACACAAAGGAGAAATCAGTGTGATACAGTTTCTAAAATGCCATGGCATTTGTTTGAAAGAATCTCACCTGTCTGTGGTGTGTCTTGTAAGCCTCTTCTGCAATGTGCAACACTTCTTCCTTGACTCTGTTGCCATCTACACAGTTACACAACATTTAATCTAAAACATCTTACCACTGCAAACAAGGTACACGTGAGATAAAAATACTTAAATATCTCAACAAATGAGGTATCCCTTTAATACTTGTAATATGTGGAATATGCAAGGCAGAAAACTCTATTTCATGATATCACAATTTAATATTAAAATTTGTTGCTTCCACCCTTTTTATCACAATTGCAAGTGATGTTGTTTTCATGACATTCTCACCAAAACATATTTCCACGATATTCTCACCAACATTAAAAGTTCAGCCAAAACGTGTTTCTACAGCTACAGTATAACATTTGAAAGGTAGAGTGACTACATACAGTGCGACTTCACAACAAAAACAATCACACATTGTGTCATGATGACCCCAATTATCACCCACCGTAGTCGTCGGCTGCAATGTCCGTGAGCGTTCCGCCGTCGACGTTGAGTTGTTTCTGAGGAATGTCCTCATCTAGGTGCCTGAGAATCTGGTCTCGTGTCATGTCCGAGTCACCAGTGATCTTCTTTGACATGAAGTGAGCATACAACTCTGTCTGTGTGATGAGGAAGTTCAACTTGCGCTGCTGCCGCTTCATCTAAACAGACAGCAGCAAAATACGGTAAATGTAAGAACTTGTATCGAGTCCATTAAAACAGAATGCAGTGCTTAACACTTTACTAAATGGCAGATCGGTCCAATCATCCACAATCTTGACATCTCTGGGAAGCATTTGCCACGCTGCGATTGCAGTTGTGCCTTGTTATAAAGTGGTAGTGAAAAAATGTCAAAACTTTAACAAGTGTTGGGAAATAGAACGTCTTGATTTTGAGTTTAATACTCTAAAATAAATAACGCAAAAACCACTGAAATATTACCATAAAACAAGTTTTGCATAAGTACTGTTTAGGTCAGTGGTGTGCCAGAGGACTGGTTGTACTCAAATGAGTACACTTTGTTCTATTTTTCAAAGAGAAAGTTTGACAACAAATTTTTATGCAAAAAAACAGTTTGAGTAAAGTTATTTGGAAGAAAACATTGAAAAGTTTTCAAACTGCGGCTTCCTCAGACTTTCATGAAATTAATATCATCTGACAATGTTTATAACACTATTTTTATACAGAGAAACCTACTGAAACTGTACTGAATGCTAGCTCTAGTCTGGAAGGAAGCTGTCACGTGTATACACACCCCAACATCTGACGATGGAATAAGTTAGACGTGTGACATACCTCTCGCAACTCCAGGTCCATCTTGCGTTGTTCGTGGGCCTCTTTCTCGGCACGTTTCCGATGTTCCTTCTCGACCTTCTCGAAGCGCTTCCAGTAGACCGTCACCTCCTTGGAGAGTCTGCGAGCGCGGACCGCCGCCTCCTTGGCTACCTTCTGTGACTGCAGGGCCGATCGCCGACATTCCTTCTGGCACTCCTTCGCCACCTGGTGGACAACAGTGACACCAAACTAGCAATATTATCCACATCCATTTTACGTCAAACACCAATCAAAACGGGTGAATGAACTGGTGTTGTATTTGCTCAAAGCAAAGGTTGTGTGTGGTGATATGTCGACTTGTAAGATGTGTCAGCAATCAAAACGGGTGAATGAACTGGTGTTGTATTTGCTCAAAGCAAAGGTTGTGTGTGGTGATGTCGACTTGTAAGATGTGTCAGAAAGCAAAGGTTGTGTGTGGTGATGTCGACTTGTAAGATGTGTCAGGTGAATGAACTGGTGTTGTATTTGCTCAAAGCAAAGGTTGTGTGTGGTGATGTCGACTTGTAAGATGTGTCAGAAAGCAAAGGTTGTGTGTGGTGATATGTCGACGTGTAAGATGTGTCAGAAAGCAAAGGTTGTGTGTGGTGATATGTCGACGTGTAAGATGTGTCAGAAAGCAAAGGTTGTGTGTGGTGATATGTCGACTTGTAAGATGTGTCAGAAAGCAAAGGTTGTGTGTGGTGATATGTCGACTTGTAAGATGTGTCAGGTGAATGAACTGGTGTTGTATTTGCTCAAAGCAAAGGTTGTGTGTGGTGATATGTCGACTTGTAAGATGTGTCAGCAATCAAAACGGGCGAATGAACTGGTGTTGTATTTGCTCAAAGCAAAGGTTGTGTGTGGTGATGTCGACTTGTAAGATGTGTCAGAAAGCAAAGGTTGTGTGTGGTGATATGTCGACTTGTAAGATGTGTCAGAAAGCAAAGGTTGTGTGTGGTGATATGTCGACTTGTAAGATGTGTCAGAAAGCAAAGGTTGTGTGTGGTGATGTGTCGACTTGTAAGATGTGTCAGGTGAATGAACTGGTGTTGTATTTGCTCAAAGCAAAGGTTGTGTGTGGTGATGTGTCGACTTGTAAGATGTGTCAGGTGAATGAACTGGTGTTGTATTTGCTCAAAGCAAAGGTTGTGTGTGGTGATGTCGTCTGGTAAGATGTGTCAGGTGAATGAACTGGTGTTGTATTTGCTCAAAGCAAAGGTTGTGTGTGGTGATGTCGACTTGTAAGATGTGTCAGGTGAATGAACTGGTGTTGTATTTGCTCAAAGCAAAGGTTGTGTGTGGTGATATGTCGACTTGTAAGATGTGTCAGGTGAATGAACTGGTGTTGTATTTGCTCAAAGCAAAGGTTGTGTGTGGTGATGTCGACTTGTAAGATGTGTCAGGTGAATGAACTGGTGTTGTATTTGCTCAAAGCAAAGGTTGTGTGTGGTGATGTCGACTTGTAAGATGTGTCAGGTGAATGAACTGGTGTTGTATTTGCTCAAAGCAAAGGTTGTGTGCGGTGGTATGTCGACTTGTAAGATGTGTCAGGTGAATGAACTGGTGTTGTATTTGCTCAAAGCAAAGGTTGTGTGTGGTGATGTCGACTTGTAAGATGTGTCAGGTGAATGAACTGGTGTTGTATTTGCTCAAAGCAAAGGTTGTGTGTGGTGATATGTCGACTTGTAAGATGTGTCAGGTGAATGAACTGGTGTTGTATTTGCTCAAAGCAAAGGTTGTGTGAGGTGATGTGTCGACTTGTAAGATGGGTCAGGTGAATGAACTGGTGTTGTATTTGCTCAAAGCAAAGGTTGTGTGAGGTGATGTGTTGACTTGTAAGATGTGTCAGGTGAATGAACTGGTGTTGTATTTGCTCAAAGCAAAGGTTGTGTGAGGTGATGTGTCGACTTGTAAGATGTGTCAGGTGAATGAACTGGTGTTGTATTTGCTCAAAGCAAAGGTTGTGTGTGGTGATATGTCGACTTGTAAGATGTGTCAGGTGAATGAACTGGTGTTGTATTTGCTCAAAGCAAAGGTTGTGTGTGGTGGTATGTCGACTTGTAAGATGTGTCAGGTGAATGAACTGGTGTTGTATTTGCTCAAAGCAAAGGTTGTGTGTGGTGATGTCGACTTGTAAGATGTGTCAGGTGAATGAACTGGTGTTGTATTTGCTCAAAGCAAAAGTTGTGTGTGGTGATATGTCGACTTGTAAGATGTGTCAGGTGAATGAACTGGTGTTGTATTTGCTCAAAGCAAAGGTTGTGTGTGGTGGTATGTCGACTTGTAAGATGTGTCAGGTGAATGAACTGGTGTTGTATTTGCTCAAAGCAAAGGTTGTGTGTGGTGGTGTGTCGACTTGTAAGATGTGTCAGGTGAATGAACTGGTGTTGTATTTGCTCAAAGCAAAGGTTGTGTGTGGTGATATGTCGACTTGTAAGATGTGTCAGGTGAATGAACTGGTGTTGTATTTGCTCAAAGCAAAGGTTGTGTGTGGTGTTGTCGACTTGTAAGATGTGTCAGGTGAATGAACTGGTGTTGTATTTGCTCAAAGCAAAGGTTGTGTGCGGTGATGTCGACTTGTAAGATGTGTCAGGTGAATGAACTGGTGTTGTATTTGCTCAAAGCAAAGGTTGTGTGTGGTGATGTCGACTTGTAAGATGTGTCAGGTGAATGAACTGGTGTTGTATTTGCTCAAAGCAAAGGTTGTGTGCGGTGATATGTCGACTTGTAAGATGTGTCAGGTGAATGAACTGGTGTTGTATTTGCTCAAAGCAAAGGTTGTGTGTGGTGATGTCGACTTGTAAGATGTGTCAGGTGAATGAACTGGTGTTGTATTTGCTCAAAGCAAAGGTTGTGTGCGGTGATGTCGACTTGTAAGATGTGTCAGGTGAATGAACTGGTGTTGTATTTGCTCAAAGCAAAGGTTGTGTGTGGTGATGTCGACTTGTAAGATGTGTCAGGTGAATGAACTGGTGTTGTATTTGCTCAAAGCAAAGGTTGTGTGTGGTGATATGTCGACTTGTAAGATGTGTCAGGTGAATGAACTGGTGTTGTATTTGCTCAAAGCAAAGGTTGTGTGTGGTGATGTGTCGACTTGTAAGATGTGTCAGGTGAATGAACTGGTGTTGTATTTGCTCAAAGCAAAGGTTGTGTGTGGTGATATGTCGACTTGTAAGATGTGTCAGGTGAATGAACTGGTGTTGTATTTGCTCAAAGCAAAGGTTGTGTGTGGTGATGTCGACTTGTAAGATGTGTCAGGTGAATGAACTGGTGTTGTATTTGCTCAAAGCAATGGTTGTGTGAGGTGATATGTCGACTTGTAACATGTGTCAGGAATCTTTCTGAACTTACCTTTTTGAGCGAGGTCAGGATTTCTTTCCGTGCTGATGCTTTCTGCTTCTGCGACTGCAAGAATACCATGAATAACAAACCACAGAGGAAACTGTGCATTACTAAGAGCAACATTTATTCAAAACCTGGCATATCTTGCTGAAAACTGTGCATAAGTAATATACATTAAAAATATTGGAAAACCTGCATATGAATGATAACAAATGTATAAATCATTGTTTTGCACAAAGTTAACTAACATTTTTGATATTATAAAAAAATTACCAATTCAAGATTGTTGTTAAATATATTTTAATAATAAAGTTTTATATAAATCATAATAAAGTTTTACATAAATAATAATAAAGGTATACATAAATAATAATAGAGGTATACATAAATAATAATAAAATGTATTATGTGGCAGAATAGTACAATAAGATATTTTGTTGATCGCACAATGTTTATACATGTGGCAATTTTATATGAGCCTGTAGACTAAACAGATTCCTACTGTGGCAAAGGTGAAATAAAAATGGCCCACCAACCCACGTACGAGACTACATCACGCCACATCAACACTCACCTTTGGTATCTCTTTCTTTGCAATCATCGTCCATATTTTACGTCGCTTTGCAGCGATCTGTTCAGGGGTTAGTTTCTTCACTTTGCCCGACTTTCCCGTAAGATGTCGCAGTCCCCGTCCAGTGGCGTCTACGTCACCCTAGAGGTTAAGAGGATGGAACAGTAAGTCATTATTCACACACCCACACCTGTCCAGGTATATTCAGGAACACCTTCATGTAGTTAACTTAAACATTCAGTAGTGTCAGCACCTAGCCTTGGCACCTTCAACTAGCCTTGGCACCTTCAACTAGCATTGGCTCCTTCAACTAGCATTGGCTCCTTCAACTAGCCTTGGCACCTTCAACTAGCATTGGCTCCTTCAACTAGCCTTGGCTCCTTCAACTAGCCTTGGCACCTTCAACTAGACTTGGCACCTTCAACTAGCATTGGCTCCTTCAACTAGCCTTGGCTCCTTCAACTAGCCTTGGCCCTTCAACTAGCATTGGCTCCTTCAACTAGCCTTGGCTCCTTCAACTAGCCTTGGCTCCTTCAACTAGCCTTGGCTCCTTCAACTAGCCTTGGCTCCTTCAACTAGCCTTGGCTCCTTCAACTAGCCTTGGCTCCTTCAACTAGCCTTGGCTCCTTCAACTAGCCTTGGCTCCTTCAACTAGCCTTGGCTCCTTCAACTAGCATTGGCTCCTTCAACTAGCATTGGCTCCTTCAACTAGACTTGGCTCCTTCAACTAGCATTGGCTCCTTCAACTAGCCTTGGCTCCTTCAACTAGCCTTGGCTCCTTAAACTAGCCTTGGCTCCTTCAACTAGCCTTGGCTCCTTCAACTAGCCTTGGCTCCTTCAACTAGCCTTGGCTCCTTCAACTAGCCTTGGCTCCTTCAACTAGCCTTGGCTCCTTCAACTAGCCTTGGCTCCTTCAACTAGCCTTGGCTCCTTCAACTAGCATTGGCTCCTTCAACTAGCATTGGCTCCTTCAATTAGCCTTGGCACCTTCAACAAACTTGGCTCCTTCAACTAGCCTTGGCTCCTTCAACTAGCCTTGGCTCCTTCAACTAGCCTTGGCTTCTTCAACTAGCCTTGGCTCCTTCAACTAGCCTTGGCTCCTTCAATAGTGTCCTTATGCCTTGGCTCCTTCAACTAGCCTTGGCACCTTCAACTAGCATTGGCTCCTTCAATTAGCCTTGGCACCTTCAACTAGCATTGGCTCCTTCAACTAGCCTTGGCTCCTTCAACTAGCCTTGGCTCCTTCAACTAGCCTTGGCTCCTTCAACTAGCATTGGCTCCTTCAACTAGCCTTGGCTCCTTCAACTAGCCTTGGCTCCTTCAATTAGCCTTGGCTCCTTCAACTAGCCTTGGCTCCTTCAACTAGCATTGCTCCTTCAATTAGCCTTGGCTCCTTCAACTAGCATTGGCTCCTTCAACTAGCATTGGCTCCTTCAACTAGCATTGGCTCCTTCAACTAGCATTGGCTCCTTCAATTAGCCTTGGCTCCTTCAATTAGCCTTGGCTCCTTCAATTAGCCTTGGCTCCTTCAACTAGCCTTGGCTCCTTCAACTAGCATTGGCTCCTTCAATTAGCCTTGGCTCCTTCAACTAGCATTGGCTCCTTCAATTAGCATTGGCTCCTTCAATTAGCATTGGCTCCTTCAATTAGCCTTGGCTCCTTCAACTAGCATAGGCACCTTCAACTAGTCTTGGCTCCTTCAACTAGCCTTGGCTCCTTCAACTAGCCTTGGCTCCTTCAACTAGCCTTGGCTCCTTCAACTAGCCTTGGCTCCTTCAACTAGCCTTGGCTCCTTCAACTAGCCTTGGCTCCTTCAACTAGCCTTGGCTCCTTCAACTAGACAAAGCCCAATGTGATAATCACCAGTTTTGTCAAGAAATGCCGTGTCGCAGATTACACAGAATATGTTTGTCAAATTGTTAACCAAATTGTTTGTTTATCGTGCCATATGCATCAAATGACAGCCTAAATGCATACATTACTAAAAGTAAGCTATGTTGTGTCAAACACAAATGTGTACCTGTGCATTGTCTCCACCGAACTCTTCCAGTTTGCCCTTCTCTTTGAACTTCTTTAGTTTGGCTGAAATGCAAAGAACATACAATACCATCTCTTCCACACACATGCATGCACGCACATCCAACCAGACACAGCGCTTTGCTGCAGAGTTTCAGTTATGCTGTTTAACGAGTGTTCCTTGTATCAAATGAACATCCCATGAAATGATATGAAATTAATCACAACTACACATGTATGATCAAAATGTAATGATCAAAATGTATGATCACATGAATATATTATGATCAAAATGAGCTGATAAAATAGCTGTGGCATAGTTCATTCATTTCTCAGATCAATAACAGAATGTCAACTTCCAACATGTTATATACACCAACAATGCCCATTACTGATATCCAAAATAACTTGTAAAGAGCAAGACAAGGTAAGACAAACCTTTCATGAGTTTCTTCTCCAGCTTTCGCTGCTCCTTTGAGAGTTTCTTCTTTGGTCCGACCACCATCTTCTGGTGTTCGTAGAACTTGTCGTAGTTAGACAGCAGTCCCACGCTGTAATACTGATACTGTTGCATCTGTAACACGATGGAAAATAATTTCAGAGTGAAAGAAAGGTAACACACAGAACATAATTTCAGATGAAAAAGGTAGCAAATTAAAAATAATTTCAGATTAGAAAAGGTAGCACATTAACCCATTTTATCCTGAAGCTAGTGCAGACGAGTTGCAGCCAGTTCCTGATCATTTCCTCAAACCAATCTGTCAGCATTAAAAAATGACAGGCCTTCATTTTAAATGGACATAACTTTATTATTTCTCAATCAATTTTTAAATGTGATATACCTTTAGAAAGTAGATAAAATAAACTATACAGTCGCATCGATAAACTCATAGTTTTATCATATATATTATATGTGGCATATGGCAAAACATGCCTAATAAATTCAAACCTATGTTGAGGTTTGTCACATTACTTTTCACCCGACATTTTCGCCATGAAGGAAGCAACATGTCAATGAGCAGTTGAGTTTATTTTATGCATTAATCTCTGCTGAAAATAAAGGTATACAACTTGTCCACACATCTTGGATAATAATCTCATAATGTAAAAATTGTTTGTAATACCCCCACGTCAGTCGACTGAATCGCCAACGTGTGGCACCGCTGAGCAGAATTATGCAAATTTTGGAAATATTTTCTGTCAACGATATATAATTCTGTGCCTCATTTCTTATAACTAATAAAGAAGTACTATAAAGTAACAACTTTGTTCAATATTTCAACATCACTTTATTTATGAAGTGGTTACCGTCGTTGGAAATATGCTTAACTTTGTTTGGCGCCAAAAATACGGCGTGGAGCGAGGTTGGCGAAAATGGATGCCGTTGTCGGTTGACCCTCTTCGATGGCTTCAAAGTATGTCTTCACGGACAAATGTCGCATCAAATACCATAACCGTCCATCTTATATCGTCTATCCACTTGTCTGCCTTCTTGTCATCACCAGTATGAAGTAAATTAGCGGAGTTATCCTTCAAAATACGTCAATATTTAACGATGTTTGCGACTCGACGCCATCTTTGATTTCACTTTAGCTTGGGGGTACCCGCTTTGAACTGCAAATACCCACAGAACGGCGCTGATTGGTTGAAAAATATGAGTTTCCTAGTGATCCCGATATACTGACGTCATTCGGTGTTAACCAGCCAATGGGATTCCAAAACGTCAGAGTGCAGGGAAGCCGTGTCAAGTGCAAACTACGACTAGAATCGTATTCCGGATAAAAAGGGTAACTACGACTAGAATCGTATTCCGGATAAAATGGGTTAAAAATAAGTTCAGAGTAAAAAAGTATACTAGGAAAAAATTTCCTAAAAGGCAGGCAAAACATCACAAGACATTATTGAAAAGACTTACATATATAGTAACACACAAGCATCAAACCCTGCACCTATAGCTGAGGTTGTGTGGACCACACCTTTTACAGTACTTGTATTGACAAAAGAAACAGATCATATTTACATCACAACAACCATAATGAACGAATATTCTATGAAACCATGTCTGTATGACAGGCGTTTTTGCTAGTGCACGCAACCAACAATATAACATTACTAGAAACCCCCAATGGCAATGGTGCACGAAAATCATCCTTACCTCGGGGTCACGGTAGAAGTGCAGCTGGCAGCGTTTCTGATACTTGTGCAGCTTGAGCATCTCGTGGAGGTCTTCCTGTGTGAAGTCAAGCACCATCAGCATCCTCGTCTGATGAACTGTCACTCAGTAGGATGTTCTGGTAGAGAGACAAGACACATATCAGACATGTCAACAAAATATCTGTATTTCTGGTCACCTTGTTACAAATGTAGCCAATCCACAATGTTCTTATAATATGACACAGGAAATGCAGAAATTTACTTTTGTGCCTGTACAAAGCATAGCACAAGGGAAACATATGGCGTCAGACCCAGCCTGAGGAATTTATGGGTGACATCTTCATAACAACAACACAAATTACCTAGAGTAAACTCAAATGCCTAAAATCTATCCTAGCTACAGTAAAAGTTGAGACAATTTAACTACAAAAACAAAATATGTTTGGTCGGGTGTTTGTGCCTACACTACATCTACACACTTCTAGAAGCAGGTTCAGGACAACACCAAAAAAATAGTAATGACGACAGTTATAAAACAAGTATATTTTAAAGGCTACCCAGTAAAAAAAAATTGCTTATGAAAACAGCAGAATTTGATTTTTTTGGTTACAATTTGTTCAACAAGTTTATTCTAAGTGAATCTAAGTGACCTTAAGACTGACCTTGAGCCATCTCCTGCTCTTCTTCACCTTGCTGAAGTTGTACAGTCGAGACTTGTCAGCCTTTCTCTCTGTTGGTGCAGTATGCAGAAGGTGAAGAGGTTAGCCAATGCACAGGAAAAGTAGAGGTAACTTCATATGGCATTTGTCCAATCTTTAGCACTGTTCAAAGTTTGTTACACTTCAGTTCCTGGCAAAACTGTTCACATGAACACTATCCTGACTTCTCTGGAGAGTATTAAGCTATGTTACAATTACTGCATGATCATTATTTATATACAAATGCTACCAGTCTATAGCCAGGGTCTACAACATAGTGAACTGAAGCAAAGAATCAATTGAATATTACCTCGACTTTTCTGGGAAGCATTCAGCCATGCTGCAATCATTGTGTATAGACAATTAATACACAACTATCCATCACTGTCTGGTACTCGTTCTACACAAATGTGAAATGAATGAACTTTCCCAAGGTGGCAGGACCAGGTATTCCCTACTGCCATCAAAGGCATCAACCACACTGAAAGTTCTGCAGTATCCATGTAAACGTGCTGATGTTGCCTCACCTGTCTTTGTGACCGTCAAACCACAGTAGACCTTGTTGCCATCTACGTCAGTCACCGACTCTTTCTCGATGTCAATGTCAGTGTCACCATCTGTCGTGTCTGCATCACTGCGTCAAATAAACAACGTTAGACAAGTGAGTGTGTTGTGTCTAAATTAACCACAAAAACACTCAGTCAACGCTAGGATCCATTATTCAAGCCACCTCATTTGTACACTGTTTATTTAGTTTTGGTTCAATCATCATGTTTTACTTAGCAACTTACTATAATCTATCTATTACACTGCACAAGTTGCCAAATCTACTGATCAAAGTCAATTGTTCGGTGGTTTAAAAATGTAGACTTCTGAGGAAGAATGAGGTAAGCCACAAAAAGGTAAGTTGACTGTGAATTAAGTAAAAATAGGCCAAGATGCCCAGAAGTCATTTAGACTGTATTGTGAGTTTGTATTTAGTAATCAAATGTTTTTGGTAAATTGTTACATATCCAAATGCTATTATAACAATCAATAGGATATATGTAGACCATTAATTTTAGGTAACTTAAACAAAACAAGTTATCCAGTGTAAATGGGGGTAAATCAACCTGTTAGCAATCTCTGTTTACCACAGTGAGGTGACACAAGTTTCCCTTTGGCCAGTTTGTCACCTCAGTTGACCCAAACAAGGGTTAATTCACGAATGGGTCTGTGGGTGCCTCCATGGTAGTCTGTGGGTCAGTGGTGGTGTTATGACTAGACTGATAGTGTTACTAGATGCACTAATCTACAGGGCCCTTGTAGACCTTAAATTGATTGAACATATACATTTTATTGAGTAGCACTAACCACCATATGGACTATAAGTCAGAGAAACGTTATTACTGCAGATTCTGTTTTATAAAATAGGCAAAATGTTAGAATGTTTTAAAGAAATACGGCAATACATACATGCAAGATTTGAGAAACAGTTACTAAACAATTTCCGAGATATCGCAGCTAACAGCACACATAGTATGAATCTCGAATCTGAACCATCCAGTCTGACCAAACTCACCAGCCTCATTCTACTTTCATTACATCCCCTAGGCCATTGACCTATCACCTAGCAACTGGTGGCAAAGTAAAAACAGTGTTTCCCCTGCTACATAACAAGCGAGCTAGACCGGCACACCAATTCTGTAAACCACCTTACCTTTTTTCAGAGGGCCTTTCCCAGATCACGCCACCGTAACGGCGATAATTTATGTTTTTATTAATGCCATACAATTTTGTTTCGCAAACCCCACAGGGCCCATAATAATACCATAAAAATGATATTCTTACCTCTGAACGTCTTTCAGGATGCGTTCTGTGTAGCTGAGGAACGTATCCAACCGCAGCGCTCCTTCAATCCTCTGAACGTGCAGGGGTTTTGCTAAGGGGTCGTCCGCACTCGACCCTAGGGGGGTTTGCACAGACATCGTAGATACCCCTGAAAAAATAAACAGAAAACGATTTGCTGTGAAATCATCAAATTGTGCCAAGATTTTAGTCGCCTTTTTATATCAAACATAAATAAGTTCAGGCTTAGATTTGGGCAAATTTGAAAGGATGTTTAGTTTTTGTGATTTTTAGATGCACCACTAAAACTTTTATTTGATATATAATTAAAAATGACTGTTACACCTTCCATGAATATGGTGGAGAAACCAAGTTGTAAGTTTATAATTTTCATAAGGGCTAATCTCAAAACATGAATTGACAAACCCCTGGCATAAAATGATTAGTAAAACATATGGAGGGGATAACCATGGGCTTCTGAAATGAAATGCAGTAATACAGGTTCACTCTTACTGTGCTGTGTACTGTAGATTGATGGCTTGTGTACTGTAGATTGATGGCTTGTGTACTGTAGATTGATGGCTTGTGTACTGTAGATTGATGGCTTGTGTACTGTAGATTGATGGCCTGTGTACTGTAGATTGATGGCCTGTGTACTGTAGATTGATGGCCTGTGTACTGTAGATTGATGGCTTGTGTACTGTAGATTGATGGCTTGTGTACTGTAGATTGATGGCTTGTGTACTGTAGATTGATGGCTTGTGTACTGTAGATTGATGGCTTGTGTACTGTAGATTGATGGCTTGTGTACTGTAGATTGATGGCTTGTGTACTGTAGATTGATGGCTTGTGTACTGTAGATTGATGGCTTGTTTACTGTAGATTGATGGCTTGTGTACTGTAGATTGATGGCTTGTTTACTGTAGATTGATGGCTTGTGTACTGTAGATTGATGGCTTGTTTACTGTAGATTGATGGCTTGTGTACTGTAGATTGATGGCTTGTGTACTGTAGATTGATGGCTTGTGTACTGTAGATTGATGGCTTGTGTACTGTAGATTGATGGCTTGTTTACTGTAGATTGATGGCTTGTGTACTGTAGATTGATGGCTTGTGTACTGTAGATTGATGGCTTGTGTACTGTAGATTGATGGCTTGTGTACTGTAGATTGATGGCTTGTGTACTGTAGATTGATGGCTTGTGTACTGTGTGACTAGTCAAGTGACCACTTGTGTACTGGCCACTTGGTCTAATCACAAGCATTCACAACAACACCCAGCAACACATGGTGTGGCTTCCTGTGATTACATCAAGGGCTTCTACTAAGTTATTTTGCTCTCTAAAGTTAGGAATTGAAGCTCACTCAGATAGGTTGATGTGTTTGTAAATTATGTAAATATCAAAGAGACCAATGCTTGTGGAAATATAATAATGTTTTATTGTAGCAATACTCAATTTAATTATCATACTTGTTAAAGATAAAGAACTACAAGAGATAATATCAACTATACCAGTTGGAACAACCTCTGGTTACGACCATATAAGTAGTAAAAAATTTAAGTATGCTAATGAAAAACTACATGTTCTTATGTCACTGATATACAGTAGTCAGTTAATGCATGTTTTTTACCTGATACAATGATGGTTAATTAGCTCCCATCATTAAAATTTAATCTGGTGATTTGTCAGATAACAACAATTATAGACCCACTGCCCTTACCACAGTTGCTAGCAAGTCTTATGCACTAGCAAACTATTTGAATCATTAATGCCATTCAAGACTAGCACATTTATTACATGTGCCAATCAATTTAGATTAAAAAGTACTGCTTTTAATGTTCGCATTCTATACCACTAAAAAAATTACCATCAAATGGTACCTGGGCTTATCTAGCTTTTTTACTATCTCAAATGGTTTCAAGCAGCGTGGCATCCTTTCTCAGATCTTTTTAATGTGACTTAATTGTAAATTTCCACAAATTACAAATTGGTTGTCTTCATGCAGGCACCTTAATCAAACACTTGATGTATGCTGATGACCTCTGTTTTTTTTCGCTCAGTGTTCCTGACCAGTTTGAGAAAATTTACAGATTTCTGTGCCAAGTATGGCAAATTGTTTACCATTACGTATAATGTCAACAAGTCTAAATGTTTGGTTATCAACAGCAAACCCCAGGACATGAAAAATATTCATTGTGACAATCTCAATAATCGTCCATTACCTTATACACTGTACTATGAAATGTAAATATCTGGGTCATATAATCAATAACAACCTTACTGATGATGACAACATTGCCAGACAAAACAGATGGCTTTATGCACAAGCTAATGTTTCAGCTAAAAAAATAATTGTCGTTGTAGTCCTTCCACAAAAATTACTTAATTTAATGCGTACTGTGCTCCAATCATCCCATGTAGCCTTCAAGTTTTTGATGTAAATACAAAATCTGAGTTTGAAAAGCTTTACCATCACATACAATAACTGTCTCAGAACTGTACTTAACTTACCATCACATACAATGACAGTCTCAGAACTGTACTTAACTTACCATCAAGATGTAGTGCAAGTTTTATGTTTGCCACCAACTACATTAAATATTTCAATGAACGCATTCGTTCATCCATATTTAGCCTTTTATGTTGTCTTATCAATCTAAAAAGTAAAAATCCTCTTTTTGTTTGGAAGTTCTATGTAGAAATATTGGACATCCCAAATGTACATGTGATATTTGTATTGTACCCTATTTTTAATAATTAGTTGTATCACTTATTCAAACAATTTCACGACCAATTTATGTTTATTACCTACTTATTTATTCTTTTACTTGTACCTCATAACTGTTTTAACTGTTTTTTGTGTATACTTATATGAACTTTTTATCTGAAATTAACATTATAAAATATATATATATATATATATATATTAAAAAATTGTTGGTGTTGATGTTATATAATGTGGCAGCAAGTAGAACTTTGTCAAATGACATCTTGATTTTAATCCTCTTCCGTGTGCCATGCCTGTCATAGGCGCTGGCAATCACCGCCCTCAAACCACACCCTTTAGATTGGATGGATCTTTTCACATTCAATCCTAATCAAAACATTACTCAGTCACATGGTATGGCTTCCAACTGGGTAAACATGCCATTTATGACATGTCAGTTGTGTTTCCATTTATGGAAGGCAAGCATTAGTGCATCACTAATCAACTGTTTATCTTGACCATTTCTCCAGACAATGACCACACATATCTGAGACTGAGCATTATACCATAAAATGTACGCTGATGGCCAGGGATACAAAAGACCATTATAGTTGGTAAAACTGTGCAACTTTTCATCATGCACTAAATAATTCAAGTTTCCTGGGTCCAGGCCAGAGACCACTATTGGGCTGGTGACAGATAGGAGCAAAGATGCAGTTGCTAGACAGTTCAGAGTCGCTCTCTTATCGATCTGGGCATTGCTGTAATGAACGTTGGTTATTCGGTGATACAGATAAATAAATGTTCATTTTGCATAATTAAAGTCCTTCGGTTCAGTGTAATATATATATGTTGTAACTTTTACTTTCTCACGATATGGCCTAACAATTATGTTTGTTTTGTTGTAATTTTGTTATTGACCTTTCTTTTTTATTTGGCTGTCCCAATGATAGTGATTTTACAGTGAAAACATTAATTCAACTGACCATTGAGTTAGCCCGAACTTTGATCGGTTTGGTGATAGCAAATAATATGGGCATTTTGCATACCCCTTCGACTTCGTGCATGGGAAATTAACTGGCAGACGTTTGTAATATACTTAGTAACGTATACACGCACTAAACTTAGTTTTATTTCAGCTGAACATGTGTTTTTCGTAGTAGGGCCTGGACACAGAGATGACAAACTCGACAAACGTTTGCATTCTGAACGTACGCCGAAGGATAATAAAAGTTGGAACGATTCCTTCAAGTTGCATTAGCTTAGCATGTTGGGAGACGAACGCTGCAATTGACTGAACACAATATCTGCGTTTTACAGCGAGCAATTCCTTCTCTGACCTACAAACGGAACTGAACAACTCCGCTGCTGATATTTCCAGCGGTCGAACGTCTACGACAGAATCGAGTAAACGCCAACGTTTCCCCAATTTTTCAGTCAAAACAAACCTGGGAAACTTTAATGGCGAGCCAGTGCAATATGGTCACATACCTTCACTAACAATGTGGCAATCACATATACCGACACATTTCCATCAAAGCGCGATATAAGCAATGTCCCAATATGGCGTTTGGTGAAAAGAACTAGGCTATGGCCGACACCGGCAAATAAAACCGAGCTCATGACTTTCCTCTTGCTTCGCAGGGGGGCATGCGCCATTACCGATTATAGCTACGAACCAAACAATTATTTGGCGTTGTTCATATATTTGACACAAAAGATGTTTGTTGGTTAAACACAGTAGTTATCTGGTCATATTTATGGTATCACAGTGTATCAGTAAAGCGTAGTTTGTATTCTTTGTTTGTATTTTGGCGATTCAAATATTGAACCGGATAGGAAACCCGTTGTTGATATGACGTCAGATTTGGGGAACACCTCCGATCCTGACATGTAACACGTTGGATATTATTCGTAGTAACAATTTCATGGATGAACGTTGCAACTATATACTGCAATAAAGTAATCTAAATCATAAAATTCCTACATTTTGTAAATATTAATTTTATATTGATACTTATATTTTGAATTTCCCTTGACGTGTGATACGGAATTTCCTTGACCGAATTTAGCCCGTGAACATAGCCATTAATTGCTAATTACCATTACAATATTTGTTCACAATTCTATGCAGTGCTATGTGAATTGGGCTATTTCATTGCAAGGTAATTCGATTCATTAACTTACCTTGTTATACATGACTTCTAACTGCATGCACGCGCAGACAGGCAGGTGTGTATGTATGCACAAATCCGGTTAGATGACCATACACGATGTTCAAACAACGATAACCCCAATGCCTGGCATAAAGACGGAGAGACGGATACATTAGAATACGTGGTGATATAATGACAGTTAACGGGCAATGCTAATTAGTCACATTATTAAGCAAAATTATTAATAATTCTTTTCGTTGTCTTCTTCCTGGTTATTAAAAATACAATGTATGAGTACATTTTGTTTTACGGCCATTCTACATACTGCCAATTGTGTTGTGTATACTGATTATGTAATTTGTATTTATAATAACATATTGTATTGCTGAATGATACATCGCAACATATTACATTTGTAACAAAAGTATATATATATGATTCGCAAGTTATAAAACTATTTGAGAATCGCTAAATGTCTATAGGCTCGCTAAAGGTCTGGCAAAATAACGGTTGTTCAATAATCTATAGTAATATATAAGGTTCGTTTTACTATTGCACTAGCTAGCCCAAGAAGGAAGTACGTCTTATAGTTCCCCTCTTATTGTCTGTTCCCATCCGTGTTATATTAAATATTTTCTTCCCTTCTGTATCCAACTGCACATTGTCGTTGCAAGAATGTCGCTATGCGTGCGTTCTAATCACGAGTCTGTATCGTTGCCTCTTCAGAGGACGTATGTCGATATCTTTGTTTGTCTGTTTGTATATTTTAGAAACAAAATATTTTCCAACAAGTATGTACACGGTTTTCACGTGTTTAGAATAAAAAACAGCTGATACTTTGCCGTTGATTTGTCCTCTCACAATCAAGTCGTCTCCTTGTCTTCATCATTGACGTCACCCATAACTGCGATTGAACACATTGAACAGTATATCAGATTACTGCAAAGAAACATCTAAAGTTGTTCTTGCTCCCTCGCCGTATTGCAGTCTCTGCAACGTGCAACAGGGCTACAGTAGCTGGAGACTCGTCTATGGTGATGGGAACGATTTCATAGTCTCATCACTGCGTGGCATCTAGTCGCACACACTCAATAACTCATTATAGGGTCTTTATTCCCCCATGTGGCGAAGCATTGTTGTGGGAGGATAAGTAAGTAAGTAAGTATTCCCACATGAAAGTGTCAAATTATTGATTAATTAATATTTTGGCTTGTTTTGATATTTTAGCTGGGTTTCTTTGGCATATTTGAGTTCCAGCCTTGTCTACACCCTTTTATATACATTTTAATAGCTAAGTACTGGATATTTGTCAACAGTTGTGAACATGGTGGCACTTTGCTCACGAAGTTCAAAATAAAATATATAATAATAATTATTATATTCTCCTTTTCGTTGTCGTTGTCGTTGTCGTTGTCGTTGTCGTTGTCGTTGTCGTTGTCGTTGTCGTTGTCGTTGTCGTTGTCGTTTTCGTTTTCGTTGTCGTTGTCGTTGTCGTTGTCGTTGTCGTTGTCGTTTCCGTTTCCGTTTCCGTTTCCGTTTCCGTTTCCGTTTCCGTTTCGTTTCCGTTTCCGTTTCCGTTTCCGTTTCCGTTTCCGTTTCCGTTTCCGTTTCCGTTTCCGTTTCCGTTTCCGTTTCCGTGTTTCGTTCATGA
The DNA here is from genome assembly GCA_025642075.2 of Ridgeia piscesae. Classification (NCBI taxonomy): domain Eukaryota; kingdom Metazoa; phylum Annelida; class Polychaeta; order Sabellida; family Siboglinidae; genus Ridgeia; species Ridgeia piscesae. The sequence goes on along the minus strand of JAODUO010000224.1, from coordinate 181,410 downwards.
TTATTGTATTATTAAGTGTATGGTGCGGGGCGTGCGTGCAGTAGGGAGGCGGCGGCGGCGGCGGCGGCGGCGGCGGCGGCGGGGCGGCGGCGGCGGCGGCGGCGCGCGGCGGCGGCGGCGGCGGCGGCGGCGGGCGGCGGCGGCGGCGGCGGCGGCGGCGGCGGCGGCGGCGGCGGCGGCGGCGGCGGCGGCGGCGGCGGCGGCGGCGGCGGCGGCGGCGGCGGCGGCGGCGGCGGCGGCGGCGGCGGCGGCGGCGGCGGCGGCGGCGGCGGTGGCGGTGGCGGCGGCGGCGGCGGCGGCGGCGGCGGCGGCGGCGGCGGCGGCGGCGGCGGCGGCGGCGGCGGCGGCGGCGGCGGCGGCGGCGGCGGCGGTATTAGAACGACATGCTGCGGTTGACTGCAGGTGCCGCATTCCGGCTGAATGTGCGAATTTTCATAAACCTTTCTTCAAGACCTTTTACACCTCATAAAAGTTCATCTTCACGAAGCAGTCAGTAATGAGGATTTCGTGACATTCAGGTGCTGGGGTGGGCATGTGCCCCAAACCTTTGTAATTTAACCGATTTAACCACTTTGCCTGAATAGCGACGCACGCTTTCATCAGATGTTCTTCTGAAATGTTCCCCAAACTCCGGGACACTACAAAGTCTCGAACACGCTCCGTTTTCCGATGAGAGGATTCGACAAACAAATGATAGCGTGAAATTGCAATAAAACAAAACGTGAACATCGCGGCGAAATAAATTCAATGTATCTGAGCTGAAATTCTGGCTCCGCCCAACTAGTTGCAGGTTTATGTCCCTTGTAGACAGGCAATACGTTCTTTTGCGCAATATTTAGATGTTTCTGCCCGTAGACCAGGGTTCCGTAAACTTTGTTTTCGACGCGGGGGAGATTTGTTTCCATTTTTTTCGGCGTGCTAAAATGTTTATTATCTGGTGACGTTGCCTATTTACAAACTAGGGTTACAAATGCCTTCCTGGAGAAAACAGTAAGATAGGCAGTCGCATAGAAATTAACAAATGATTAATTCGACTTTCAAATTATTATAATTCAACTGTGGTCTTAGTGTTCTCGCGGAAGGCAGCATTGTCATTTCCACGTGACTGTAATAACGCACGCGTCGGACTGGCTCATACCCTACATAGGGACTGAACTTGCCAGAAATTAAGCAGCGAAGTCGGCGGACAAGCCACTTTGCATAGTATGTTTAGACTGTCCAGCATATCTACAAACATAGAATTGGCAACGTATAATATGGTCGGCCTCAGGTCATGTGATATATATTTTTTGGAGTGATTTTCAGCCACGCGCTGATCGTATTATATGCAATGTTTAGGATGTGAATAGTTATCACACAGTGGTTATTGCATTGGGATTCCCAACAGTCGTATATCCATCTAAAATTGCGGCGGTTATATGCGCTGTGAATTCTTACGGTTGACGCAGTAGCGACTGGCGAAGTTAATTACTATAATTGTATAGCTAGATCGACTCCGCTCATTCCCACGGTTAACTTGCGAAGACGATTAGCCATGGGCACAGTATATAGCATAGCGCAGCTGTTCTTCACTTGCGAGGATGATGGGACATCCCGACAGTGACAGCGCGTGCGTGCGTGCGTGTGTGACATAACACGCATGTGAGCGGCGGTGTCCCGGGTAAACGACAATGCGTGTCACCAGCAATACGAGATACGCCCCAGTAGTCGCCCCCAAATGTTAAAAAATCCCTTGTATTTATATTTTTTATATAAGATTTTTTAAACAATAATTAATAATAGTATTTTTATTTAATTCTGGGCAATCTAGATATTTAAATTGGCACATAACATGCAAAGTATATTTGTTTAAGACATTAGCGTAAATATAATTATAATGTTGACAATATACTATATGTATCTTTAGAACTAATTTAGATAATTTGAGACATTAAAACATATTTTTTGATTATTTAATTAAACTTATTGAAAATAATAAATAATTGCTTCCTGTAGATTTGGCGCCTGGGAGTCTGACCCAGTATATACGATGCACGTGTCATCAACGTATTTGTAGGAGTCGCACTTTGTTTGTGGATCATTTCTCATGATGACGAAAAGTACGGCACCTAGCTTTGTACCTTGTGGCACCTACTCCTCCATGGATTGATTCCAGTGATTCCCACCTACCGCCGTTTCGAAACTTAGGCAATTTCTTCACCCCACATTTGCCTGTGTCTTTCGGAAGAGACACTAAAAGCCGGTGGTCCCTTCTGTCTGGTGTCTATGCCAGGGGAAGTAAAAGATCCCACACAGGGGGTAAACGTGTAACCTGTAGTGGACTCACAAATTCTAGAGAAGAACAACTCCTGCGTTAGCCCAAGTTTGGGCTGTTTGGAGGTAATCACCTAAGACCTAAGACCTAAGACCTAAGACCTAAGACCTAAGACCTAAGACCTAAGACCTAAGACCTAAGACCTAAGACCTAAGACCTAAGCCTAAGACCTAAGACCTAAGACCTAAGACCTAAGACCTAAGACCTAAGACCTAAGACCTAAGACCTAAGACCTAAGACCTAAGACCTAAGACCTAAGACCTAAGTCGGATTGTTGGGTTCTTTCGGTAAGGAAATTGGCGATCCACTTCATTAAAATATTCGGGAGACCAAACCTTGCAAGTTTTTGAAGAAGAATGTTATCTTACCTCAAGATCTTACCTCAAAACCGGTCAGTAGTTGCCAAAAATTGAGCATTGAGACCGTCTCAAGATTTATTTTCTGATGTTGCAATTCTCTATTGATGTATTTTTTCATATGTTTTTTTATCCGGTTTGTCAAGGGTGGTTAATTTGAAAAAATATAATTATACAGGTCTGGGTGACCTCTCCAAACTCTTCGGGGGCGTGACTTCAGTTCGTTTACTGTCCTGGCCTGAACTGTGTCGTCTGACAGGGAGTTCCACATTTTAACCACATTTTAACCAAATTGTGTCTGTAGCCAGTTGCTCTCTGAGTTTGGAGTTTTTCACTATGCCCTCTTGTGGTACCACTGGGTTTTTTGAACATCAGCTTTGATGGGCACTGTGAACATCTGCAGTCCTGGTTGACTGAGTCTATTCTTTTGATAATTTTGAAAGTTCTGGATTATGTCTGTTCTCTGTGTTCTGTAGCTATGATTGATTATATCAAATGCCTTAGATAGGTCAATCCTGGCATATTGTTTCGATGCATCTGTGTTTTGAATATAACACTGGTGAAACAGGTCAACGAGGGCATCTTAATGGAGCCGTACGTATTGGTTTTGGTCAACTCTGTCTTCAACAATGTCCCAGACCCACTTCACAACGAAGTCTTCCATTTCTTTGCACAGCACAGCAATCAAGGAGATTGGTCTAAGGTCTGTTTCGATAATTATAGACCTTAGAAACTCTGGCGATTTCTTTTTCGGAAGGGGACTGCATGACAGCACGCCAGATACTGTTAAAATAGACGCCAACATAGCCTCAGTCGTATCATTCCCCCCCGCTAAGGAGTATGGACTATGGACACCTAGACATCTTGGCAGGGTGCCATTGAGCTTTGCGACCATGCAGACAACAGAGTAAGGACTCTGCATTACAAAACATGACCTTAGAAATTAACATATACATTAAATAGGCTGGATATATTCCGGGGTGTAAATTAACAGCCATCCACATCGGGGTAAACAGCTATCCACGTAGTTATATCAATATTTGCATACCTTGCTTTAGGAGCCCTAACATATACCTGTACTAGTAAACGTAACTGAACGTATGTTATCCTTGAACAATTATTTACAACAGTTACTGTACAATTTCCACGTTTTACGACACGTGATTAAGCAAATGTTGTAAAAATAACTAAATATAACATATAATATTGTTTTTAAACTATGCATACCAGCGACTGAATACCTTATGTCATAATTGAAAGAGATATACTTACCTTGACAAAGAAGGGGTATTAATTAATTAATGGACGGCGATGAGCTGCCACTCTGGCACACGGACGAGAGACATTCTATCAGGAACAAGTCTAATTTTTAAGTAACAATTTGGCAAGCCGTGGAATCGCATTGGCAACCCCATATAACAAGCGTGCGCCATCTTGACGAATGTTTCGCTGGAAGAAGCTTGTGTAATTTGTGGCTTGGCATCTCCTGTTATTCAGGTAAATATCACTATTAATATTAATGCATTTTAGTAATAATGTGCTGTGGGTTTATGGTGCAGATGTAATGTAAAATTTTAGTTAGTTATATGTAAGATATACATGTTTGCATGTTCAGCGTCCTTTTCGACTCTCTTGTTTCGACATGCGCAAAGGCCTGGATACGTGGAACCTCAATTTTTTAAATTTAATTTATAAAGTAACAGTGGTTAAAATGTAGTATATGCTTACGTTAATGCTATGTTGGTTACAATAAGTTGACAGCTGTTAGTAAAATTATTTTGTTGCGAGTTTCCATTGACTAATATTTTTGAAAATAATGGATACTGCACTTTCGATAATATTTTAGAAAAACGACATATTTCCACGGTGAAAACGAAACCGCGCAATACAAGTGGTTTTAGTATTGTACTTATGTAACCAGTGGTGTACCTAGTACTACAATCTACATGTGTAATTATATAAAACTTTGGCACTTGTGTAGAAGTCGGACCGACCTCAATTTTGCCATTATAACTACATTGGATACCACACTAACTCTAATTCTAAACATGATCAATCACCATTTCCATGTATATTTGTGTTTCACACAAATATTGTATTTTTAGCGTTCTGACTTGTGCAATCGCCGCGGTGCATGTGTTACTGCGCTGTGCACATGGAATCCTATGTTTCTTATGTCTACTACCCTCCTCTACTATGCCATACACCCTTTCACTACATTTCAGAAGTGTACTGCAACCTCCACAAATCTGCATAATCTTCACAACATTGACTGATCAGAAGAAGAAGAATGAGCGATAAACAGTTTGTTTATAATATATATATCTATATAAATATGCATGACATGTTAACTTATTGAATTAACAAAATGAAGTATCAAATGTTGCCAAAGATCATGTCAAAATTGAGGCGGGTCCGAATTTTACACAAATACCCAAAGTTTTCGTTCTTGTAGAAACCCAAAGTTTTGTTCTCGTAGAAAGTATGTCCACTACTCATTTAGAATGGTTTATTTAAAGAAATTAGCATATTTATTATTTTGAACTTATTTTACGACCCTTGTGTTACCTATCATCGTTTGTGGTACCACGAAAAACCAATATTTAGAAATCTGCTGACGGGTACATGTAATTTTTGTTTCAGAATGGGAACCCGTGTGTATATTGGACGACTCTCTTATCATGTCCGAGAAAGAGACATTGAAAAATTCTTCAGAGGTTATGGTCGAATTCGAGAAATTATGCTAAAAAATGGTTATGGTTTTGTGGTAAGTTAAATACTTGCAACTTTTTACCAAGACCGTTCAATAAAAGATGGGTCACCTATCCACAACTTGTTTTGTATATACACTACTGATGTTGATATTAATGGTTATTTATTATTTACAAGGAACTACGGTGCATAATCCTGAAATGCTGACTATAATTCAAACTAGTTAAATGGAATCGTGTAACATGGATTCTGGTGTTTTAAACATGGGGGAGTTTTGACAGTGTTTTACTTATAAGTGTGAAGTACCAAAACAATTACGTGGGAATCCCCCTGCATGATCTACACTATCAGTATATTCTTTGTAGCCTTAAGAACATACTAAGAATAGTTGTTTTGCAAATAATTAATACAGTTTTAATAAATTTATTTGGGCAATAGTTTATATGTATATATATAACAACTGGTTATTTAGACTAAACAGTTTTAATAAATTTATTTGGGCAATAGTTTATATGTATATATATAACAACTGGTTATTTAGACTAAAGTGACTAACATTTTATTAATCTTCATTTTGTAGGAGTTTGATGACCAGAGAGATGCAGATGATGCTGTATACGAACTAAGTGGGAAAGATCTGTGTGGTGAACGGTGGGTAACATCAACACATTCTACTGGATAGCATTTCAGTAAAGTAAATCCTTACTCATGTATTAACTCCGATCATGTTTTAGCAAGGCATAGTAGGGTTACATCTATGAATATTACAGAAATTTTACTGTATTTGATGTGATTGGTTGTTGCTGCACATGCATTGATTGATGGTATGATTTGTTTGTGTCTCGTTTTATGTTAGGTTTGTAGAATTTGTCTATCAAACATTGCTTGGCACAGGTTATTTCAGGGCCACCCTCACCCCACATTGTAGGCGATGACTATCTGGCTGAAAAAAATCTGAAGCCTATCTCCTGATGAGGCGTGCGTAACGGGTGGTTTCTATTTCATTGGGCAGAGTGGTTCTCGAGCATGCCCGAGGGCCATCGTCGCGCAGGGGCAGAGATAGCTTCAGAGAAAGCAGCAGAAGTGACGACTATGGATACCGGAGACGTTCCTCATGGATCGACAAGTAAGAATCACTTTTATGCATCTTTAGATCTCCTTGCTGTGTGCTTTCAGAGTTGAAATTGAGTATGCTCGAGGTACGCCGAGAGGCTCAGACTATTGGCGGGACCAAGAGAGGGGGTACGACTTTCCTCGTCGCCACGGAGGCGGACGTGACAAGTAAGACGTCCTTTTTGCATATTAGATGAGCACGGTGAAGAACGTCGTAGTGCGAGAAAGTTCACAATATTTGAGTGCCTGGCCCCACACTCCGGCGATGCTGCATGCAGTAGATCGGTCACCAATGACCATTGCTACTGATGTTCGTGACAACTTCGGGTCCCTCGAGAAAATTGCATGGGAGCATTTTTCTGTGCAAATATACTTGCTTTGTGGTTATCAGCCGGTAGGTTGCAACCACAGGCCTTGCGCTGTGTGTACACCTACGCTTGAGGGGCAGCTTTGCACACAGTTGTATGCAGCAGAACAATTTGTACTGGTGAAAACATGGTGTTCGGTACAGTTAGAATAATTATTTTATGTATGATATAGTGCACCAGGTAACTTGCCAAAAGTTTTTGTTTGTCAAATTTGTTTGTTGGTTCTAATCCTGAGATGTGCTTAGCAGCTTCTGATAAGTGGGACTTTTAATAAGTAGAAGTATTGCAGTGTATCTCTGGAAACTTGACTCATCCAGAATACAGTGTTTTTTTATACGTTTCTGCATTATACAGTATTACAAGATGAGAGGAAGTAATAGTGCCCATGTCTTATTTACAAAGTTTTATAAGTTGTGTGGCATCATTTGATTTCTTTTTTATTACATGTAGATTTGGTAAATATATGTTTGTTTTTATGCGCACAATATGTATGCCTTTCATCCGCTTGTGTACGGTATAAAGTATTGTGTTTGCCACTTCTGTATCCCAAGGTATGGCCCACCAACCAGGACCGAAAATAGACTCATCGTTGAAAACCTGTCGTCACGTGTGAGCTGGCAGGTGAGTTTGTCAATTTAATATTTGAATGTCTTGATTTTATTCATTCGCTATGACGTTGCTAAGGGGTATATCACGTTTAGATTTCCCAGTTGCATAGAAAGATGCAGTGCTGACCTTCTGTTTACCAAACACATAAGAAGGGTAATTTTTTATGAAAGCCGAATGGAGTGTCAAAAGATCACCTGAAATTATTTCCTTAGATCTGTACTTTCCAGTTCCAGATGTGACGATTGTGAGAGTGCTAATGTCATCTCACTCCTAAAACAGAAGGTCTGCTCTGTAGTCTGTAAGCTGAACTCCGTGTTGGTTATCAATAGGATATGGCATTTTATTGCTATATGAATGTTAGCGGGTGGGTATTTCTATAAGGGTCTCTATTGGGTGTTGATTATTTGAAAGTACACATCACCGAGACGTAGCAGCTTCTACAGTCACATTCAGCCAGTATATTGGTGAATTCTATGGGAGACTCTAGGGAGAGAGTGTGAGAGAGAGAGGGCGGTTGATGTGACTATGCCGTGTGTCTAATGAATGTATGTTGACGATTTGCCCCGCTGGCAGGTGAGGCATTCACACATGAGCGGAGGGTGAGACGGGTTCATAAAGTGGCTGGTTGACCACACCTCTATTGGGTCGGAGGTGGTGTCCGGGTGTCTTGCTGGCTGTCCTTGACGAGTGGGCTCACTCGCCGCCGTCTGTGTCTGGCCGATTGAGGGTCTGCACGATGACGTGGTCGTCACTCTGGCCTTCCTAGTTGGTGTCTCCCCATTGCAGCAGATGGCTAGCGACGAAGTGGGTGCGCATGTGCCGCCATGCGCCCACAACCTGTGTGACTGACTGACGGTCGTGTTGGAGGGGTTTGCGAGCGCGCAAGCGACAGATGTAATTGAAATTGCGCCAGTGATGGGGCACATTTGGCAGCTGTCCGAGGCCGTGACCACCAGCACAAAGGCTGTGACAACAGGGTTGAGGGCACACTTGGGCACAGTTCAGTTCGGTTCAGGATGCACCCATCCATGCTTTGACCAGACGCGTTGGTCAGTCATTGTATCAGAATAAAAAGTTTGTCACAAGAGGTAATTTGAAAGATTTTAGTTACTATTTGTGTGTAGTGTACGGGCATAAACAAGTAAATAAAATTGTATTCTCTTCCTTGAAAACTTCTACTTTTAACTTTGTTTATTTACGACTAATGGCTTCAGGGGTAACGACCATTGACAAAGTAGCTGAAAGTGTTGTTTTAGTGTGCAGTAGTAGAGGTTTCAGTCACTGACAGCGTGTGCCATCGAAGTGGCTGAAGACATTATGGGTTTGGGAAACAGAGTGCTAGCCATTTATAATTTGTGGCAATGTTCTGCGTCCGTACATGTTTTCATTAGTTGCTCTTATTCACCTGTTTACAGGACTTGAAAGATTACATGAGACAAGCTGGAGAAGTGACATATGCAGATGCTCACAAACAGCGCAGGAACGAAGGGTGCGTACTTGAATGTTATGTAATAAATAATTGTATGTGTGTTTACTGAGTAATTGCTATACGTTGTGTAATTTGTCAGCCTATTTACATGTTTTATATCTTTAAGTGAGGTTTAACAGCTTGACTGCTTTCTTCTCATGTGCTTGATCTGTGCTTCAGGATTGTCGAGTTCGCTACATACGGCGACATGAAGAATGCACTTGATAAACTGGATGATACAGAGATCAATGGGCGCAGGATCAGACTTGTTGAAGACAGGCCCCGAAGCAGTCACCGACGCAGCAGGTCAGTGATAGTTTATTCTCCATGTGTATGATGCAGACTTCTATCACCTGTTTAAGTCAGCAAAACCTGCATAGGTATTTTGATTGATACCATACAGCAGTGAGCTATGATACTTGTATTATACAGGTATTGTCATTTCATGATAGGTGATTGATTATCTGGCATGGTTTAGGTTTTTACAAACACTCATCATTTATTTTAGGCAAATGTAGGCATTATGATGACCATCTTTCGGGGCTGACCATGTTGATGCCAACATACCCAACGTGTACTGAATGCCTAGTTTTTATGGATCTTATTTTATAATACTTCCATGACTACTTTGATAAAGTAATAGTTCCTGTTTACTAGACATGAAAGGGTTGGCAATACCAGTTTACTAGATATTTATAGGGAATGTTTAATGATACACAGACATAATTTGGTGTTAATTCATGTAACTATTAATTGGAGATAGATTATTTACATGATTTAGCTCCGCATATATCATTAAGCTACACATCAGTTTGAGTAACAAAAAGTCTACAGTTGTCAACATAGACCTCGATTTGCAGATTCTGCAGGTTGAGTATTTTATTAGGTTTAGACAAACTTGCTATGCTGTGTGTAATTACTAAGTTTATCCAGGCATTGTGATGACCATCTTTCGGGGCTGATGTCCGTGATGTCAACATACCCAACGTGTACTGAATGCCTAGTTTTTATGGTTCTTATTTTATAATACTTCCATGAATACTGTGATAAAGTAATAGTTCCTATTTACTAGACATGAAAGGGTTGGCAGTTCCAGTTTACTAGATATTTATAGGGAATGTTTAATGATACACAGACATAATTTGGTGTTAACTCCTGTAACTATTAATTAGAGATAGATTGTTTACATGATTTAGCTCCGCATGTATCATAAAGCTACACATCAGTTTGAGTAAAAGTCTACAGTTGTCAACATAGACCTCGATTTGCAGATTCTGCAGGTTGAGTATTTTATGTGGTTTAGACAAAACTTGCTATGCTGTGTGTAATTACTAAGTTTGTCCAAGCATTGTGATGACCATCTTTCGGGGCTGATGTTTGTGATGCCAACATACCCAACGTGTACTGAATGCTTTTTGAGGAATTAAATAATGTTCATTGCGTGGGTCCTTGTATTGTGTAAAAAAAAATTGTGATTGTATAAATGGCATGTGACTAGTGGCTAGACAGAATGTGACTATTTTGTATGTTGTTGCAGTCACACACGGTCTCGTTCTCGCAGTAGAAGTCGATCAAGGTCCCGCCGCAGCCACTCGCGCAGTGGCAGTCGTAGTCGCAGCAGGAGCCGAAGCAAGAGCCGCAGCAAGAGCCGAAGCAAGAGCCGAAGCAAGAGCCGCAGTCCAACAGCATCACGTTCCAGGTCTCGCTCAAAAAGCCGAAGTGTGAGCAAGTCACGCTCCCGAAGCAAGAGTGCATCCCCCGCCAAGACGAATGACAAAAAAGAGAACGGGCATGAATCTGAGCCTGAAGGGAAGGAGGACTGAGGGACATAACGACTGTTGTGGATCTAACTTTGATGGATACTCCGTTTTAAAGGAAATGGCATTGGCTGTCAACGCCTTTGACAGAGGAAAGTGTCTGTTGTCGTGAATGCTTGTACCGGTAGCTCTTTGTGGTAAAGTGTTCAAAAGTGGTGGAAAACATCTACCGGTTATCTATTCCACGAAGTTTCCTCAAGAATGTAAATACGGTTTTTACTGAGCACGTCACTTTGAATGCTGCATATCTGTACTAAATTTTACATTTGTGTGTAAGTCATTCTCATTACCCGTTATGGTAATGTAATTTTCACGGAGAATAGGATGCAGAATTGTGGTAATGAAACTTGAATGTATGAATGGAAGATGCGTGAGATAATAAAGTTGTGTAACGATATATTTGCAATGTTTTCAATTCAATACACACGTTTGGTTGTAAGCTTTATTCTCTCGTTGCATTCTGAATCTTGCGTGTGCACAGACATGGAGAACATGACTTCATATGCATGGCAGTTTACAGAGGGTGTAGTAATAGTGAAAGTAAATGTATACGACCTGTACCTGATAGTAATTCCTGATAGTAATTTGGTAGGCTGTAGATTGTATATCAAATTTTAACAAGTGGGTGACAAGTCAACATGTTTCTGAGTGAATCTGACACGTGTGTGTGTGTGTGTGTGTGTCCTGTATAGTTATTAAGACGTTGGTTATGCGTATGCATACACAATACACAAGTAACAGGACAAAGCACATTTTATGACGACAAATGATGCACGCGATAATTCACAAAATTGCCTAAATAATAAATTGTGCATAACCGTGATTAAACATGACAAAATAAAATAAATGTATACCACTACCTATACGATGTTCACTATATCTTACACAAGGGCTACACGTTCATTTTTATTGGTGCGCTTATAGCAGAATAATCTTCTGGTATCTATCAGAAGATAGCAGTGCGCACGCACCTTCGTATTTACAAATCATGTTCGCGACCATCCAGTTATTTAAATCTCGCATCACACAATGCGAACATTAAAAAGTTAGACTGTGACGTCAGTGTTTAGTTTGTATGCGTCCTGGTATTCAGCAACGCGACACGAGGGACGTCAGTCATTAAGGACACTCGCAATTACCATTTTGTAAACTGCACTATTACACCAACTATGACGACATCGTTCAACTAGCAGATTACGCAACAAGCGCAACCCATCGAAATTCACACCACTGAAGAGAAATTCATGATTGTTGCCAGGTGGCAGCACACTGCATGTATTTCGATTATAGTACAAATAACAGCGGTTAGGTGGTAGCACTGCAGTGCAATAGGCTGCTTGATTGTGTAAAATCGTACTTATTAATAACCTGTAGGCTATCTAACATATTTTTTAATGTTACCATTTCACGTATATACATATTCTGATTTAGGAATTGCAGTTTTATCAACAGAATACCGGTGTCATATAGTATATTGACCCGCGTAGAAAAGTGACCCGGGGGTCAAAATACTATAATAGAAAATTGACCCCCTATGGAAAAATGACCCACCCCTTGTTTCTTTATGGATCTTTATTTTGTGTATGTACTTGAGTAGTAATCACATTGAGAGTATGTTTTGTTGATATTTATGCAACATTCCACTTTGATTGATACATTAATAATATTATTGTTATGCCATAATACTGTTTTCCAATTAAAGATCTCCTTTTTAAACGGTTCAATTGGCATATTTTGTTGACACATGCACCAACACCAGTATTTAATTTTGTGTCCAATTCCATGGGAAACATTCTGCTAACTGCCTTAGATAAATGAAACAAGGTGGGGGGGTCATATTTCTATGGCATAGTATATTGACCCGTGGCTCATAATAGTCAATGTTATAAAAATATTTGGCAATTTATAAGGTTATGTGATGGTGTATGATTCGTACAGGCATTACAGTAAATATCCATTTGATAATTACTGAATAAATATTTTACAGTGGGGGGGTCATATTTCTATGGCATAGTATATTGACCCGTGGCTCATAATAGTCAATGTTATACACATATTTGGCAATTTATAAGGTTATGTGATGGTTTATGATTTGTATAAGCATTACAGTAAATATCCATTTGATAATTACCGAATAAATATTTTACAGTGGGGGGGGTCATATTTCTGTGGTATAGTATATTGACCCGTGAACCAGGTGAACCGTTTACCTCATCTAGTCAACTGCAATTGCTAAACCAGTTGAGATTTACTACCAAGTTCACCAAATAATAGGATACACCGACTCCCTTGCCAAAGAATAAAATAATTGGATGGCTTTTTTAAAATATCAATGACATTTGCTAACAGAAAAACAAATTCATTTTTTGTGACCTAAATTTAACATTAGATATTATCTTTTGAAGTGAAATAGTTGGTTATGTGCTGTAATTTAACATTATAATCAAAATCATTATTTCAAATATATATCCATGAAATATGGGGGTGGGTCATTTTTCTATAGGGCGGGTCATTTTTCTATAACTGAAAATCTATGGAAAGTGACCCGGAGGGTCATTATTCTATATAGAATAGTGACCCGCGGGTCACTTTACCCCCGGATCAATATTCTATATGACACCGGCAAGACAACAGTGTATGCTGATCAGTATTAATATTTTCATAAACCCACAAACTGAGATTATTGGTAATAGCAGAACCCAAACTTGAGGTAGAGTCTGCCATGGACTAACAGGCAGACTAGCAGACATACGTAGGACAACAGATCTATGAAGCAAAGTTTGCAGTGAAATGCTACACCCGACTGTTCCTTTAGGTTTGCCAACAGTCTGTACAGAGATAGGTCAACAGGCAGACCTTGAGAATACACTACAATAAGCCAAACATGTATGAGACTTAGGGCACCCACCCTCGACACAGCTACATAGCAATATGTTTTGCTGCCATTTAAATAATACTTATCACGCACTCAAAAACAGCCAAGGGTCTGGCGTCTTGACTTGACATCACACCTAGTAGCATAAACATGTAAAACAACTTGGTCAGCAGATAAAATAATAAGTATACATGCATACGCACTGACCAATGGCATATAAACAAATGTACAAAATCGGGCACGCGTTACTGACGTGATATTTACACAAAATCAGGCAGTTCAAATTGACTAGGTTTGCAAAAACTGCAACAATAAATAAAGCGGAGCATGGAAGCCTGGCCAGAACTAGCTGTCTCTGCATGCAGCTAGTGTGCCGCTACACGTTCGGCAGCTGTAGCAGCTGCTGCCAGTGCACATTACGATTAGCGGCTATGGCGACAGCAACGATTACAATAGTATTTGCTGCTGTAATACCAGCAACCTGCAGTTGCTGTGTAAAGCTGCTGTAGCTGCAGCAGCACTGCTGTAGCTGTTGCAGCAGCAGGTGTCATGTAAGTAGCTGCTGCTGCAACAGCTGTCCGATTTCCATGAGTTGCTTTGTAGTGATTCTTCTACAAGTCTTCATTGTTGGTCGCAGCTTGAGGTTCAAATAGTGGGACAAAGCACTGCAAAAAATGATGATATTGCTAAATTATTGTCACTTAGATTGCAGAAAGTGTGTATACGCATTCATCAGAGGTGGACTTCCAATAGCACTTCCAACAAAATTAATCTAACTAAAAGTAACCACCAATACAAAATTTTGCATTATTATTATTTTTAAAAGACGCACAATGATTATAGGTATGCATGGCTCCAATAACTCCAACATGAACAAATGCAGTTTTATTTTAGCGTTGCCAAAGACCTACCCCAGAGGCCCAATATACATTACATACACAGACAGTGATGCACCTTATATTATAAATACGCTGATCTGTGCATCAGTAGTAAAGTAAAAAAACACCCTTATTGGAACAACATAAAGTAATGATCACTATAAACTTTACCAAACAGGTTATTTAAAAAGATATTCAATGATAAAATGTTTTTAAAAATACCTTTGAGAATATAGTCCGTGAGCAGACCAGGAACGGTGGGACTGTCTTCGTTTACCGCTGTCAGAACTAAAAGAAACAGCAATAAATTATTTCAGTATGCTCCTAATGAAATGCCCATCTACTGTTCGCTGCCACAAACATGACATGCAGCTGACGGTTTCTATAAATAAATATTTGTACATGATGTTTAATATTACATAATATATTTGAATTTATTCACAACACACGTTTTTGTGACTGCTGCATGTGACGTCAACCACTTGATGTAGCTCAAAGCAGTTGCAGAAAACATCCACACATCTGTTGATATTGATCATGTTCGCTGATTTCTAGGAATTCTCATGATAAACTGCTGTAAATACTATCTTGAAACTTGTCTGGAATGCCCATCTTGATGGAAGAGCGTGGGAGAATTTGTCACAGGTCAAGCAAGAGCTGTCACAGGATGATAAATTATAGACTGGTGATGTATAGAATCTATAGATATGTATCTAGATTGTCACAAGTAAATTTTGTAAACTAAATTAATGGACCGCACGGCTTTACTAAACCTGTACAATCACAACTTAAGTCATGTCGGTAACATAAACATACTTAGTAGTGAAGTATAGTATCTAATCATAATGGCGCCATCTGTATAATATTTATTCGTCTTCCAACATGTGACATATTTATCCTATCATGTCAAGAATCATAGAATATCTTGACCGAATCGCTCGGTTTTCTTGAGTGAACTGATTTCCATTATGAGCCAGAACCATGTTTTCTACCTATGTCAGAACTGTCAAAATAAATTTCTCAAGAAACCGGAAAAACACTCCATTCAATGACATATCATTATGTTTCAGATAAGAGGCCATCTCAAAAAGTTGGCCTCTGACATCAGGCAAAACGACCTTCACCTGGCTTCAGGTCCACATCAGGCACAATTTGACAAACACTGATATGATGTTAGCAATATACTAGTAGCATCAATACAAAGTGTCAATTATTGATGTCCCATGCTGCCAAATGAAACCACCTCTCACTTGCGTCACCAAAGAAAAGTAATTTCATTTAATACTGAGCATAAAATTCGGACACGATCACTGATGATAACAACAGGTTTTTGATTGAATTGCTACTTACTTTTGATATATATCTGCAGCTGTTCAATGGTTGGTGGGCCTTGATTTGGATGGTATGGGATGACGGTTGTCAAATACTGCAAAACACAAAGCACTGATGCAGAACACTTCCGCACGATGATGACAATTAGTACTGTGAATAATTCCTATAAAATGTTATATTTACACTAGTAAATATTGTCACAAATCACGCTCTATAGTGCGTACAATTACATGAGATATTTACCAGCCTACTAGTTCAGAATATGAATTTCTCAGTGTTACAATGGCATCAGATTCTGTGCTGTTTTCAAGTGTAACACATATGATGCAACATTCGTGGTTATTTGCAAAAAATAAAGTTGGAAATAAAATGCGAAAGTTATGCACACCCTTGCTGACATTTTTAACATTCCATCACATCTGAGGACATATGACTAATATTTTACTCTTATACATCTGTACATACGTATTGTTTTGACTATATGCATCAATATTTATTATTTATTTGATGCATGCGTGTAGTAAGTGGTACACATATAAATAGAGTGATCATTATTACATATTTTTATGTATTCAATAATAGTGTTTAATGAACAGTTTTAATAAGACTAATGTAATGTGTCCTACATTTTTATCTGAACATTATTTTTAGTCTTTATAACACACATTCAGTAGTTTTATTTTTATTATACAGTGCTTTGAACATAGTGGATATTGTACTTTATGAATAGTAATTATTATAATTTGCACACTTCACATTTATATGTATTCGGTAAAACAAACAGTAAAACGGTAACTTAAAACAAGTGTTGTCTGAAAATAAATTCTCAACTCCCAGTCGAGACTCAGTGACTTTCGGTCGCTGGCAGGCATGCACGCACACACGCACGCACGCACACACGCGAGTGACTCACCGTGCCTGGCTCCGCACCGAGCGCTGACTTCGGCTTCTTGAGGCTGTTGGTGCCGCATCGTTTCTTGTTCATCTGCCTCTTCTTCTGCACGCTGAGGAGGAGGGAGATGAATTGGTTCTTCAGCTCCTTCTCGTACTCCAGCTCATCCCGCAGTGCCAGGCTGTTGATGAGCACCTCAGAGTTCTCACGGAACGTGTGCTCCAGCTCGTCATACAGCTCATTGAGGGCACATACGCTCAGCTCATTGAGACCTGGAGCAATGAAAGATGTATATGAGACATTTAGGTCATTGAGATCTGGAGCAATGTTTTATATATATATATATATATATATATATATATATATATATATACATACATATTACACAAGTCACATAACTCATTGATGGACTGCTACCTAATTGAGTCCTGGAGCAATGATACATATGAGTGTTAGAGCTCATTGAGGGTGCAAAAACTGCTCATTGAGACCTGGAGCAATAGAGATGCATATGAGTCATATAACTCATTGGGAGCACTATTTTATATCAGTGCATTTTTGCATGAATGCAGCAATGAACCTGATATAACTATCACATCCACAACAAATAGGAAGTGTCATTCATTCCCATGTCTGTATGGCTTTTCAACAACAAACACCTCTGAAGTTTCCATGAGAGACATGTGACATTCATTATGTGTGCTGTGCTTATTTATTATTTGTGATGCGACAACCACAATTATAATTATTATAATATAGATTAGGCTTTTAATTATTTTGATTTATATGTATTTTATTTATGCATTTTATGAACGCTGCAAATAAATTACTCTTCCGGATAATAAAGTGTCATTGTATTCCATACAACATCATTATTTATGTATACGAAACAATGAGAGTATGATGATGCAACTACTCCACTTTGCGTTACCAAGGCAATAGCAAAAATAAGTATAATTAAAAATGGTCCGGAGACAGTTACTGCATCCACAGGTCTTTTTATACCGAAATACAGTGAATCGATCTGAGCTTCAAGCTGTGCACTGGCTGTGACAATCAATCCAGTGCGTATCATAAATTACCTCCTCTCTGACGGTGAGTAAAATTAGAAAACACAATTTTCACATCCGCTGGTTTCCCCCTCAAGACACGGAAACAATCTGTCATTTTTAATATCTTCAAAGTCTATGTCAGAGCTATTAGAATACCCACTAGCATACACATAAGTTAATTTTTGTGTCACAACATACACTGTGTCACTGAATGTTGTGTTCAAAAGCTCTTGGCCTATTTTAATATACTGCCTGATCTTGTATAGACTGACAAGACCTGTTCTGGCCATAGAGTGATTTACGCAGTGTAGACAGGAAACATGACTTTTGATGCAGACATCTTTTTGTATTTTCATAAATACTGGTGATTCACCCAGAGTAACAGTTTGTTTTTTTGGCACAAATTTAAAGGTGTACTGGTACGTTGTTTTATTTACATCAGGATGTACAAGACTTTATGCAGTACACAATTGTTTCCAGTCACACAATTTTTTGGTGGACGCATGGATATTAACTAATATACATACAACAACAAGTCAGTTGAGATGTATGCTTTTCAAGGCTTAACTGACAATATCTATGTCCAGTAATATTTCTACCTGTTCACAACAAGTTTTACCTGTCCAAATGACGGGTGGACAGGTCTTTATATAAAGCTGTGAGGATGTACAACTTGTGTACTGTAGAATATATTCTACTACTGCAATATTGTTAAATACAAATATTACTGTTTTGAAATGTCACATCATCAGATATACACTACTGTTTCTGTTGAGTCCTATGTTCGTGTCTTAGGTGGCATTACTAGTGGCTACTGTTCTTCGATTTCTGGCTGTTGTTTATCAACAGTCCAGTGCTGTTGTCTTCACCATCGACTACAACTGTCATCATATCTCTCTCAGAACACATCGATTCGTAACAAGTAACATGATGACATGTGTTTGTGGACATGACTTAGATCTAGCTAACAGTGGAACCAGTCATCTCTAGACAGTCTGTCGTTGTCCCCTTGATTCCCACTGACTCTACTGACATGACACACCGACACTGTCAATGGCACTGCTTAAACGCAAGATGCACCAACACCAGTGACACCACTGATGAAATACACCACTGCTGTCAATGTTTCTATCAACATGCCCAACATGTCTGACATTCTACCGTCGACATGTGGTGACACCGTTGACGCAATGCACCGACATTGCTGGCGCCGGCTTGACATTTTGTTGACACCGACAATGGTCGGCTTGCATGCATGACTGCATACGTTTGACACGCATGACATCATCAATGACAAGTTTAGAGGTTATTAGGATTACTTCTATTGCCAGTGTTGTCGCTGAGCCTGCTGCAGATATTGGTTTGTTTCCCAAAGGACAGCTGACTGGGTTAGGAATCTGCTGCAGAATCTAGGATTGTATCAAATACATTGGGAAAATAGGACATTTTGACCCTCTCATGGCCACATTAATGC
This sequence comes from Ridgeia piscesae, assembly GCA_025642075.2. NCBI lineage: Eukaryota > Metazoa > Annelida > Polychaeta > Sabellida > Siboglinidae > Ridgeia > Ridgeia piscesae. The sequence continues at coordinate 162,150 of JAODUO010000224.1, read as the reverse complement.
AAATCTATGTCAACCATGGATCCTATTAAATCAACAGATTGTGCTGTGAATGAATCATGTCTTATGCTTGAGCAATAAATATGCAAATAACAATCCCAAAGGTTTGTGAAACAGAGAGATGATGTAATTCATCATCAACAGAATGTAAAGTGTGAAATTACATTTGCAAGCTGCAGACAGCGACAAATATGGACCAAATGACATCACAGATCACTCGTTGGCATCGAGCGTTTGTAAGAGCTAGCCACGGAGAATGTTTTTTAACTGTGTTGAATGCCTGAAAGATGTGGGGCTGGTACCAGCAGAGATGACAATGATACCAGGAGACAGAGGCGATGGAGAGAGATTGTTGTTGGCAGGAGAGTCGTGAGTTGGTGAGTGAATGAGTGAGCACGCAGGTGACTAAACAGCAAAGGTAAGTTCTTATATCGCACACTATCCAGTCAGCAGAAATGATCAAGGCAGGGTGCTCATACTTTATTCCTTGGCAGACCTTTTCAACAATCTAACACCGTCTTGATTTCTATTGAAAGCTTCTAGCTATCCTGCAATTAATGCACAGACTATTCCAACACAAATATTAACCACTGTCTATAGCCAGGTATTCATTCATACAGCTAGTGAACTTGAGGAATGTAGAGTAAATGAACATGCCTAAGGTTCAACACTGCAGCAGAGGATTGAAACCTGAGTTCTCTTAGTCGAGACGACAAACCTCTACCCACAGATCTACTACAAAAACAGACCAACAGAATATTAAACCAACCACATTGAGCAGACACAACCACATATAAATAACAAATGGCTCGTCTGATGCAGAAATTATGGTTTGAATTACTGGTAGACGTAGACAATGACAGTCATAACCACATGCCATTGGCGGTGGACTTAGCCATGGGCAGACGACACAACAACTGGAAGATATTAGACACAATCACGCCTCATTGAGGCCTCGCTAGGCAAGTAATGAGTCTGCTGTGTCCTCATTTGTTCAGTAAATGGAACACGAGTCTCTGCAGAACTCACAATGTCTCATGCATTACTGTATACGTCTTAACAGCAAGAATTATTTCAGTCATCTCCACGGCTCAGGTCTGTTAATGGTTTCTCAGAAGAATAATGAGCTACTGCAATGGTGTCTTGGTAAAATAATCTTAATAGCATTTTCATCACAGCATCCTTCACTGGATTAACATTTCAAATAATGAAGTATGACAACATGTTTACTCTGTCACAATCAAATAACACACAGGATGAGATCATGAGATGGTCTGGTAATTCATTCTCTGTTAGCAGTTGCACTTAATTATACCAATATATTCGGGCAAAGTGGCAAGTTTCATTACAACTGTTTAGTGCATTATACAAAAAAATAAATATATACAGTATTACCCTCTGAAATAAATTTGTAAACAGCCTCATTAAATTGCAAGAAGTAGAAATGGAGCCAAGTTAGAGATTACAACTGTAATTTAAAAACAATGTTTCGGAAAGAGGACAAGGACCATTTTACTAACATCAATAAGATTAAGGTGTTAAACCTGATTTTACAATTTAAAATAATTTTTTATCATTGACACTGATCTTGAATACTTAAAACTGTCAACACCATGAAGCGTCAGCGGGACAGTGTCGCTGGTGTGTCATGGAAATAGTGTCCACAGTAATATGGCAATGGATATTTGCGTTTTGAAAAAATACCCGGTAATTCAATTTAACAACACATTTTGTCTAAGGATGAATTTTCCTTAAGAGCGCCTCATCTTAGTGAAACGGCCCCCTGGTATTGAAACTCAACCTTGCCAGTGCTGAGACAAATCAAATGAGAGAAAGCCATACAGGGCTGTACTGCAGACAACATTGAGCAGGCAACTTGGAGACAAAGTTCTCTCTAGAGTCTAGACATACATATTTAACATCTTGCCATGACTTGAATGACCCGTCAACATGTGTGCACATGATGCTTATCAAGCATGATATCACAGTCTGCTTCAAATATGAGGTCCCTGGTCCCAGCTTAGCTGCACAATGGCCTGGTTGGAAGGGATGGTTGCGGAAATCTGAGCAAAAATATTGGGGTTTATTTATGATGCAGTATCTGCGTATTCTTGTTAAAATTTAACAGTTTTTAATCAAATAGATATGAAATTATGATGAAATGGTTTGTTTACATTTGTTACGCTCCTAATAACATTCAAAATGGCCGACAAACATTTATCATCCTCTAATTTTGACTGTTATTATCTTATCACATCCACTTAATAGTAAAACACTGAGGAAAATTGAAGTTACAAACAAATATTTTTTATTAAAACAGTATTTACATATGAACGGATGTCAATGTTCCAAAATGTGTTGCTAACACACGTACAACAAACATAAACATTCCACCTACAGTCTAGAAACGACAGCTAGCTGAGTAATAAATCACACTTATACATTAACTGTGACACCCATAGACGAAGCCAGCATTGAAAGAAGGTTAAAGAGAACACATAAATCCCAGAATGCACTGCACAATGGGCCAATGGAAACAGAAGAGGTCATCAATTAAGAAAACATACCAGGGGTACATACTTTATGGGATGGAAAATAAAACAAATCATAAGAATGAACAGATTTTTGTTAAATGTGCTCAATTTTGTGCACGCACAAAACTTAATATGTGACTACTATTGTGAGATCCCACGAAGAAAAGTTTTTCAATTATTGGCATTGCTTGAAGCTGCTGCTTCCCTGTGTGATATTTGAGAGATTTTTCCTAATTACTGACAAATATCCCATGTCCATTGTGTTAACATTACACTCTGCTCAGTGTCTCATTGTGTTAACATTACACTCTGCTCAGTGTCTCATTGTGTTAACATTACACTCTGCTCAGTGCTCCATTGTGAATAGCTAGCTCAGTTGAACTGTAAATTGAGCATTTTGGTTCCTTGAAATAACTGGTTGAACACTCAAATGATTAAGAAAAATGGCAAAGTGGTTGTGCTGTGCACAAGTCACTTAATTAACTTTAACTACTCACATACAAACAACTTAGAATCTGATTCATAAAGGGCAAAAGCAGCTGATGAGGTATTTTATTTACTTGATCAAACATTGCTGGTTTAACTTTCTAACTGTGCCACTAGATGGCAACACTATTGCACTACAAGTCACATAATAGATGTACTGTCCAATAATGCCCAGACACAATTTGTTTGGCTTGCACATTAAAGAATATATATAACAACATGACCAACTATCTTAACACAGATCTTTATAGTGGCATAACCTGTTCTTGTCACGTAAAATAGCTGTGCAATTTCAATAGTATTTGAATATGAGTGGGTAACTCATGCCAGAGGAGCGACTAATGTCAACAGTATGACTCACAAAAAATAGGACAAAGACTCGTTTGTTACACAAAAGCTTCCGGAAGGTTTAGCTGAAAGTACCAGTTTATCCAATGAATGCTTCAGGTGTGTAAAACATTACAGAACCGAGATAATGGAAGACCCATAAATGCACTGTGGGATTGTAGTGGTCCGGTTTATGTAACACAATCAAGAATCCTCTGTTGCTATGGCAACTGTGACGTCTTGATTGTAGACTAACTGAGCTATAAAGACATGAGCACAACGGTGCTGGCACTGCTGCTGTTATGGCGAGTTATGACTTTCATATTGACATCGGCACTGCTGTACGACTCTTGTTAATTAAATAATACTAATCTTATGAAACATACAAAGTGTGGAGGTTTTGTACAATTAATATGCACGATTGATCTTGATTGTTTGTTACATGAAAGTACATCTAAATTAATAATGTTACAGTTAATAGTTAGTGGTTATTACTGACATACAGTTATCATTAGAAATTGCATAAAATGGAAACTATTGAAACCAATAAATGATCAGGCTATATATAATGTTCAATGCTATGGATCTATGTGTTGGCTGATGTCTTCAGTCTACACATTTTGATACTGGCCCCAGGACTTGGGCATGACATCACAACAGCTGACATGTTCACAAGCATCACTACAGCAGCCATGTTTACAGACATCACTCCTGAAGTGGCTACGCTGGAGTGTCTTAATTAATTACTGTCTACCTGTGTTGCTAGCTAATCAATTGTTTGTCTCGAACGAGTAAATGTCTGCACGGATGTTCTAGACACATTGTTGCAACCATGTTGAAGTTACTGGCTTGATTTAAGATGGTTAATATGTCACCATTGAATTTTTTTTAAATTTATATTGATTAGACAGGAGCTACATGTACTCAAACCAGAAGTCTTGGAACTTGCGTAGGGCAAAAGTGGCGTGCGATACACAGTGTATGTCATGACAATTGAAATATTTAACAAAATCATCTTTTCGGTTCGTCTTGTAAATGGGTATGTTTCTGTCACCATTAAAGTTCACTTAAACATTGTAATATATAACACATAATATGTCACCAACAATTACCGCATGCATAAAACTAACATTGAGGGAAGAACACCCAATAACCATGACAACAGTTCCTAAGATGCACCAACTCTGAATTCAGCAGACGTCTCTAACTTAACACAGAAACCGCGATTGATGACATTCCGATATCCAAGCAAAGGCAGGAAATTTGAAACATGTACATGGTGTATCTTTCCTGGTGAACAAAATCGATTTTAATTCCACAGATCCTGTGCCATTCTTACTCATTACAACATCAGTGCCAAGTCAGGTTTTTTTCTTACGTTCGGTCGAAGACAAAACGATCCATTTTCCGGATGGCTTCAGTGTTGTGACCAGGTCGAAATAACAAGCCAGTATTATGCATGCCGGGGAAGATTTACTGGCAATCAAACGGTAATGACTGGGATTGGTTTATGACAGGAGCGCGACATCGGGGGCCTGAATGATGAAGCAGTAGCTTTCAGCGGATGGGTCCACATCACACGCACTACGGATGTACTGGATTCTGGGACAAAGGCAAATAGATATTGTTTTAATGTGTCACTGGTTAAAATGGGTACATATGTTTTCACCAGTGTCTTCCTTGCACATATCAAATTGAATGCAAAATGTATAGCAGTAAAACAGAAAATCGGTTTTCTGCTACTCAGATCCCTGAAAAAATCATGGATATTTGGTTTGGTATATTTGGTTTTATATTTCACAGCCCGATAAGTGGTGCTACTAGATTCTGTCAAAATTTGGCAAATTGTTTTAGATTTTTATATACATAGTGGATTTTGCTACTGGACTGGAACAGAAACTAGCAGTCCACCAATGCAAAATACCCAACAGATTTACATCTATTTTGACTATAAATGTCACAGTTTCTGCCAAAAATAGTGCATTTTTATGATGATACAGCACACAGCAGATTGTTATACTAGAGTCAGAGAGAGCAGTCAACCAATGCAAAATATACAGATTATGAAGGTTTCAACCTGAAAATGTGTCACATGACTGCACCAGATGCCGGCTGTTGTATCAGTGTGTCTGCTGGAGGAGTTTTTGTGGCAATGATTTGTAATCTGGTATGGGCAACGCCGTGTGTGTGTAAATCTCTTGGGAATGCACCGGCCTGCCACAAGGCTGCTTCCACAGAGAATTTATCAATATGCTTGGCTTGGCGCTGTGTGCGAGTGTGTGTGTGTGTGTGTGTGTGTGTGTGTGTGTGTGTGTGTGTGTGTGTGTGTGTGTGAGTGTGTGTGTGTGTGTGTGTGTGTGTCTGTGTGTGTGAGTGTGTGTGTGCGTGTGTGCGTGTGCGTGTGGTGTGTGTGTGCGTGCGTGCGTGTGCGTGTGTGTGTGTGTGTGTGTGTGTCTGTGTGTGTGTGTGTGCGCGTGCGTGTGTGTGTGTGTCTGTGTGTGTGTGTGTGTGTGTGTGTGTGCATGCGTGTCTGTGCGTGCGTGTGGAGTGTGTGTGTGTGTGTTGCGTGCGTGCATGCGCGTGCGTGTGTGTGCGAGTGTGTGTGTGTGTGCGTGTGTCTGTGTGTGCGTGCGTGTGCGTGCGTGTGCACGCTCATGTATGTGTTCAGGCAATATCTGTGTCAATTGTTGGATGTCAGTGAAGAATGTATGTGTGTGTTCAGGCAATATCTGTGTCAATTGTTGGATGTCAGTGAAGAACACTGGCCTAAATGTGTATATATTTGGTCTCGTTTTAGACCTTAAAATCAAACCCATTTTGCACTCACAAGGCCAGTATGAGAGATGCATCGATGTATGCCGACATAAATCACACATGATGCCAATATATTGCTGGTTAAAGGGAGGAGCCAGCTCCTCTGCCCAGAATTGGCCGAGCAGTAATTTGTAATGAGCTGTCTGTTGTCTAGAATGTGGGAGATGTACCCATCAAAGGGTTTTGTGGTTAACTCAGCTTGCCTTGGCATTATTGCCAATCACGTTTCCTTTGAAACTGGATGTTTTGTTTACAATTTGAACGGGTTGCAGGCAGAATCTTTCAAATTGCGAACATTGTTCCGTAACTAAACACAAATTGACAGGCAGTAAACCTTCAACACGCAAGTTGTAGTCACAAGAATGTAACATAAGCTAACACTTTTGCTTTTAAGCAGCTCTTTCTGCGATGTTACCCAGAATAACTACAGGGTGGATGTATATCAAGCCTATGGTGTCAATTATTAACAGGAAATTCGCTGAATGGATTCATCCCACTGGTTAATTATATCACAGCACAATCCCGGGCAGTTGTGATTAGATCAACCTAGTTTCACCATTTTACAGGATGTTTACTCTTTACTGCTTGTTCTGTGTACAATTTTGAACACTCACGGGTGCAACATTCAAAATTACTGTTAACAGTGTGCTGCCAACTTGTTTACTTCAATACCAAGAACATAATATATTTTATTCCATAAACAGACAAGGTAAATTTAAAGCATATAAAATAAATTTGATTGATTTATTTCTCGCCATAGTACAAAGATCATACAATCTGCAAATCCTAATTGAGTACTACAGTTCAGTGATTTGCTTAAAATCAAGTCTAGCGTGAGTATTGATCTACATGGAATTATTTCAGCAGTTTGTTTTCCACCCATCTTTTAGCCACTGTGATGAATCGACTGTCTACGAACTATGCATAAACAGCCGTCATATTTGTGACAATGGATTCATGCACATGTAGATGTATGTTATATGTCACATGGAAATAAAATTTGTTTTTGACATTTGTAAATGATGCACACACACTTTGGTTCAAGACTTATAAAAGTAGTACCGAGACAGTACAGGGGCGTAGTAATAACAGTGACAAACCATCACCAGAGAAACTGCAACATCTGAAAATAAACCCTGAGACAGTCTGGTCTCAATGCTCAATCTTGGGCAACTATTAACCAGTGTTAAGGTAAGATATTGAGTTAAGATAAAGTGACACAACATTTACAGCAAATGATACATGTATATAGTAGCAGTAATAGAAAACACTGTTTTTGACTGGTTGTATTCAAATTTCGAAACAACAAAATGCTACCATTTTAAAAAGGATTCTGCGTGGATTCCTGTTTGGTATTCACTTCCTATGGAAAGCGATGACGCGAGACATTATTGAAGTCTATACATTTGGTTTTTCATAGCATTGACGCCACTGTTCAGTACAGTGCAGAATATTAGATGACGTCTGTCATTATGTCGGATGCACGGCTATTTTAGTTGAAAGTGCACAGCTTGAGTTGATCCGATATCTGCATTTGTATGGACTTGCTTACGTTTCTCCGGCCCACCCACAATGTGATGAGGTCATCAAGTTCTGTTGACTGGACTGATTACCTATGACTCCACGAGATTACCTATGACTCCACGAGATTACCTACAAGAGTTGTGTGCGAATATTATATATATATATATATATATATGGGTCAGAACCCAGTACTGGTACACACTGTCCATGGCTTTTAATTTTTATTGCGAAATCATGTTATACGGTATAAATTATACCTATTACAGCGTAAAGACAGTCAAAATGTGTTTTCATGTACCATTTAGGGGTTGAAAATAGATGCAGTAAGGGTGCTTAACTCTGTGTACACATCGACCACGAGGCATTTTCAAAACCGTTGTAGGCGTGGCTAAAAGCCGAGAAGGAAATGCATGATCATGTGATGCAGTATCACGTGAACACCAGTTGACGCCACTAACGCCACAGCCAGCCAGGTGCAAGGCTCCCAGTTGGTAAAGATCAAAGGGTGGGTGTCACTCACGGCGATTTGAGTGACAGCGTCGGGATTCTTATAAACATTCGACGTTTAACATTACGAAGTCAGTTCTGTTTCGATAAAACATTTATTGGCGGTCAGGACGCTACACTAGTTATAACTTATACTGATTAACATGATTTTGCAATAAAAATAAAAAGCCACGAACGGACCATGTCGCTTTAAGCCCATTCTGCTGGATTTTTCCTTGAAAGAAATTGTGTTTAGCCATGGGTTACGTTAGTTTCTAGCTGGTGCCAATCTACCTACATATACTAAACTGATCTATTTGTCCAAGTTACCTACTGCTCCCAACCAGCATGGTAAATCAAGTATTGTTACTTAAGAGAACCCCAAACTTTTATGGAGTAGAACAAATTTCCTGCATATCTAATACACAGATCTGACTGGTTCTCAAGTGAAGTCTAATCAGGATGACACTGCGTCTTGTACCTGGTAGTTATGTCAGAAGAGAATAATTGTGCACAGGGAACAGGACAGGTTGTGAACTTTCCAAGTCTTGCAGATTACAAGATTACAATTCCCCCTGGATAAAGACACAAAAACATGAAGAGTTGGAATTTCAGCAATTATTTAAAAAAATATCTGACAGCATTCTCATTTGATGATTTGACAGAGTTTGATGCTAGATGAACAAATTCAATAGCAACAATCTTGCTAAAGAACCTCTCATGTTGAGATCCCAGTTAGGAGATGGTCACTTGGTTGTGTCTGCCAATGTTTGAATGTAACAGAGACTCATACTTACTGTCTTCCAGGTTGGTTGTCGTCGCCTGTGAGTTCTCCCGTGACTGCTGTATGTTCGCTGTCGCCGTGTTTACGATGTCAGATCCGGTCGGTGTTGGCATCATGTCACATGACGGCAGGTCACATGATGGTAGGCTGTGCTGTAAACATAATGATGCGACCGTCAGTGATGTGCCTTTTGTAATGACGAATGATGAAGCATGAATACTACATGTGTAGTTCTCACACACAAGAAGATAATTCGAACAAAATGGTACAGAGGTTGCTGGTGGAGGGTAAACACAATAGGGAAGAGTAAAAGGATGCTAATGAGGGTTGTGGTTAGAAGACATGGAGGTGTCAGAGGTTGTGGATGAAGCCTCAAGATGCAATGGACATGGTGTCATGGTGAGGAGAGACATGGAAGTGACAGAGGTTGTGGAGGAGGATGCAGATACATGGCGTGGAGTTGTGAAGGTCTCTGGTGGATGGTTCATTGAACATATATAATCTAATTGCTGAAGAACCAATTCTGACAGCCTGATTCAGGAGTCAAAAGCTACGATAAATCTCCTTTATCTACGGAAGCAATAAACATCTTAAAAGTCGCTCAGGTTTTTGCACCATGCAGGTTAGTTACCGTAGACTGGGATTTGGTAACTAATGCAGCACTGGTATGAGTTGTGTAGACTGTTGGATCTTTAGTCCACAGCACCTTCTAGCACAGACACCACAGACGGGAGCAACTACTAGCACAGACACCACAGACGGGAGCAACTAATAGCAGACACCACAGACGGGAGCAACTACTAGCACAGACACCACAGACGGGAGCAACTAATAGCCAGACACCACAGACGGGAGCAACTAATAGCACGGACACCACAGACGGGAGCAACTAATAGCACGGACACCACAGACGGGAGCAACTACTAGCACAGACACCACAGACGGGAGCAACTACTAGCACGGACACCACAGACGGGAGCAACTACTAGCACGGACACCACAGACGGAAGCAACTAATAGCACGGACACCACAGACGGGAGCAACTACTAGCACAGACACCACAGACGGGAGCAACTACTAGCACGGACACCACAGACGGGAGCAACTACTAGCACGGACACCACAGACGGGAGCAACTAATAGCACAGACACCACAGACGGGAGCAACTACTAGCACGGACACCACAGACGGGAGCAACTACTAGCACGGACACCACAGACGGGAGCAACTACTAGCACGGACACCACAGACGGGAGCAACTACTAGCACGGACACCACAGACGGAGCAACTAATAGCACGGACACCACAGACGGGAGCAACTACTAGCACAGACACCACAGACGGGAGCAACTAATAGCACAGACACCACAGACGGGAGCAACTACTAGCACGACACCACAGACGGGAGCAACTAATAGCACGGACACCACAGACGGGAGCAACTACTAGCACGGACACCACAGACGGGAGCAACTACTAGCACGGACACCACAGACGGGAGCAACTACTAGCACGGACACCACAGACGGGAGCAACTACTAGCACGGACACCACAGACGGGAGCAACTACTAGCACGGACACCACAGACGGGAGCAACTACTAGCACGGACACCACAGACGGGAGCAACTACTAGCACGGACACCACAGACGGGAGCAACTACTAGCACGGACACCACAGACACGGACAACACTAGCACGGACACCACAGACAGGAGCAACTACTAGCACGGACACCACAGACGGGAGCAACTACTAGCACGGACACCACAGACGGGAGCAACTACTAGCACGGACACCACAGACGGGAGCAACTACTAGCACGGACACCACAGACGGAGCACTACTAGCAGACACACAGATGGGAGCAACTACTAACGGACACCACAGACGGGAGCAACTACTAGCACGGACACCACAGACGGGAGCAACTACTAGCACGGACACCACAGACGGGAGCAACTACTAGCACGGACACCACAGACGGGAGCAACTACTAGCACGGACACCACAGACGGGAGCAACTACTAGCACGGACACCACAGACGGGAGCAACTACTAGCACGGACACCACAGACGGGAGCAACTACTAGCACGGACACCACAGACGGGAGCAACTACTAGCACGGACACCACAGACGGGAGCAACTACTAGCACGGACACCACAGACGGGAGCAACTACTAGCACGGACACCACAGACTAGAGCAACTACTAGCACGGACACCACAGACGGGAGCAACTACTAGCACGGACACCACAGACTAGAGCAACTACTAGCACGGACACCACAGACGGGAGCAACTACTAGCACGGACACCACAGACTGGAGCAACTACTAGCACGGACACCACAGACGGGAGCAACTACTAGCACGGACACCACAGACGGGAGCAACTACTAGCACGGACACCACAGACGGGAGCAACTACTAGCACGGACACCACAGACGGGAGCAACTACTAGCACGGACTCCACAGACGGGAGCAACTACTAGCACGGACACCACAGACGGGAGCAACTACTAGCACGGACACCACAGACGGGAGCAACTACTAGCACGGACACCACAGACGGGAGCAACTACTAGCACGGACACCACAGACGGGAGCAACTACTAGCACGGACACCACAGACGGGAGCAACTACTAGCACGGACACCACAGACGGGAGCAACTACTAGCACGGACACCACAGACGGGAGCAACTACTAGCACGGACACCACAGACGGGAGCAACTACTAGCACAGACACCACAGACGGGAGCAACTACTAGCACAGACACCACAGACGGGAGCAACTACTAGCACAGACACCACAGACGGGAGCAACTACTAGCACAGACACCACAGACGGGAGCAACTACTAGCACAGACACCACAGACGGGAGCAACTACTAGCACAGACACCACAGACGGGAGCAACTACTAGCACAGACACCACAGACGGGAGCAACTACTAGCACAGACACCACAGACGGGAGCAACTACTAGCACGGACACCACAGACGGGAGCAACTACTAGCACGGACACCACAGACGGGAGCAACTACTAGCACAGACACCACAGACGGGAGCAACTACTAGCACAGACACCACAGATGGGAGCAACTACTAGACAGACACCACAGACGGGAGCAACTACTAGCACAGACACGACAGACGGGAGCAACTACTAGCACAGACACCACAGACGGGAGCAACTAATAGCACAGACACCACAGACGGGAGCAACTACTAGCACAGACACCGACACCAGACGGGAGCAACTACTAGCACAGACACCACAGACGGGAGCAACTACTAGCACAGACACCACAGACGGGAGCAACTACTAGCACGGACACCACAGACGGGAGCAACTACTAGCACAGACACCACAGACGGGAGCAACTACTAGCACAGACACCACAGACGGGAGCAACTACTAGCACGGACACCACAGACGGGAGCAACTACTAGCACGGACACCACAGACTAGAGCAACTACTAGCACGGACACCACAGACGGGAGCAACTACTAGCACGGACACCACAGACTGGGAGCAACTACTAGCACGGACACCACAGACGGGAGCAACTACTAGCACGGACACCACAGACGGGAGCAACTACTAGCACGGACACCACAGACTAGAGCAACTACTAGCACGGACACCACAGACTAGAGCAACTACTAGCACGGACACCACAGACTGGAGCAACTACTAGCACGGACACCACAGACGGGAGCAACTACTAGCACGGACACCACAGACGGGAGCAACTACTAGCACGGACACCACAGACGGGAGCAACTACTAGCACGGACACCACAGACGGGAGCAACTACTAGCACGGACACCACAGACGGGAGCAACTACTAGCACGGACACCACAGACGGGAGCAACTACTAGCACGGACACCACAGACAGGAGCAACTACTAGCACGGACACCACAGACGGGAGCAACTACTAGCACGGACACCACAGACGGGAGCAACTACTAGCACGGACACCACAGACGGGAGCAACTACTAGCACGGACACCACAGACGGGAGCAACTACTAGCACGGACACCACAGACGGGAGCAACTACTAGCACGGACTCCACAGACGGGAGCAACTACTAGCACGGACACCACAGACGGGAGCAACTACTAGCACGGACACCACAGACGGGAGCAACTACTAGCACGGACACCACAGACGGGAGCAACTACTAGCACGGACACCACAGACGGGAGCAACTACTAGCACGGACACCACAGACGGGAGCAACTACTAGCACGGACACCACAGACGGGAGCAACTACTAGCACAGACACCACAGACGGGAGCAACTACTAGCACGGACACCAGACGGGAGCAACTACTAGCACGGACACCACAGACGGGAACAACTACTAGCACGGACACCACAGACGGGAGCAAATACTAGCACGGACACCACAGACGGGAGCAACTACTAGCACAGACACCACAGACGGGAGCAACTACTAGCACAGACACCACAGACGGGAGCAACTACTAGCACAGACACCACAGACGGGAGCAACTACTAGCACAGACACCACAGACGGGAGCAACTACTAGCACAGACACGACAGACGGGAGCAACTACTAGCACAGACACCACAGACGGGAGCAACTACTAGCACAGACACCACAGACGGGAGCAACTACTAGCATGGATACGACAGACGGGAGCAACTACTAGCACGGACACGACAGACGGGAGCAACTACTAGCATGGACACCACAGACGGGAGCAACTACTAGCACGGACACCACAGACGGGAGCAACTACTAGCACAGACACCACAGACGGGAGCAACTACTAGCACAGACACCACAGACGGGAGCAACTACTAGCACTGACACGACAGACGGGAGCAACTACTAGCACAGACACCACAGACGGGAGCAACTACTAGCACAGACACCACAGACGGGAGCAACTACTAGCACAGACACCACAGACGGGAGCAACTACTAGCACAGACACCACAGATGGGAGCAACTACTATAACAGACACGACAGACGGGAGCAACTACTAGCACAGACACGACAGACGGGAGCAACTAATAGCACAGACACCACAGACGGGAGCAACTAATAGCACAGACACCACAGACGGGAGCAACTACTAGCACAGACACCACAGACGGGAGCAACTACTAGCACAGACACCACAGACGGGAGCAACTACTAGCACAGACACCACAGACGGGAGCAACTACTAGCACAGACACCACAGACGGGAGCAACTACTAGCACAGACACCACAGACGGGAGCAACTAATAGCACAGACACCACAGACGGGAGCAACTACTAGCACAGACACCACAGACGGGAGCAACTACTAGCACGGACACCACAGACGGGAGCAACTACTAGCACGGACACCACAGACGGGAGCAACTACTAGCACGGGAGCAACTACTAGCACGGACTCCACAGACGGGAGCAACTACTAGCACGGACACCACAGACGGGAGCAACTACTAGCACGGACACCACAGACGGGAGCAACTACTAGCACGGACACCACAGACGGGAGCAACTACTAGCACAGATGGGAGCAACTACTAGCACGGACTCCACAGACGGGAGCAACTACTAGCACGGACTCCACAGACGGGAGCAACTACTAGCACGGACACCACAGACGGGAGCAACTACTAGCACGGACACCACAGACGGGAGCAACTACTAGCACGGACACCACAGACGGGAGCAACTACTAGCACGGACACCACAGACGGGAGCAACTACTAGCACAGACACCACAGACTAGAGCAACTACTAGCACAGACACCACAGACGGGAGCAACTACTAGCACAGACACCACAGACGGGAGCAACTACTAGCACAGACACCACAGACGGGAGCAACTACTAGCACAGACACCACAGACGGGAGCAACTACTAGCACGGACACCACAGATGGGAGCAACTACTAGACTACTAGACGGACACCACAGATGGAAAAAGTCACTGCCATATCAAAAAACAATATCTACATTGCACATGAGTGAAGCTATTCTCATTCATTCTGGCCACGGTCAATTACAATTTTCAGCTGCCTTGCGGAAAGAAAAAATATGGAATTTGCAATGAATTCCCAACGGCAGGAAACTAGGCCAGATCCATTTCTGCCCATCTGCCGTATCTGACAGCTATTTCATAAATTATTCATTGTATGAATTTGGTATTATTATAGTCTTGATTATGATTGCGTAACCATAGAATATTGTTCATTATGCCTAATTTGTCATTACCAAATTACTGCTATGATTAATAGTATCTGGCAAAACTGTCAATGCGTGAGTTGTCTACAGCAACGTAATAAAGTTAGTACCCTAACAACCAGATATTCAATGCGAAATAAGAGATGAGACAGCTAGACAATTTCAGGAACGAGCTTGGTGTCACCACCGGCGCAGAATGCCACACAACCACCTCTCTCTGTCTGCTGCTAAACTGGGAACACCAGATAATTTTTTACTACCTACTACAGGAAAACTACTAAAAACTAGCATCCGAAATTACGGTTTAATCAAAACATAAAACACACCACACAAACTGAAATTACCCATCTATATGAATACTTTGCGCAGGTGACAAAGATGGCATAAAAAAGAACCACTGCACAAAGGGACAATTACTGAACATAACAGGTTGCTGAGGGTGAAGAAATATTCCTCCCATTTCTCACTCAAATCACATTCTTACAAACACTTACACAGACACACAGCAACGCCTAAAACTTCTCACAAGTCTTCTCATAGATCTCACATGGTGGGAAGCCATGACTCACTGCCCACAGGATAACACCTGAATGAGACAAGTTACCCGCAACTAGGCCAGCAGCACGGGCAAGATGCAACGCTTTAGACGGAGTGCAATTTTGTCATTTTCGATTCCATTGTGAAAAAGTGACATGTGATATTAGTGGAAATTTTCCGCTGTGCTGACTCCAGTCACAACACCATTAACTGACAAACGGAGGCATCTTAGAGCATGACCTGGAATCATGTATGCATTGATGATGTATAGACGCTGGTTAGAGACGAACATTTAACATCGGAACGTTATAAAATAACACACCTGTCCTATAATTAGAGCTCTGTGTAATGCTAATGTTTTTTGTTACATGATGCTACGAAGGGTGAATGGCTGAAGTACAGCCGCAGCTTGAGTGTGTCAGTCGGATTTAAAGCATTTTAGAGGTTTCTTAAAGTTATTCTCAAAGTTGTTTAAGATGTAGTTAAATGATTTCTTAAAGACCTTATTTTTAACTATTACCTAAGAAAAAACATGCAAAATACTTCTACATGAAAATGGAATATAAAAATAACAACATTCCATTTCACTTGTCAAAACATTGCTTAAACAAAAATCAAATTTAAGATTATGTTTTCATATTTTTGGTGACATTTAGCAGAGATGCACATGATGTGACAAAAAACACAACATCTAGGATTTACTTTCTCCTCAAATAAACCACATTTAATTAATATACACCAATTTATAACAACCTGTTCAACCTATCAATCACGTATGCAAACTACTTCTGTTAATAATTGAAATTTCATGCATCTACTATGAGAGAAACTGAAAGTGACATCTGCTGGAACCGTTTATTATGCCCTGTGAATAACGACCTGTCTGGATTTAGGAAATGGAAGTCGTAAAAAAGTAATTTGTTCACATGGCAACTGGAACAGAATTCAATTTCACAGCTTTCTAGTAGATCAACACAGACTGGATGGAGACACTACCACTGGTCCAGGAGGAGGAGGAGGAGGAGGGTAAGGAGGAGGAGGAGGAGGGAGGGGAGGAGGAGAAGGAGGAGGAGGGGAGGGAGGAGGGAGGAGGAGGAGGAGGAGGAGGAGGAGGGTAAGGAGGAGGAGGAGGAGGAGAAGGAGTGGTGGTAGTGGTGGTGGTGGAGACTGCAAGCACAGGGTGAAACTGGTTAAGGGTAGACGATGATAACATTTAGGGCAACAGAGCAATATGGAGAAATAATGGGAAGATGACACCAATCCTTCCTTATCCATAGGATAGATCATGCTGGATTTATCTACTGAGTGCAATAAGATATTATTATAAAGATATTTACTGAGTAGTTCACTTGGTAAAAGTGGTCTGACATGCAACTAACATGTCCAACTGAAACTGGCAGATTAGATAAAAAATCATACTTTTTGCAGTTGCATATTTCCTTATTATTGAAAAATATGTTTATAACTGTTGCCTTATTTTAAACAGACCTATTAGATAGGAGCTGGGGCGCTCCCCCCGATGGGACCAAATGCGTTCAATCTCGAACATCTCATTGTTTAGTACAGCCAATCTGTTTTAAGTTTTGATCCCATCCATGTGAGGGCGCTATGTGTTGAACAGCCCTAGCTCTGATGTATTAGCTCTGGTTTAAATCTTCTTCATTTATAAAATACTATGCACAGAACTACACAATGTTCTTGGTTTTCATGCACAGGATATGTACCTGTGCAGAAATGCTAGAACTTTCTATCTGTTACGAGTGTTTATAAACACAAACATAATTGCATACCTGTCATAAGTACAATAAAATCCATCTGCTTTTTATGGCTACAGGCCTGTGTTGTTTCTGCAACTATGGACGTACTTAGTTTAGCAAATGAAGCTTGGTGACTGTGTTATTATGTGTGTTTGTGCAGTAAACATAGCGATCCCACCATTACACTTTCTCATAAATTGTCATGACAGAACCAGCTTAGTTAAGCTCCCTGGTGTCCGTGGAGTCTTCATGATGAACTGATACAAAACACATCTATCCATTCAAAGTGACGTGTACAGTAAATGATATGTATACTCCACAGTATGTGTAATCTATGCTTCAGTTTACACTGATCAGTGCAGTTGTTCTTGGCTGACTGGCTGCAGATATTGTTAGCTGACTGGCTGCAGATTAGTTCCCGCATAGTTCATCTCCTGCTTTTGTAAACGGATAACACTAAGAGTACACTACTATTTTGACTGGGCTAAATTAATGTTTTAGAACAGTGGATCTGCGTTACATATAAAGTATACATACACATGCATGCATGCACACATACATGCATGCATGTACACCACAACCAAAATATACATGCATATACATCTGTAGCATACAAAGCTATCACCCATATACCCATGCACAATCACAAACACATCCATCATATATCATATGCACAATCACATCGCACATGCGCGCGTGCACACACACACACACACACTAAAATGCACAAATGCTCACACAAAACATACCCACTTCAAATAGGCACATGCTTGTATCTCAAACATATCACAATCTATTACCAAACAGTGGCACACAAGCCTGCATATTGCACATACATGCAAACACACGCACACACGCCCGCGTGTGCACGCACACACTCACGTACGCACGCACGTGCACACAAACAAAACAAGTCTTCTTCAGGAAATACCACCTCCGTACAGAAGATTTTATGGCTTATGATCGCGGCGTGACAAAGACAGTCGATCTGACAAGGTGTTACTGGCCGTGTCACTGACACCTGGAAGGACACCAGGACGTGCCTAGAGGTGCCTACAGGGACATGTGACATGTAACCAGACTACCGGGTACTGCCATCACACCAGAAACATCCAGTTTTGACACAAAATATACCTGACATCACAGACACCTATGCATGGGCCATGGCATCTTGGCAATAGAACACTGCACTGGTAATGGATAGGTTTGAGTCCAACACTTCACGTTGTCTTATTTTCCTGAAGAGACATTAAAAACCTCTTCTACCTTGAGGCTGTGCTATCGTAAAAGTAAAATATTACATACATGGAGGGGGGTAACAGCGTAACGTATCATTGGCTCATGGTGCTGGCGATTTCTATCACAATAATTTCACAATTTGTAGAAATGCACAACAAACTGGGCCTACAATTTTCACCAATGATAACTGCTAAATAAAAACATTTCTTTATTGTTTGTTATGTAAAGTTTATAAATGGTTGCTTGGTTGTATGTCAGTATGTAATACATACACATTTGAGCACACATGTACATACACATTACACACACACACACACACACACACACACACACACACACACATATATATGTATGTATGTATGTACAAGACTATGAGTATATTACTTATCTCTGCTAGACATCTTGATACAGATACAAATACTGGATAAATAAACATATACCAGGTATTTGATTTCTGTCAGCCATTTCTGTGAGAAGGTGGTCCCAATGGGAATCGTATGAGATCAAATTTCAGGAACAATCGCAATATGAAAGCCGATACATAATTTAATAGAAAAACTGGCCCTGTTTATAGACACATACATGTTTCAGCTGAGCCAGACAGCAATTAATTTAATTAACAGTGCAGTGTAGGTACAAACTCAGGGAAACTGTGAACATTTTAATACTAATAACACTTAGTTCTAATGGTCAAATTGAAGCATCACCATATTACAGATTGTGTCAAATGAATAATAATAATAATAATAATAAAGCTTTATTGCCATATTCAACGTGCATTACATGATGAATTGGAATGTAGTCTGGCGTTGACTCATATAGTGCCTATATATACAATAAAATGAAATATGGCAAATAAATATAAGATATAAAATATACATTGTACATAATTTGTTCTTTAAAAGTTTTTTAATATAATAAATAAATAAAGACAAAATTAAAATAATAGATTATCTATTTAACAATAATTGTGATGTAAACTAGTTAATAAATAAATAAGTAAATAAATATATATGAAGTCGACTTCTAAAAAAACCTGAGTGCTAATGTGCAGACTACTAACTATATTTGCATAAAAAAATACTCTGGTCACTGGCAAAACGTATTTAATGAAATTATTATCAGGACATCACACAGAACAGAACATATTGAGATGTACATCATAAAGAGAATAAAACTAAGGTGACATGTTGTCCTCAGGCGATATGCAAAAGTATGAGCCTGAAGTCACTGGCCAGTGCATCGATTGTCTCCTACAGACATTTGGTAGAGTGACTAAAATGTCAGGCAACCTGAACAATCAGCTTCTGATTAAATCCATAGATAATCATATGTTGACCAAAACATGTCTGCACTTATTGCATCCGCCAGCCGGGAACTAACCAGGTCACCGAGTGTGACGGGAACACATGTAAGTTGTGTAATGGTCCTCGCTAATTAATACCTACAAAACTGGTGCCACAGTGTCGCTTAGCCAGCAGCAAGGAGCTCCCTGCACCGGCATGTAGCTCTCAGGTAATTAATCAGCTCGTTTTGCTAAAGAACTGGCAGTACGGCCTGTTGTTTTCAGTGAATTCTGAAATCATCTTAGAATGATTGGGTTTGATCTTTTGATTGCGTTTGCATTTTTTATCTGTATCTTTATCTTTTATCTGACTTCAGTAACTGTTGGTCATCCTCGAATATTAGACTTCGTATACAGTGTTGACAGGCAAATATCTCGTGTAGAGGCTGTGTTAATACACTACATATTGGAATATCTTGGTTCTTATAGAATATTTTTCTGGGTCGCTCAATCATAACTTTACCCAGAAATAATTTGTTGCTGGTCTTAAATCAATCAGAAGTGTGCCATTCAGCTGCAAACAGCTTGCGTGGACGTCAGACATGTAATCACTGCTGTCATTGACCAGCTCAGGTTTTTCAGTGGTTAAACCAACTAACCAGGTCATTTGTATTTAATGAATTTCCTACCGTTCTGTGTGATTTGTGTGACTACCAGTTCTGTGAATGACAGTCAATATTACGGATGCTTAGACTCAGACATATTTGTTAATGTGATCAATAGTTTTAATTTTTCATATCCAAATTCAAGGTCTTAAATTTATTTTTATCTTTAGAAGCATTCGTCTGAACTTTTCACGTTGAAGTCAACGTGAAACGTTCAGACGAAAGCCTCAACAGGTAAAAAGAAATTTAAGATCTTGACAAATTTAAACCATTGAATGGAAAAGAACTATCCTGAGAAATTTTCAGTAACATTAGTTAATCTAGTGGCCAAATGAGACATTATTATGGGCTCTTAGACTTGGACTATTACCAGTAGTTAATCTGGTGGCCAGCATCCCTAAATGCAACCCATCATTTTTATGCACATACTCTACTTGACAAGGAAGTGATATCTTTGTTAATATACAAAGCGTGGAAGGTCACGACTAGAGTCACCCGCAGGGCTGATCAACAGTTTATGAAAGAGGAGAAGGTATCAGCATGGTACATTGTTTATACTTTACCCGTTATAACTGCTATAAATGACGCTCACCAATCAATTTAACATGCACGCATATATGCATGCATATACGCAGACATATATATGCATGTATGCACACATACCGCACAAACCCATGCACTGTGGTGCACACATACCGCTAATGTTACATCGAAAAAGGGTTTTTCCTCGATAAAATAATTCCTATGAAAGTGGTATTTGACAGCATATAAATAAAACAACTCATCGTTAAGAAATAACACATTATAAAGACAAACGTCGTTCTGAATCTACTCATTTTGTTTCCGTTTTTACAGACAATGCTCTCCAATCAAGTTTCTCATGTCCACTGTTACATGGGGTCTGCATTTTATCCAGATATAATTTTAACATTGGGTATTTTACACAAACTGATTTGATTAAATTGCTGAGCGTAATTCAAGTGTCTCTTGGTTGGGCAGTGTTTGCTGGCAGACAATGGGTGTTGCCACGGCCACCACCCATTGGTTGGGCAGTGTTTGCTGGCAGACAATGGGTGTTGCCACGGCCACCACCCATTGGTTGGGCAGTGTTTGCTGGCAGACAATGGGTGTTGCCACGGCCACCACCGCCAGGGGGGAGGTTTTCTAAAAGGGGGGCCCCCCACCCCCCATTTTCATTTTCCCTTTCCCCCCCCAGACGAGGGGCCCCCCCCCGAGGAAAAGGGTGTCGGGTGATGTATGCGAATATGTGCTCTACGGCCAGACAATCCAGGTGTCAAACAGCGACTGACTCGGGCAACTCCTACTAACCTTACAGGAAAGTGATTAATTGGCTAATGGAAAAAATTTGATTATTAATCTTTTATTAATGAGTTCCACATTGTAGTGGCCCTTTTCCTCTCATTTCTATGCAGGCTGTTGGGATCAATCACTGAAAATGTGACAGGTATCTATCTATATGCAGTGAAAAGCTCACAAAAAGTTATGCATATTAAAGCTATCTTGGCCCCAAAATTAGTCACTGGTACATAGAGAAACAACACACACATCACCAACCTCTCAACATGGACCACCTGTATACCATGTTCAAGTTTTATTGAGGAAGAAACATATTCAAAACTGCATGTTTATTGTCAGATAGCATCAGAAGTCAACAGCACAAACAATGACAATTTGTTGTGTTTTCTTAATCCAGGGTACAACCCCAGAGGTCATGAATCGACTGAAATTACCCAACTGGACAACGCACCACTTGGACATCACATACCCCACTCACTGAAGAACATTTTGGACAAAACTATTTTACATGGTTGTTATCAAGCAACTTTAATAATATACCTACAACAATTTGTAATATAATCATGCAATATATATATATATATATATATATATATATATTGTATATACACATATATATTGCATGATTATATTAAAAATTGTTGTAGGTATATATAAAACATTTTAAAAAGGTTCAAAAATCATGAAACATATTCTGTGCCTGGATCTTCACTTTTACCCGACACAAAAACGCTACAAATGGAGCAATAATCAGAACTTATTCCACTGATGAAATAATGTTATTACAATCAATTAAATATGCACCCAAAGTTATTGCTAATAATGGGAAAACCAGCCAGCCAGCCATGTGGCAAAACGACATTTGCTGATGTCCCGTTACAGAGAAATTCCATCTCACGACACCATTAGGGCAAGCCTGGCCAGTGCAGCCAATCAATACAGGAGGCAGATGGCTCCATGCATTGCATGGCGACTACTCAACATGCAACTATGTGGGTTTTTATCACATGGCTAGATGCTAGGCTGAATGGCATGCTAAAGAACAAACTGGGAAAATCAATGGTAGTGTAGTTTCAACATTAGCTTCCTATTTGTGCCATCAGAACAACGATATGATCATGAAATGTAAACAACCCGTCACCTTGTAAATAAAGCGATGTTTACTGCAAGCATTAACAACTATTGTCAATATTGCTGAACAGAGTTTTACTTGGGATTAAACAAAGTTATTAATATTAGAATTATGCATATTGTCCATTGTTTGAACAGCACCAATCTTTGTAACATATCAGGTTACTGGATCAGGTTTGTTTCAAAACTGAATTGTAGTTAAGAAGTTAGAAAAATACTCAATTAAAAGATGTGCAAAAATTAAATGTGATATATACCGGTACTCACTGTTTGTCAAAACATACATAACAAGTATACATAGTATAAGTTATAACAGTCAAATTAATTACCTGGTATGTTACATTTGGTGATAATCAGTTGTTCCTAATAAATAATTATACACATAAAAACTAAACCTATGACCCTTAATTAGTATCAATGAACAAAGTCATTTATATAATGACAATTAATACAGAATTATTTACAAGGATGCTGGATAGGTATATAGCCTAAAAAACATTGGCAGTGAGTGGCATTGATATATTTATGACCTTTTTACATTTCTGATACTTTGCTTGGTATAAAGACGACTGATGTAGCAGCACATCTGAAAAAGATCGTAGTAATAGAGGAATCAATTTCACCATTCCAGGGAACAATGGACCAGGCACTGGTGATATGAGTCATCTGACTGACTTCAAAGTATGAAATGGCCACCAGCCATTTGTACCACAGAAACGTAACGATTTTTCTCCAAAAATCAATGTAATTGTTATATGCAGAACTCTGCTAAGGCCTCAACATTGCCTGGCATTGTCTGTCATTGGTATATCAAATGACAACTGCAACGTACTCACGGTGACTGAAATTCAGTGGGAGCTGTGGCTGGCACGTAGAGCTGTGTCAGTGTCATAACAGTTCTAGACATCACAGACGTGTGGCGATAGTAATAAGTGTGTGGAGATAGTAATAAGTGTGTGGAGATAGTAATAAGTGTGTGGAGATAGTAATAAGTGTGTGGAGATAGTAATAAGTGTGTGGAGATAGTGATAAGTGTGTGGAGATAGTGATAAGTGTGTGGAGATAGTAATAAGTGTGTGGAGATAGTAATAAGTGTGTGGAGATAGTGATAAGTGTGTGGAGATAGTGATAAGTGTGTGGAGATAGTGATAAGTGTGTGGAGATAGTGATAAGTGTGTGGAGATAGTGATAAGTGTGATAAGTGTGTGGAGATAGTAATAAGTGTGTGGAGATGGTAATAAGTGTGTGGAGATAGTAATAAGTGTGTGGAGATGGTAATAAGTGTGTGGAGATAGTAATAAGTGTGTGGATATAGTAATAAGTGTGTGGAGATAGTGATAAGTGTGTGGAGATAGTAATAATTGTGTGGAGATGGTAATAAGTGTGTGGAGATAGTAATAAGTGTGTGGAGATAGTAATAAGTGTGTAGCCTTCCTCGTAAATAGCAGAGGTATCTGCCTAGAAGAAGAGCCCTGATATTGGTATCTCGATTCCTGTAATCAATACTAACCATACATAAGAAATATGACCAATATAGATGTGTGAGTGTGTGTGCATGTATGTGTAAGTGCCTTCACCCTGTGTATTTGTGTTTAGAAACAAATTAAGAACATCACACAACTTGGACATTTTGTGCAGAGCTGGACATTTCTCTATAGTTTAAATGTATCCTCAGTACCAAATGGAGTCATCTTGTCAACAGAGCAAACAGGATAGTTTCCCACAGAGCAAAAGCATTACCAGTCTGACCTCAATAAGAATTAGATAACATGCAGAACAGCTGATAGCCTATCTAAAGATACATGTCACTGCCCTGCCATGGCTGAGTGTACAGCCCTATTACAATCAATGTAATACAAACTGGCCTGTGTGAATTTTGAGTAGGACATAATGACTATTGTTTCCGAGATGTGTCCTAGGTACAGAGGGTATTTAGTTTCACGGCAATCATTTCTTTTCACCCTGTGACTGTCTGAGAGTATATATGTCAGTATCTTCTCATCCATCCTGCATTCAACAACTTAGAGCTGTTGGCAGCTTCTAAACTATCAACAAAGATAATCAGAGGTACAAAGTTGAGTAGTGTTTCAAATTTCATCAGTGTGTGGTCTAACCCATGTTATTCAGGCTCACTTCAGAACAGTTGGACACTAAGTTACCAATCGATTTAGTTATTTGAATTAGTTTTTTATTAAGTTTTAAAATTATTGTTTCGACAATTAATGTCAATAACAACCTTTTATCTGTAGAAAATAAGTTTACTCTGTAGTTATGCCAACCTGATAAAACATATGACTAACATATATAGCACATGTGGAAAATATTGTAGTTATAACAGGATAAATTTCAGAGCAAAATACAAAACAATTACAGGAAACAATAGATGAGGCTGTGGTAAATTGGTGGTATAAGTCATATGATTAACTTCAAAGTATGAAATGGCCACTAACTATTTGTACCACAGTTTAGATGCTTTACAAATTCATCATATTTGATATAATGTAACATAATAGTCACTTAGTTGGAAAAAGATTTTAATGGCCAATATATCATTGTGTAGAAACAGGATATTTATTTGTCCCCAAGACATAGATTAAATGAACTGTGATCCATGATATCATGTTTTATATCAGAACCACTGGAACATAACATACACTTGTCAATGTAAAATAAAGACTGCTATGTTTGAAACAACTGACCACTGTACAAGAAGCTACATACAACAGGGGGCTTTTGAATCATGGTGTTAGTTTTACTTCTAGCAAAGTAGATCAGAATGATAAAGAAACACTAAATTTCACTGTATCTTATCGGCGTGGTAACATAAGGTCAAACAAATGATTAGTAAACTGCCTCATTAGTAACCAGGATGCATTTCATTCACTGATATAATAATTTGCTACCAGGAACTACCTGGTCAAAAGGTCTTATAGATAAAGTGTGGAGTCATAAGATTTTTATAGCATGACAAATTATGTCTGGTTTACTCATTCTAGTAGACTGAGGATAGGAGATAAACTACAATATAGCCTTATGCAGAGACCCGTCCACCCGCCATTTGGATGGCTAATTCGTTGTGGACTGGTGGCGGGAAAAAAATCCAAAACCAGATATTGTCAGTTATGCTTTGAAAATGGGTGTCACACATGTGTAACTGCTTGTATTATATTTCAGGTCCTAAAGTTCCTCTCAACAGACTTGTATCCAGATTAGTTAACATCCATAAGTCCACCAAAAACATGTGTGACTGGCAGTTTTTTCCTTCCTACGGCCTGAACTACACACAGAGATCAGGAGACTTTTTAATTTATTTTAAACATCGTTTTTTTTCAAATAATAAAAAATTATTCAAGGCCAACAGCAAATGAGAACTTGGAACATTAATTGCTCTGGAAAGTAACTGAGATACTATATGTATGATTTTTTTTAAATTATCCAATTCCCCACGGAAAGTTCAAACTAATCCAGAACACCAAGTCTGTGATATAGTAAGGATTATATAGTAAGGACTATAAGTAAGGACTATAGATAAGGACTATACAGTAAGGACTATACAGTAAGGACTATATAATAAGGACTGTGTCCTGTCTGCACCCTGCAATACAAGTGTATATGGATTTGTCTACATTTTGGTAGGAATAAATCCACATCATGTTTCACTAAACAAAGATTACTCCAGAAGAAGTATGTATTTTCTTGTATTCGTCACACAATAATACATCTGACATTCTGAGCTATGTCGCGTGAAGGGGAAAATATTTTTGACTTGAGGCGAAATCTGACTAATCTCCACATATTCTGCCTGATGTAGGTGAGCCTACACTGACTGCCCTGTGGGCTGTGGTCTGCCAAGAAATCATCCACTGACATAAAACACATACATCATGATGTACATATGGTCTGTGCCTCCAGTGGTTCTTCACACCAAGAACCACTCCAACTCTCTGTCAAGGTTTTGGAGCACATTCCCGAGAGTGGCACTAACTAGACCTGCCACAGCCCGGACAACAACAGCCATGTCACTGCCACGCACGCGGCCTGTTGTTCCTGGCACCTCGCGATCACGCCAGCATAAATGGCCAGGGATAGTTAGATTCTGCATGTCAGCCACGCCACACTCACACGGGACGCTACACGAAGCACAGAGCCAGCTACACGGACATGTGCCCAGAATTGACTAATTCCCACAGCTCAATAATCACCCACTGACATGTCAAACTCTCGCTTGGGACAGACGGACCCAGAAGCAGGGACTTACAGATCGATGAGGCTATCGGCTGGGCCATGGAGTATTGTGATACAGATGGGGGACAACGACCACAACCTTGACACAAATATGACCCCTGCTTCTCGTAATGCGATTAATGTCCTGTCCACACTTGTGTATTCATCTCTGGTGGCCAGATTGAAGCGGACCAGAGAGAGGAGAGAGTTCAATCACTCACGAGATGTTTACCTCATTCCACTGCTTCATTAGGTTGGCGTGGGAGTATCACGTTAAATGTGCTCGCAATTCAATACGGTGATATGGGTAAATACATTACAATGTTGTTGTGCCAAGAGGGTAATAGTTTGATGAGCACATTCATCTTTTGCTTACTCTGTGATTGATTTGACTCTATTATCCCTACGATTGATAAATATAGAGTCCTCATTTGTAGACTTCTACTAGATCCAAGTCGAGGAATAGTCAAATATTCTCCTTCAAAATATTAACACTGGATGACGTTTTTTTACTATGAACTGATCACCTTTATTCACATTATACTCTATCATTAACAGCTTTATTTTGTATTTTAAACATCAGTTTTATGCCCTATATATTCCAGACCATAAAAAGTGATGTTTCAGTGGATATAAATAACGTTTTACAGTGTGTAGCCCTAAATATTTCTTAAGATCTTCAACGTGTGATTTAAAGAACAGGATACAACACCTGACACCAATGTACATTAGAACCAACAGGAGGTGTGTGACTCAGAAGTTATTTCACAGTCACCCCCCCTCTTCCCTCTGAATCACAGTGTTCATCTACTACTGTTCAACTGTGAGTAATGTCCCACAAACCCGTCATGGCCACAATCTACATGGTTTACATCACAGCTCTATCTCATCCTCACCACAAAGTAGTGTGGCCTGGCATACGACTTCTGATTCACTAGCTCCCACTAAATCCTGATATAGTTTGAGACATCTGACTGAACTGAAAATGGGAAACTCTAGACGGCTAAACATTGCCAATATTGGCGCACAGATTCGTGATACTTCTGCACAGAAAATGGGATAATTTCACCTATCAAGACTTAGAGAGACCTTAAAATGGCAGAAACGAAAAGCAAAGATGTGGGAGACCATTACAGAAGGTGGCACTTGCTGGAGAAAAAAGACTGTGAGGGAGGAACAGACACAATGTTGTGACCGTCTCACCACAGGGGGACAGATCTGTGGGACATTGGTCTGATTCATGACATCCTCCCTGGCTGAGATGTCGTTTCTAGGCCGAGACTGACGGACCAAACAGCATACAATCAATTGCTGCGGCCAAACACTGGTGGTGATTCATTGATTAACCATTGCTCAGGCCATAGCTGGACGCTGCTACAGGGTCCTGCTGCCACAGACTAAACACTGCTGGAGGAAGCCAAATGACCTCTCCAGGCTCACTTTTAGGTCAGCCTCTGACCTACATAATGGAAACTCAGGCAATTATCACAGTTTTTTGTTCATCCAAGAACTCTGTGTAGTGGTGACAATGATAGTTATGCCATTTTATTAAAACACTGAACTTTCAATTCAAAAATGTGGGACATTGGTCTGATTCATGACACCACCACCAATTTGTTGGTAGGCCTGTTTTCAGAAGCCCCAAAATATCTGTCTACATTTTTTGACACCGTTTTTATATCATGCCTTACATATTTATTTAATCATTTGTTAATTTTTTAACTTATTTATTAACTTATTTTTAACATTATTACCTTATTAAAATTTATGGTAACTATTTATATTTATATACTTTCAAACAGTTTTTCAACCTAAATATGCACATGAGTGTTAACTGAAATAAAAGTATTTATACCAAATTTATTAGTCCGAATATATAAAGTGACTGTATGTATATTTTGATTTTTTTTACTGTTTTCCGACAGCCAAGAATACATTTTTTGTCTGAATAAGCAGTCATTACAATGTTACAATAACACAATTTTACAATAAAAAAAAAATGACAACACCATTTAAATGCGACTCAATGACAACAATGGGACTTAGACCTAGTCCATGGTCCGTGGAGCTTACCTCGTCATCCTCAGAGTCCTCCATCATGCCCTCGATCTCGTTGATGACCTCGTCAGCAGTAAACATGGGCTCCTGCTGCAGACTGGATATGATGAGAGAATGTATGTCGAATGACTGAGTCAGTTCCTCATCGTCTGACAGATCCAGGTCGGACGTGTCCCGTTCCTGTCACATCAAACACAATATCTACAAGGTTTTTCTTAATGTGCTGCACTCTCTCAATATCAGATCCCCTGTTTTACAAAAAAATCACTCCCAAACCAGAGCTCGATATAAGCAAATGTGGTTTCTCTGTATCTGCAGCAAAAATCTGGACTAAAGTCACTATCATTTGTTTGAAGTCATACTCTCACCATAATTTGTGGCAATCCATTGCTATAATAATGATCATTGTGTATCTCCCCAATTATGTTTAGCGTGCAATGTATATTGCGCCTCTAAGTTCTAGTTCCGGAGAATACAGACGCTATACAAGTTTATTATTACTGTTGCTGTGTACTGACTAGTGTGATAGTTACTCAGTAAATCTAATCAAGGACAATCAATATAGAGAACAATTCAAAATGTTTCTTGGTACGGGTCTGCATGCTTCACTTCGTAGAACGCAGAAATACGTACCCGTTTTTCTCCTAGTTTTAATGACTTTTCTTGTAGTTGTTGTGTATATGACTTTGACCAGTCTATGGGCAGGATGTTACCATAGTTGCCTGTGATTGTCCACCACATTCTGCAAACAAACAAACGTCAACAGATGTCACATGAGAAATGTAAAACAAACCTGAAATCGCTGGGTTAGTGTGTAAAATGCAAAACAATTACAAGTTTATGTTCATGAAAGAACAACCAAACATGTACCAGTTTTTTAAAAGATAAATGAAGAATAACCACCCTACCATCATTTTAAGACAAGCTACATTTTATGGTTTCTTTGGGAAACAAAGATAAACATGTTCATTAATTAACTATTTACTTTGCACCGGTAATCTATTTCAAATTAATTTAGCCTAAGTCAGATGCGCATACATATAACAAGTCTGTAAATGTAGATAAATGTTTCTACAATTACAACTTTTCTTACTTCAACTGAATTGCTACATGAAAATGGTGTTAATCACAAATTTTTGTAACTGATCGTTACTGGTGTAGCTATTAATTGAGCACATCAATCGTAGCAATAGTTGATCAGTTTGCATGACAAATGATGGTTGTTAGCAAGTAATGATTGCTATTCGTAAACAGTGACTGTGCTGCAGACAGCCTGCAAATTAGGAAGCCAACTATACTCTTGGGTAAACTGGTTTTAGACCACTTCCGCTGTTGTGATGTTTTTTTGTGGTACAGTATGTCTAAAAATGGGCCATGTTTGTTGCATGATTAATACTAGTAATAGAAATGGCTATCATGTATAAGCCTGCAATGGAACACCCACTCATTAATGCTGTTAAAAAATTTCATACATTTTAGTAATATTTAAATTTACAAAATGTTGCTAAATTAATTAATTAAAACAACAAACAGCTTCATTGCTAATAAGGAAATCCGAAGCAAAAATTCAGAAATGGATCAACCGGTTAAATGCATGTTCTTGAATGTCTAACTTTTGAATGTTTACATGATTTCCTGTACACATTAAAATATTATGTCTACACAAACAAGCAAGTCAACATTATCTTCAGATTTCTACAGATACACAAACACGGATTCAAAACTGCCCAGAATGAGATATTCCAGGTGTAGAGTCAGGAAGGACCCATACAACTCACTTATCCCATTCCAAAGTGTTTCCCATAACCGTAGACATCTGCCCAGTCACTGAGACCGACTGGCTTACTATAACATAGCTGGATGAAATTAGCAAGTCAGGTAGACAGCCGTGATCGATGTCAAAACATCCAGCCCAACTTTCTGTAGGTACATCGTATGTGAGTATCTCAAGTTAACACAGGTGGGTATTAACACATTATAAATAAAATGTCTTGTTAGAAAAAACAAGCCCAAGAACGTCTACTGGCATCAGGGATTCTTAGAAAACCAGGTAACATTGCAACGCGTGCCAGCTGTTATGAAATGTGCTGTTGTGTGTGGGAGGGAGGGGGTTGGGAGATTCAAGTTAGCTTGATTTCCCAGTAGGCTGTGGATGTTTAGGCATATCACAGCCTGAGCCTTACAATCATCATTCATCCGCACATAATTTAACAAGATTTAACAAGATTGCCACCTAGAGATTCAACTCTAGATGGCAGGTGGACTAGGAAGCCATTTGGCTTATCGAGAGTCCAACCTATCTATCTAAGTATACCCCGCCCGTCTTAGGTATATGTCGATTTTATTTTTAAATATATTAACACTACTAGCACCTACACAATCAGCTGATAATCTGTTCCATTCGTTTACTGTTCTTTGTGAAAATGAAAATTTTCTACTATCTAGTGAATGCTGCAGAATAAAATAGCGTTGACAGTGATATACAACCATGCCGCAGATTACCTATTCCCAACAGTTTACTTTCCCAAAATGTTGTATCTTCAGGAAACAATGTTTAATTTAACAATTTGCTGCCTGTGTAATAATTATATTAAGACAGCACCCATGATGACATGCACAGGAGAGTACAATTGTTTTTCTGGATCTGAGACTCTAATTAAGGAAAGCCTACAAACACACACAAAGAGGCATTCTAACAAAATTGGCTTCTATATATAGCCAGACCTGCAGGTAGCCTAGCAGCAGTTCAGTGCTCACTCAGTGCAGAGATGGAAGCCCTGCAGTCTCAGACATTGGCATGTGCAGGAGGGATTTATTGATACACTGTACGTACAGTGTGTTCAGTGTGTACAGTGTATACAGTGTGTACAGTGTGTACAGTGTGTACAGTATATACAGTGTGTACAGTGTGTACAGTGTGTACAGTGTGTACAGTATATACAGTGTGTACAGTGTGTACAGTGTGTACAGTGTGTACAGTGTGTACAGTGTGTACAGTGTGTACAGTGTGTACAGTTTTAATTAACAGTATAGTGTGTACAGTGTACACACAGTATCCTTATAAGATTAAAGATTTTTTTTATTAGATGAAGGATCTTAAGTGGCAAATTGAGTGGTTAATTTAAACCAAGGATTTCTCAATCAGTTCATATTATACCAATATCGGAATCAAGTTTAGTACATCTTAGAAACATGAAAGTTGTTTTCTTGAAGAGTAGCAAATAATATTTAAAGTATTTCTTATTTAAATGATGTTGCACACTGCACTGCAGAACATTTTGAAGCATAAACATGTAAAACTGGGCTATCAAACATAATTAATATAATTAATAATAATTATTCAGCAAAATGTAAATTTAAGTTGTGTCTAAAACGTGAAGTGAAATTTTCAAGAACTTTCTTCTTTTTTATACAAGGTCATAATAACAATGCAATTGCTAGATAAATTTATCCAAATATCAAATGTAATTACTTCAACTGAAACATAGAGTGTATAACAGTATAAGGTCACTTTACATGGATATTTAGTCACCAACGAGGAGATGCCAAAAAGTAAACACTGCACGACATAAACAATGCATGCCCTTAGCTATGCATCCACTGGACTTCCAAATCAGGATGTAAGTATAAGGCCCAAACGGGCAGTTTTGTGTTATAAATTATGCATTATAATTAGTGTATGCAATCTGGGAAACAAAGGCAGGCAAGATGTTGCATGTCTGGGCTGTAATCATTATTACAGTTGCGTCTGAGGGAATAGTTACGATGGCTTCAGAGACGGATCTAGACCAACCTGCGGAGCACTGCACCAGTGCTCCATGAAATATTTAGATCATGTTTCTTCTTCTTGAGTTCCGTCAATAGGCCCACAATAAACATACCTCTGGCTGAGCACCAGAAATCTGCCCAAGTATAAACTCATTTTATTAGTATCGGCGTTTGTTTTAGTTTTCTAAGAATAACTTAGAAAGAATATAGTTGAAGATCAAAGAATTAATATAGTCCCGCAACGTAATCTTCTTGTGACAAAAGTTTACATAAGGAGAGACAATTTCAAGACTGTGGTGAAGTCCTTTTGAAAGCACACGGTTACACATGCTATTATGGTTAGCAGTTGGAATATGTTAATTGGGCACTTCTGTTGAATACGAATCCACCTCTATATCACTGTTACTATAACTATTTTCTGCCTAATTTTGATGCACCAGTGCATTAGTTGACTTAGTTCCATCATTCAATGTACCGGAGTATCCCAGGCATATTTATCTAATTATGTAAATAGTGTCTTACTGTAGTTTTGAAGCTCAAAAAGTGATTTGGTTCCAGAGATGGAGTAATCGTACTTGTGTACTTGTACTCGTACTTGAGTACGAGTACTTTTTGAGTACTCGTACTCGAGTACGAAGGAAAGTAATCGTACTCGTACTCGAGTACATTACCAAAGTAATCGTACTCACGATTACTTCTCACGATTACATTTTTTTCCATATGAACAGTTGCAAGCAAATATGTTAGACAGATAAAAATGGCAATATTAGAAGTAATCTAATAAATGTAATCATAATAAAGGTATTCATTTTCTATTACTGTTGAGCATTTCAGTTAAATAAATATTCAGTCAGATTTCCCTAATTAATACCTTCTCTTCCCAGAGAAGCAACATCTCCTCACCCTCCTGCTTAGTACAAAGTACAAGTTATATTGTGATAGTACCTGGGAAGCACTGCAGGAGATAAGCATCCTGTAACATCTTGCTTTGTAATTTTAGAAGCCAGGCCACAGCCCCACCTGTACTGTTTGCTCTGTCAGTATGGTGTGAATGACTGGTCATGTTTCCAACATCCAGAATCCTGACTGGGTCTGGGCGGTTAGCTGCTAAATCCCTGTCTATTATGTTTAATTAAGTGCAAACTGTAAACCTGTCTAAATCCACAACCATTCTGTGTTTGTCCCATCCAGACACGGGGTCAAATACATTGAAATGTATTTAAATACAAATATTCTTGAGGGATTACAAATACTTTTTAAATATAAATGTATTTAAATAGGAATACATTGAAAAGTATTTCAAATACTTGTTCATATATTTTGTTTTCAAATACTTTTCATTTTGTATTACTATGTAGGTAAAAGAAAAGCAACACATATTGAGACATCTAGTTTATAGGCATAATTAGTGTTTTGCTCATATGATGACAGGCAGACCAGTGCTAGGGAGTATTGCTATTGCTAACTGCATCACAATGACAACTGACTGAAAGAGGTAAAGGCCAAAATATATTGTTTGTATGTTAAGCCAGGAGGTCCATAATAATATAACGCCTATGTTGCCCTCAGAAGAGACACTGTTAATCATTGCTACCATGTTGTGAGGAAGGCTCAACTTCAAAGTCACCCAGGAAACCAGAATAACCTGGTGCCAAATTGAAGCCTGACTAAACAACAAAAGGGGATATTGACCTATGGTCACTGTTAGGTCCATCCTCTGGCTCTGAGCAAACACAAGTTGTGGTCACTACAGGGCCAGGGGAAGCCTGCTGTTAAGTGTCTTCATCAGTAATTAGCACTGTTGGGTGAAGTTGCAGTGCATTAAGGTAATCAGTTTGGCAGGCATTACATGTGACAGTGAAAAAGAAATGTTGATACTGACAATGTATTTCAAAAAAATCGAGATCGAGTACTTTTGTTTTCTGAGTACTCGTACTCGTACTCATGCATGTTCAAAGTAATCGTACTCATACTTGAGTACATTTGTATTGTACTCACTCCATCTCTGTTTGGTTCGCATCAACCTTGTAGTATGCTGCTATACGCTCATTGTGATATTGCAGTCACAGTGGCGAAGACTGCAAAGTTGGATTGAAACCAGTTCTTAGTATAACTGAATTTGTATTTGTGACAAATCAGAAATCGCACCTTCACAATGTTCTGTTATCAGGGTTGGCACGTTTTTCCCACCCTGGTAAATACCGGGCGGTAATTACCGGTAATTACCGTCCTGGGAAAAACCTCAAATAGTGGCAAATACCAGACTACCTGGGAACAACTCTTAAAGTGATTAAATTTGAACCATTTTTGCAATATAAGTTACTGTACCATCACCATAATGATACATGTGTACTTATACATCAATACTGGTATACATCAGTATACTTTCTGTTTATATTTTATTAAACACAAATGCATAATATAAAACCATTTTATAGTTGAGATTTATTGATGGGCATTCTTTCAATATATATTGAATGAATTAAATGTGTGCCTGCACCATGGGCAATCCATGCCATGTGCCACATGGCTTACAGTGGGTGATAAAAGGCAACCATACTTATGCAGGTACACAGTGATGAGTTAGGGAACACATGAGTCAGAAGGCCAACATAGAACTGTCTTCATGATTATTCTAATATAATTGGATAATTATATCCTTTTGTGATTTTGCCTTAGCTTCTGATAATTATATGTTCAAGACAATTATTTTGCTTTACAATTTGTGGACAAGAGTGAATTTAGTAAAAATGAAAGATTTGTGAATGTCTGACAGAAAGTGCCTGTCTACTCTGGTCTACTGATTCTGAGATACATGGCTTCCCAGCAGAGGATCCCAGCAGATTACAAGTTCAAATATTAAGGTGGAGCTGATTTGGGATCACAGAGACAATGACTACAGATGTCTACAGTTAGCCTGTATTTTCCCCCAAGTCTGAATGTTTGCTGAGTGGGTTCAGTAGAGTCTGCCAATGTCCAGAGCCCAACATTTCTTTTGTTCCTTAAACAGATTACCAACTGACACCTGACAGTGCTAGACTTTAGTCTAGTACTTGGCATTGTCCTGTGTATCCACCTAAAATATTAATGATCAGTTTTCTTTTGAATATCTTGTTGACTTCATGTTTTAAACAAATACAAGGATACACCTGAACTAGTAACTGGTGAACTAGTTAACTTTAGATGAATATTATAAATGGACAGGAACTAGCCAGTGGTAATATAAATTATAGAATTATTCCCACATATTTACTGGTAAATACCACTTTTACCGGTAATTACCGGTAATTACCGGGTTATTCCCACTGCCCTGTCTAAAACCAGTTTTTCCCAGAAATGTGCCAACCCTGTCTGTTATTGCTATAATACTGACAGAGCATTGTCATTGTGAACTCCCTCCAAACATGCACAAATCTACATTCTGAATTGAAGTCTGGCATGAGATGGAACGTCTCTCTAGAATTAGGCGAGGTATTGAGTTCTAATGTGTTGAATGAATAGACTACCGCTGTATAATTCAAGCATGTGTCTGTCTAGGTGGGGTAGAGTTCTTAATCAGGTGCATGTTTACATGTACTGATATCAGATTTCGCTGAATTGAAACGTGTGCCTTCCGTTCATGAAACAGGCAGCTCAGTAAACACGCATACCCAGTAGTTCCATAGTGTCATGTAGAGAGAGAGAGGGAGGGGGGGGGGTAGGGGGAGGGGGGGAGGGGGAGAGAGAGAGACCGGGCCGCCTGTCATCATAAAACCTTTTTTGGACAGGTTGAAACAGCACTGGATGGATAAAACAATAACAAGGAAAAACGAGTCTTCCAAAATCATAGATACTGGTAGATATTGTCAGTTATGCTTTCAAAATGGCTGTCACATGTGTGTTTGTAGTTTACTGTACACATAGGTCATGATACATATCTTGACTGACTTGTGTGTATGTGAGTTAACATGCTTGCGCCTACGAAGAAATTGTGATACAGGTGTACTGTGATAAAATAGATTGACTTATAAAAAATTGATTGCATAATGCCCAGGGTAGTTCTACAATTATATACAAATGTTCTGAATCAATTACTCAAAATGTGTACTTCTTGGTGATTAGACAGCTGATAAGCAACCAAAATCATAATAATAAATCAATTTTTCATACAGATATCTAACTTTGCACCATGTGCTTGTCTTGTGCCATTGACATACAGACATTGTACTGATGCAGATATCATTAATAATTCATGAAAAATGCTGGACTAATTTATACACCATGCATGCTCACAGAATATTGTGTTTCGTCTCACCAATAGGTTGAGTCAGTGCAGCTTCTAACTGGCAATACAATAACAATCCCTGGGGTCTAAACATGTCCCAGCCACAGCTTGTCACCACGAGATGCAAGAAAAAGTGCAATGAAACTAGAAACCAGAGGAAGAAAATTGTGTTGCATAAAAAAAGAAATGTTGGTTGACTACCAAACAATTTACAGTGGCTGCTTTATAATTAATGTTAATTACTATTCATTTACGTTATTTTCAAAACAGTTTCAGGTGTTTTGTTAATTGTTATTACATGCAGGTCTATAATTTGTTATTATGAATTGAAAGAGCCATTGTACAACACGTTGCAGGGCAATTGCTGTAACACCTGTACTGTTATAAATAACACAATTATTGCACTGTTACACAACACGGTTACGATACTGTTATACAACCATAGCTTCATGCAGAGACCCGTCCACCATTTGGAGGCTATGCGATTTGCGCATGCGCGCCAGATAGCAATATAAAAGCAATAGCTGAAGCGGGTTCGACCTCATTATTTCAAAATTATATGCCGAGTGCTCATTACATTCGTTTTCCAGATTGTTGTTTTATATTATTCACATTTTGTTTTCCCACACTCCCTCCCTGTTATACATGTCTTCACTAGCTAGACTTCACGAAAATATGTTGTACTAGACATGTTCATGTACTTTTACTTATTACCTAGCAGTTTTTAAAACTGCTGTGTGGTTGATTGTACCACATAAATGTGACGGTAACAACCGTATTGTTTCCTAAAGGTTTGACGCTTTTCCCTGGTAGTGCACGAGGTTTTTGCAAAATGAATTTTTCCTCATATTATTGTGTGCTCAGGGTTTTTAGGGCGGAAATAAGTTGATGTACCCGGTACTTATGTTTTTACTGTGATGGCGGAATGACCCCCAGACATAGGGTAAATTATGCACAGTAGCTAGTAGTCGGTCAGTTGGTGGTAGTGTTTTGCTTGCTATGGTTGCCGTTAATAAAAATGTCATGCACTTGGCCCAAAATCAATCAACTCCTGACTTGTGTTGTTCCTTCTGCATAAAGCTATGTCATTATTATCTGTATTATGGTTCATTTATGACATGCAATTTTGTTTAACATTTAATAATAATCAAATGTTCGACAATATAAAGTTAATAACTAATACTATTTTTATATTAAATATTGTTTGTGTGGCTTTGCAATATCATTCCGTCCCTGTGTCACTTTCTCAAAACTAACACAGTGTACTGTACTCACTGTACAGAAACATGATTGTATTTCAGCGAATGAGCATGTTCCTTGATGTTTGGCAAAGTCAGCTTGACCTTAACTACTCTACAATTAGTCCTTTGTCAGCAATTGAACAATACCACCAGTTGTAACTGGAGACCACAGAGCTGCCCAAAGGTAACAGGCAATTGGGCAAACACCCTTTCCATACTAAACTGATTAAAATTCCCACAGAGCAGTAGCTCTCTTTAAGTGCAGGTGTTACATTGTCCTTCGAAGTGTTGTACAATGGCGGTCCAATGGCAAACTTGAAAGTGTGTCAGTGTGAAACCAATTCAACAGTGGAACAGGCTTACAAAGGATTTAATTACAAGCAGGAATCTTAACAACATACAGAGCTGAGAGCTCACTATAAGTATCTGACACAACACACGTTTAGCTATACTTTGGTGTAAAGGAAAAACAAAGTTGACAAGTTCAGGCAATCAATTTCAACAATATTGACTAAAACCTGGTATTTTCAGTCAGGACTAATATTTACTTACAATAATAATGATGAAACTTCTACATTAAAAACAACATTTTTGGCATATTTTCTTATCAAATCTCCTACAGCAGTTTCAATGTACACACAAATAAGTGATTTGCAATGGAAGAAGGTTTTAAATTTCTGCTATGTCCTAGAAATTACTAAAAAGTATAGAACACATCAGAAGATGATAATTGCAACTTGTTATCAACATTTTGTCTTTGTTGTCTGGAAGATTGTCAGTTTGTTGCTAGCATGGAAAAGTAGGATCTTCTGAAAGCAAGGCCAGAATCAGTTTTGATGTCCTAAATTGGACTCTTCCTAAAGATATTCCACCATACAGTTTTTAAGAACAACAACCATATGTTTTGTGGTCCTTCTGGTGTAGCTGGGTCTGGCCCAAGTAAGTATCCTGCAGAGTTTGATTGATTCGAACAACATTGACTAGTACCTAGTCATTTGTAAAAATGTTATTTCTGGTGTACATGTAAACATACAATTTGGACATAAAATAATTATTTAAAAAGAATTTTTTTACTTTTATTAAGTGTCTGAAAATATAGTAATTTCATTCAGGACAGGGTTAAGTTTATTCTGACTAGAGCTACCAGTACATTGTGAATACTATGCAGCTCAAACTGTAGTTAGAATCCCAGTTTGTTCACTTCAAAGTATAAAAAAGATTAGTGTTTAAAATGAAACTATTTAAAGTTAATTGATAATAGTCAATTAGAAAATATAATTGGACAATTATGTCATTAGATTGTGACTTCCGTTTTAGACACATCTTTGAGTATTTCACAATAAAATATGAGAATTCTGTAGTCGTACAACGAGGCAAACAAGCGGTGTAGCGACCTACTCAATATGGCCTACTCAGGTTGAGACTCGTCCCGGGTAAGTCCCCGTCTTGAGCCGAAGGCGAAGCTGGTCACGGCAGTCAACGCAGCCACGGTGACGGTGAAGCCTATTTTGATATTTTATATTATATTGATTCTGAATTTTTGATTATATTCGCAGAATAACAAAACGATACTCACTGGCAGTCTTTCATAATCTCCTCCTGCGATCGGACCTGGACCGGTGCGAATTTCTCGACCTTTTCGTCGAAATTGCAGAAGCATTTTGTGATTTTCTCGTCGAACGTATTCACCAAATCCTCGAGGGAGTCAGAGAATGTCTCGCTGAAATTGTCCACGGCGGACGTGCCGTCTCGTTTTTTAAAAGCCATTGGTCCGGCCAGAGGTCTGTTCGAGTTCTCAATATCGCTTGCCGTCTGAAATTCGTTGTAATCGTTCCATTCTTCGCCGTCAAACCGGGCGAGAGGGGCTTCGAACTGGAGCTCCGCCATTTTCATCCCTCATTCCTCTCCCGGATAAACATTTGTCTGGCCACACACTGACAGCGGGTCAGTCGACAGGCGGCGCCACCGTCGCCCAGCTACCGCACATGCATAATTTAGTGGCCGCAGTGCTCCACCGGAATGACGCACCCAGTGCTCGACCCGCTGGGGCCGGCGTCGGTATTATTAGTCACGCCACGCCGCGGGATTCTTTTTATACGAACACACGCGGTGAATAATTATAAAACTAAACATTGAATAATAATAACAACGATGATGACAATGGTGACAATAAGGGACGAAATAATTACAAAGCAGCAGACACTATTGCGCATAATATTAATAATAATATAAACGATACAATTTTTGATTTAATATACAATTAATTACATTGCTTAATTAGTAGTATGTCATTTAATAAATGACGCTTCTTTTTGTGTAAAAAGTGTACGTTATTTGTCAAAATCAAACGAATGACTACTAAGACATTTGAAATAGTTACATGTTATTGACTCGTTAATTCTCCCTGAACGCAGGCGGTGACTTCGGTAGGCAAATATGTAGTTAGTTAGATGTTTTCGACTTCCAAACAAGTTAAAAATAAATAGTTACGTTCTCCAGTGTTTATTATTTTATTTTGTGAACAACAACAACATACTACTACTACTACTACTACTACTACTACTACTACTACTACTACTACTACTACTTCTACTACTACTACTACTACTACTACTACTACTACTACTACTACTACTACTACTACTACTACTACTACTACTACTACTACTACTATTACTACTACTACTACTACTACTACTACTACTACTACGTTTTCTTTTCTTTGCGCTTATCTGAGTTATCTCCATCCCATAGTATACAAAGTTTTGTCCAGCTGTTTCACTAAGTTGAGCAGTTCTTGCTCATATCTTGCAATGCCACCGGTAACATCAGCACAATAGAGGTTTGTGATCGTACTTCCTCCAATGATGACTGTACTCTCTCTCTCTCTCTCTCTCTCTCTCTCTCTATATATATATATATATATATATATGTATATATATATATATATATATATATATATATATATATATATATATATATATATATGCCCGTCTCTCCCGCTCCCGCTCCCGCTCCCACTCCCGAGTGAAGGAAAGTTTTAAGAAGAAATTGATGAGGAGTAAGTTGAGGATGGGCTAGGCATGTGGAGAGAATGGAATATGAAAAACTGGCTAAGAGAGCAGATGCCCAGAAAATGGAGGGGGAAAGGAGGCGAGGATGACCGAAATTACTACTGGGGGATTGCATTAAAAGAGACCTAGAAAAAGTGGGCGAACAATTGAGAAAAATAGCAACAGCTGGAAGGAATTGGAGACTGTTGATAGAGAACGTAGTGAGAGAAAATTGAAAGGAAGAAAACATACACTGGATACGGAAATCATGGTCAATTAACCCACCCCTAACGACATGGATGCCAAGAAAAAAAAGTGCAATTTGAATCTGACCTAATGATGACATTTCCGTTGTCGTGTTACCTCTTGGGCTGCAGCCAGCGACATATATACGTGGATAATTCCTAACTTAATCCTATTTGCATGATGACAAATGTATTTTATTCTTTCAAAAGGGTAGGACTATGAAGGAAATTATTACACAGGCAGCATTATGTACCCTATTGTGTGACTGTATGAATCAGGCAGCCATGCAGTTACTAGTCCTCCGGTCTCCACCATCCATCCTAATTTTCCGGGATTGGGGGGCATGGTCCCCTAACCCCCTCTGGCTACGCCACTGACGGAAGGCTTTCTTTAAACCGATGAAAGGAAATTTTTTGTTAATGGCTTTAGTCTGTTTAGAATAACTGTCCGCATTACTTTGCTCGGATGGCTGATAATGCGGTAGTTTTGGCACAGTTAAATTTGTAGGTTGCCCTTTTTGGTAGCACTTCTGATTGTGTTCGTGCTATGTTACATAATAGTTTCGGAGTGGCTAAATGTCCGGATACGGTCGAATAGCCTGGGGTATTATACGTCCGGATAGGGACAAATCGCGTAGGTCAGTATACTCAGGTGTTTGTGCGGATACATTTCTCGCGGATCGAAGTTCAATTCAAATTCGCGCAAGCGCCACAACTGAGATGGACGAACTGGCGGTTTAGCGAAATAGCGTATAGACGATCTCGGGCTATTTATCCGGTCAAATAGCGTATACGCAAACATGATCTAATTGTCCGTATCCGGACGACTAGTTCCCCAGGTTATTCGACCGTATCCTGTCAAATAGCCACGGCCTAACAGATTACCAACATGCTAGCAAATCTGTTTCCGTAAGGTGACGCCACTATTTGTCGACCTCGTCCTCATTTTGCTAAAGCAAACATGGCATCCATCGCTTCCAAAGATTATTTTTGCTCCCCGGGGAAACTAATTCTTCTGTTAGTCCCGCTCGGAATGCTACTTATTTCGGTTTGTATGGCATTGTATAAAATGTATGCATACTTTACAGAATTTTTTGAATAATTGTAAGCAGATTTGTTACCGATTTTGTTAAAAACGTGGCTATTTTGCAAATATACAAACTCCGTTAAGTTAAACGTTACCCCGTTAGGCGGCACCACTGCCTGTTATAGCTACGCTATTATTGTATTTCCGCGTTCATTCCACACACGACTTAATGCCAGTGATTTTTACACGTTTGATACTTAGTACGGCATAGTTATATATTGTTATGCTTAAGTAATTTAAAAAGTGATCGTTTAGTGTTACTTTCTGAGTTAATAATGAAAACGACATTTTAGCCACCTAACTTCTCACATGTCTTACCCTTAATTTTCAATTCTGTTTTTTTGCTAGACGACATAACCTTTTAGATTGCCTAAGAATAAGACAGTTGTTTCAATATATATTGACATATTAATATCACACACACACACACACACACACACACACACACACACACACACACACACACACACACACACACACACACACACACACACACACACACACACACACACACACACACACACACACACACACACACACACACACACACACACACACACACACACTCAATCACTCACTCACTCACTCACTCACTCACCCACCCACCCACCCACCCACCCACACACACACACACACACCACACACACATACACACACTCACACACACACACACAAGAACTTTTAGATTTATGGGGTCACAGGAAGTCGGCATATAATGTCTCATGTGACCATCATGCAACACAACTGTATTTATGATAACTGATATGTGAGAAATTTGGCAGCTGTAAGAGGTAGTTTTCATGGTTAGGTCAAATGGTATAAGATCATCCAGACTTACTCTCAATATTGAATAAGTATGCTGGTTGTCAAGAGTGTAAATGTAAATGATTTGAAAAGATATGGTGTTTTGCTAGCCTGAACATTGAAGAGAAATGATACATTGAATCAATGAAAACACCTTGGCTATCTTCTGGCAAAAACCCTGATCATAAATCAGGAGTAGAACCACCCACTAGTCTGCTAGTCCGTACAGGTGTACACTATTAAAGATAATAACTAGTCCGGTTGTCTAGTATGCGTCACTGTGTCATCCATCCCACCCTATAGTAGTCTTATCAAGCGTTTGTAGTCACAGTTACCCATAACCAATTCACAGGCTGTAACTGAATCCCAAGCATTAAAACATTGATAAATTGTTACTTGTGAACAACTGGCTACAATAATGACTGCATCATTTACTGATAAATGATGATATTTTCTTATGCATGGCCACTTGGTACAAACTTGTCTGGGTATTATTTATAAGATTAGCAGTTCTTTGATGGGTATATTTTTCTACAGTGTGATATTTCTATTTCCATTAATATAGTCCAGCAGAGCGTTTTAATAACATCGTAATACGAAATAAGTTTCCGGAATAAATGTGGAAAATTCATAATGGTAGGGT
This sequence comes from Ridgeia piscesae, assembly GCA_025642075.2. Taxonomy (NCBI): domain Eukaryota; kingdom Metazoa; phylum Annelida; class Polychaeta; order Sabellida; family Siboglinidae; genus Ridgeia; species Ridgeia piscesae. Next base: position 117,642 of record JAODUO010000224.1, on the reverse strand, counting down.
GCCACATATCTGGTAGAGATGTACGGTGGTACTACTGGTCAATGAGTGCAATTGGCATCCTTTTTCAATTATCATATCTTTAGTTCTTCATTAATCACTATTGTTATTTATTTATTATTACTTCATTTATTTTATATATTTTTACTATTTCTTTGTTTAAAAATATTTTAACGACTTAAATTTGTGTTGTTTTTATTTTATTTTACTGGTCTAGTAAACTTTTGGCGGACTAGTAAACTTTTGTATTTACTAGTCCTGCTGTCTAGTGAAACAAGTACTGAAGTTCTACCCCTGTAAGTCATCCCAGATCAAGGGCAATACAGTGGATGAAACCATTAAGATCATTCTTGGGACTGGGTCAAAGTGAAACAGCAAACAGGTGATCAATATTTAGCAGGACTAATTTCCAGTAGTATGTTACATGTACATGTACACAGAAATAACGATCAGTAGCATGGTCTGTTGGCAGAGGTTTAGACATTTTGACATGTACTTGAAGACATGTAGTTTCTTTACCAGCACCAGATTAAACATGTTGATGGTAGCCTAGTTGTCACCTGTCAGCAATTCCAGTAATATTATGCTTTTGTTGTACTCATCAATTCCCTTGTTGAATGAAGTTTTAAATCTGTTTCTGACCCTGGTTGCAGATAGCGACTTTGCAGCCTGTTTTGACAAAGCAGCTGCCTCTCGGCCCCATAGGAATGATTACCACTTACCTCATATCACACTACCCTCTCATCATACCAGCCATGTAAGTAATATATTGCATATGATATGCTGATGTCAAGGACCGGCTGATGGTCTCTTAAATTACAGTCTGGTTGACTGGGGGTGGGGCATTTTTTAATTGCAGGCTCACAACAGCCCTGTAGCTCAATCCCACTTGAGATGTCCAACTATACCTCTTTAACAACCCCCACTTCACCCATCGTGACCCATATATATATATACATTACAGTACATAATTAATAATTATATATATATATATATATATATATATATATATATATTACAGTACATAATTAATAATAATAATTGTAACACTTCTATAGGGACTATAGTGCCTATGTCTTTCAAAATTCAAGCTCAGGGGTGCAACAAATAATCATTTGGCATTATCCTAAATGGGGACAGGCTCATTGGAGCATGGAACTGCCAACAATATATGGTGGAAAACCAATTTCAAACTGAGTTTTTTTTACGGAAGGTGGCTATAGTTTATTAAATTTAACAAACGATGACTATTGAGAACTGTTGAACTTGAAGTAGTAGTACCAGGTAGTAGTCTTAAATTATATCCATGCACACACACACACACACACACACACACACACACACACACACACACACACACACACACACACACACACACACACACACACACACACACACACACACACACACACACACACACACACACACACACACACACACACACACACACACACACACACACACACACACACACACACACACACACACACACACACACACACACACACACACACACACACACACACACACACACACACACACACACACACACACACACACACACACACACACACACACACACACAAAACACACAAAATTTTATAAATAATTTTGTTTGTCCATTTACAGATTCTGCATAGCTTGGGCACTACACTTCGTTGAATCCATCTTTGCATTTTATGTTGCATGGTAAGTGAGTCATATGAGTCTGATTAAATACATCTGGTGTTAGGTATGACAAGTTAATGGTGTAACTAGCACTTAGATGTGAAAAGGAGGAGTTAATTAATTGGTTGGTAATGAAAACACCTATTCATGAAATTTATTATAAGCACTGTCGCTTCAGGGTGTTTATCAAAATTTGAAAATAACATATATTTAAATGACCAGCAGCACTTAATTCAGTGATGTGGCCAACATCTGCCAAGCTGGCTGCGTTGTGACATGCAGTTGATCATTTTTGAATTGGCATAGTGACACATGTTCATAATGAACATGCTTCACATTTGGCACATTAAACTAGAGCATTAAGTTTATGTAAGCGTATAATTTGATAAAGTTTCAAAGAAATTTACACTTTCATCTATTATGCTGGCTTGATATATAAATCATAAATTTTTTTGCACTCTGATATGAAATAACCAACGTTGATGTAATGCAGAATTAAATAAGTTGATTGTTGGGTGACGATTTTGCCAGAACTACTTTCAATAAGTTATGCATTCACCTTTAAATTTTAAAATGGTTGTTCTGTTGTTTCAGGACACTAGACTTTGGTGTGTGGTGCTGCATCAAGTGGTCAGTCCAGACATTCTTGTATGGTTACTTCTCCTTGCGACACCTTCTCAGATTCGAGTCAAGAAAGAAGAATTGGTGACCGGTGTGCCATGGTTACGGTGCAATGACAGTCTAATCTATCCAAGCTGTAATGTAATTATTTAAGAGACAATTGCATCTTTGGCATGGGTATGAAACTGGTATTGCGGATTGAAAATCGGACCTTCATTTCCGCTGTCTTGGATCATGTCATGGAAGGTGAGGGTGGGGGTGGGGGTTATGGTGGGGGCTGCTGTTGAATTTTTTGAATCGTGCCAAAATGTTGGCTCCTGAACTCATGTTCATCTCGTCATTTTGGCACCATATTGGAAGAGTAGGAAGAGGCGTTGTCTCACCCCAGCAACATTCCAGGAGTGGCAGCTGCTCCTTGCTCCTTGCCCCTTCCCATTCTCACACCTTTGCTTGGTGTGGTCATTGCTAGCTAATGATAACATTCTTCAGATTGGAAGAACACCAAGTGATTTGTATTGTCTTTAAGTGACTGCATGTTTCTTGTTTGTTTAATATGTAATGTTTGTCATACTAGAATAACATGTTGAAGGTCTACTGAATTAAGTAAGCCTTAAACACTGTTCATAAGTGGATTGTTTCAGCCGTATAAATAACACATCCCATTTATGAGTATGTTGTAAATGTTGTATTGTGTGGGGGGATAGGAAAATGATTAGGACCAGAGTTGTATATGTTCCAGCATACAGTTTCTAGTACAAAACGAAATGAGATAACTAGTTTTGTTCTAAACAATATGAATAACTAATTGTGTTTTATTATACAGCTGTATATTTGTAACGATTTTATTAATGGTGGTCATATTCATAATAATTGTGTGTAATTGTGACAAGATCTCAATTTTCATATATTATTAATTTGAGGAAAACTCACTGTGTTATATGGTAATAATATGTTTATGCTATTTTACCAGATAAAAAGAAATGATACAGATGTCATTATTATACAGTTGCTGTGATAACATTGATAATTGTATTTTTAGAAGGGTACATTCACAAGCGTGGGGAGACGTTTCTGGAGTTAATTGTATTGACAATGTGAAAATGAACATGATGTGCATGCTGTCACTGTATTTACTGGAGACAGAACAGTACAGCATATTCAGATGACATGACTTTACCTGCATTATTCCTCTGGTCAAGTAATACTGTCGCCTGTACAAACATGTTTGATATATTTTTAATTGTCAAGAAACTAATAAAGATACACGTCATATTAAATGAGGTTGTTAATTTACTTCTTCGTTGATGAACAAAGTCAGTATTGTAATTCCCCAAAAATGATATGCAGGCCAGACCAAATATATGACGCAGTGGTCGGATAACCCGTAGGAACGAGCAACATCGACACTTCGTTTGTTGTTGTTTATTAGAATGATACAAACGAAAACAATACATTTGCACCATGTTACTGTAAGGAAAAAGATATTATTTAAAACCTCATTGGAACTTTTGCAGTCGTCTAACTAATGGCAATGCGGCGGTGCAATACCGTACTTGTAATTAAGATTAATTGTAGATTAAAGACACTCCGAGACCTAGTGTATAAGTTCCATAATATTGTAATTTCGAAAACTTGTTTTTAAAGAAAACAATTGGGATGGAAATGACGTAAGTAATTTTGATGACGTATTTTCAGGTTACAAACTGTACTGCAACTCCAGAAACAACAAATCGAGCCAATCGTAGTGGGTATGTGTGCTATAACAACAATAATTCAGAGATAAAGAATATCAAGTGTGGAGTCCCACAAGGATCAATCCTGAGCCCAGCACTATTTATTTTATACATAAATGACGTGTGAAGTGTCAAAATTGCTTAATATTATCTTGCTTGCAGATGACACTAGCATTTTTACTCAACTAGGAATAATGTGGATATAGCATGTACAGTTAATAACGAACTAGAAATACTTGATATATGGCTCAGAGTTAATAAAGTATCGCTTAATGTGAACAAAACCAATTTTATCATTTTTGCAAATAAAAAACAACATAGACCAACACTAAACATCACTTTGAATGGAACGAACATTTAGCAGGTGTCACACACAAAATTCCTTGGTGTAATCATTTATGATAACTTGGAGAGAGAGAGAGAGAGAGAGAGAGAGAGAGAGAGAGAGAGAGAGAGAGAGAGAGAGAGAGAGAGAGATAGAGAGAGAGAGAGAGAGAGAGAGAGAGAGAGAGAGAGAGAGAGAGAGAGAGAGAGAGAGAGAGAGAGAGAGAGAGAGAGAGAGAGAGAGAGAGAGAGAGAGAGAGAGAGAGAGAGAGAGAGAGAGAGAGAGAGAGAGAGAGAGAGAGAGAGAGAGAGAGAGAGAGAGAGAGAGAGAGAGAGAGAGAGAGAGAGAGAGAGAGAGAGAGAGAGAGAGAGCAGATAAAAATGGTTGATACGAATGTATCAAAAAGTATAGCCATTTTGTATAAAACAAAGGATGTTCTTGACATTCAAGCATTACGCACGTTATACCAATCAGTCGTTGAACCATATGTCTTATTGCTGTGAAATATGGCGAAATAGGTATCCGTCTAGACTAAAAAACTCTGTTACAGAAAAAAGCTTTACGAATATTCTATAGCTTTGATTACCACCATGGTCATACATCTGTATTTTTTCACTGCTCAAAAGTTCTTAAACTTCAAGATTTAATTACACATAGGACTATGGTTATGCTTTATAAAGCAAACAACCACTGTTTAGAAGGTCGTGTACAAGAATATTTGAACCAACTGCAGCCGTACACAAGCATGATACCAGACAATCTAAATTATTTTATGTTAAAAAGCAAACACCACCCATAGACATTTAAGAAAAGATTAAATTCGACGTTACTTTATTCGTATTTGTGAACAGTTAACACAATAATAAAAATACCATTATTGTTGCTTTGTATTCAATCTTGTAACTCTTATTACAACTACTATGCATTTTAGTTGAAAAGGGCATAAAGCCTTACAACGACTTCTGCTACGTCCCTTTAACCGCAGCAGCGATTCACCAATCATGGAATTGTATTATACTGTATTGTCTTTACCATTATGTGTTGTATTATTTCCCATAATATGTTGTATATTCCTGTGTTGTTGTTGTTAAATAAACCTGCATTCATACTACCTGTAGTGGGTTCGTCGTACGTTTGTCCAGAGTACACACGAATGCACGGACAGTCGCACACGACATCAAACTACATGAAAACGGTTGTAATTCAAATTAATAAGCGTAATCAATACCTGAACAACACTGCTCTAAATCGAATACTAGGTATGTATGCACAGGCATGATGTCTGACTGGGCGGGGACACCTGGGTGGATTACTATTTGTAATATATTATAGTAACACTACACACGTACGTCCTTCGCCGATGATTTGCGCAGGTAACTTTAGCCAACTCTCCCACATATACACATTATATTGATTATAGAAGAGGCCATATGTCACAGCGCAGAATTTAGTTGCGTCACCAAAAAATCGACATCATCAATATCATGACGCGTGAGGATTTGACTTGTCACTAGATGCTGAAATTTGATTTGCAAGCGATTAGCTAAAGTTGCAGCTGCAGTGTTCTATTGACATTAAGATTTAAGTAGGACAGTGTTTAAGCAATACTAGTCTGCCAGTTAACATACAACCTTGACCACTGCCATCAGGCAGGAACGGACCATTTGTCAGGTCCCACTACTCGACTGCCTCGTCCGCAAGTCGGATGCCTCATCTGAAAAAAGGCGCCTACGTCACGCGCCATGCTCAACAAACGATCTCAAACTGCATGACGTCACTAACCCCTTCGTGTCTTTGATGACGTTCTTCCGCTCTGGGTGTATGCGTTCCGACAGCTATTCGTGTGATGCTTCACTTTACTTTACTTCACTTGCACGACCTTCGTCCATCGCAGCGGTTTGTGCAAAACGGACTGGTGATTGCATTTTCGTTGTGTTAAGTCCTCTTTTTGTATTGGTTGCACAACTGAGGTTCTCTTCCCGTGAATGGTACATCCCTCATTGAGATCAACTTATTGATTGCGCAACAGTCATTGTGAGAAGATAGTTGATGAAAAAAATCTTTCATTCGCAAATTCTTTTGGAGTTTTTCAAATATCTCCAAAATGTCGCCCATCAGCGCAGTGAGCAGTGTTTGTTGGCGGTTCCAGATTCTCAAAAATCATTTGGCTTCAGTGTCATTCTCACTCTCTGATGCCAGCATATGTTCCCCTACCTCTACGCGAGCTGGAAGGTTGTCCAGCACAACACCCAACAGCTGCAGCTTGTGCTGGGCAGACCTGGGGAACTGTTTGACATACCCGGCCTAAGCTGAAAACACCTTCATCTGTCTCGGAGTCTGGAAGAATCGTTCAAGGCGCAATATATTATACTTTCAGATTCGCAACACGGATGCGATGCTGACGACATATTTAATGGCTAAGTCAGACCTGCTCGCAGCAGACCAAAACATTGCCAAATCGCTCTGTATTTGGTCAGCAAGCAGACGCCGTACTCCACTTTGGCTGCCTGTGTTTGAACGCACGCACGCACGCACGCACACACGCACGCACGCACACACGCACGCACGCACGCACGCACGCACGCACGACACACACACACACACACACACACACACACACACATGCTGCGGGCCGACCTGTTGGTGGTGCTGTAGAAAACGGCAGACCAGCAAGCCCCACCTGATGAGTCAGTCGATATCATTTACTTCGGCTAGGAGATCTGGGGTAGAGCCCCAGCTCCTGTTATTGTTTAGGCTGAGCTAGTTCCACCATACCTGTGTGATGGCATTCATTGCAACCCTTACACTAACACAGATGAGGCTTAGGCTAAAGACGAGGAGGGTATCGCGATGGAGAATGCTTAAGAGAATGATTTTAAAAATGAGAGGACGAAGATGTAGACGAAAAGCGTGGAGCGCACTAGGATGTCTTGGATGGTTTTGTTGAACATGATTACCTGGATGATGAGTGGGAATAGGTAAATGATTATTATAAAGATTATTAAGCATTATCTGCATTTATTTAGATGACTTGAAACTCATGCTTATTTATTGTATATATATATATATATATATATATATATATATATATATATATATATATATATATATATATATATATATATATATATATATATATATATATATATATATATATATATATACATATAGATAGCTTTACACAATAAGCTATAAGCATGAGGTTTATGTCATCTAAATAAATGCAGATAATGTAATAATCTTATAATATATATATATATATATATATATATATATATATATATATATATATATATAT